>NW_012192899.1:284414-309414 GCF_000504015.1 Erythranthe guttata
ATGTTGTATTCCTACCATACTAGTGGAAATTATTATTTAAGGCAGATTATTAATTTATCGCGGTTCTACTATTCTGTATAAAAACAAATATCTATTGTATATTTTGTATCCATTTTGGTACTATATTTTTGTTGACACCGTTGTACACTAGTCCTCCAGTTAAACATAGACCATAATTTTGCTTCAAATAAAATGTAAAGAAATTGTTTCCAAGGATAGTGTTAGTAAATTTCATTTCATCATATATTGATTAAATAAATGTTGTGAATTTTGTAAGTAATATTAAAGTAATAATGCTTTGATTTCCACACACACACACACACAAACCACACCCCCCCCCCCCCCCCCCCTATGTTTTGGGGTATGTGTTAGGAATTAAAGTTTAGTAAGTTTAATTTAATTTTTTTATGGTAACATTTTGTCCATTGCACCCTCCCACAACATATTTTGCACACTGCATCATGATTGAATATGTTTAGTTATTGCACTTTGTGGTTTACCATTTAAATTTATGCATGCTTCACTTTTGTTTTATTTTTGGGTTTATTGTGTATTTAACGCTCCTATGTTTACTCTAATTGTTAAAAAAATAAAAAAAAAATAAAAAAAAAAAAAGAAAGAAAGTAAGAAACTCTTCGTTTTATTATTAGCGAAATTTCATATGATTCAATTTGTTTTAGCGAATTACCGCCTACAACTTTTCTTTTGCGGAGTTGTTTGTTAAAAACATGTATCGTAACAAATTTTCTTTTTTCCTAATATTGATTTCTTGGAATCCACTCCTTTCTAGCCCGTATTCATATTGCTTAAAATAGTAGACGGGGCACGAAAACAAAGTTAGCGAGCATCATGCAAAACGTTAGCTGAACTAGAATTTTAAGTTTGGAGGGTGAATGCATTAAAAAAATTCTGAAGAGGGATTGTTAATGCTATTGTAAAAAAAAATATTTATATATAAATTAATAGAGATATGAGTAATGTAAGGGGGGCTAGGGGGAGCATGGCCCCCAATGGTCTTATGCGGGCTCCGCTACCGATACCAAACCTTTTTCATAACAAATATTAATTTGTGAGTAAGTTGAAATATGATAGTAGTAGCTTATTTGAACAAAATTGGACGTGAATCTTCGTCGTAGATATATTCATCCAACTGTTTCTTCTTTTCTTTATAGGGAATTTATTGCGATATTTTGTTTAATTTGTTTGCAGGAAATTATTACCGGTTTTTTGAATTCAAACTCGATGTATGAGTCACGGCACCAACTGAAACGGACGAGATCATCTGAATTCTAGCTATTCTCTGCAACATTTCTTTTCATACATTTATTTCATACGAATCATAGAATTCAATCATTTCATTTGATATGTTTTTGATATATCCCGAGAAATGATACATAGGAAGATGAAGAAAGAAGTTCGTCGCGACAACCGAATCTCATTCATTTGAAAATCTCTAGCACCCTTCTCCATAATTTGTTTTTTAAATCCAAGAATAAACTTCTCATCGGAGATTTCATTTAGGCAATTCGAAATATCATAGAAAGCCAACGAACAGATCTACAACTTTCATATTTTGAGTTGGAATAAATTCCGAAGCCAACATGATCAAGATTTGCTTGAAGACTTGGAGATAAACTACGTTTACTCTAGGTCGTCTTGAAGTTTTGAATTATTTATTTTATTTATGTTGGTTGTTTTTAGGAGAATTAATTATATTTTACATCATGCTTATAGCCTTTTTATGATTAAATTTAGAGTTTTTATTAGTTTATTTGTTAAAGTTGAAGTCTAGTTATTTGTTTAAGTTGAAGTCGAATCATTTCTCTCATTAAAAATTGATTCTAGTTTAGAATTTATGGGTCCATTAGATATACACCCCTCATATGGAAAATATATAGGGATAGGTCTACCCCAAAAAATCTTCCTTTGAGATACCCCTGGAGAGGCAAAAGTACTATTGTGCCCTTATTTGTAATTTTCGCCCAACTGCATTCAACATTTTCACCTACTGCATTTATCATTTTGGACCTGCATTTCGTATTTTGTACTGCATATATCATCATTTTTATTTTTAATTATTTTTTATTACTGTATATATATTGTACCTTTTTTATTATCATTGTATTTTTTTATAAAATAGTTTAATATTTTGATTTTTTTAATATTTTGATTTTTTTAATTTTTCGATTTTTTTAATTTTTCCGATTTTTTTAATTTTTTTTTAATTTTTTTTTTATAAATTGAAATTTTGGTAAAATTACTGAACTGAAAGTATACTACACATGACTACAGTTTACTACAAGTTCAATAGTCCTGTATAGTTATATGTAGTCATGTACTGTCTTTTTACCCCAAAATTCATATACACCAACAAAAAAAATTCACAATTTATCTTGATATTATAAAAAAAAAAAAAATACAATCACATGCATATATTCTTCAAACATGAACAAGTATTATTGTACATTACAAACCTGTAGCATACATATAACTGTATGTTACTACAAGTGACTATAGTTATTTACAATTATCTATAGTTATATATAGTGACATAAAGTCTAGACTACTGTAGCATGAATCCAACTTCACAAAGGCACTTCATCGAATCTTATTCTCTGCATATCATAAAATTATAATAAAAGCAAAACCTGCGACAAAAAAATACGAGTTAAATAGCAAAATGGAAAATGCGAGTTAGATTACATGAAAAATACAAAAAAGACACAATTTTTTTTTTGTTGATAAATTTACTGAACCGAAATCGACTACAAATGACTATAGTATATACAAGTCTTATAGTCATGTATAGTTATATGTAGTCATGACTATACATGACTACATATGACTGACTATATATGACTATATATGACTAAATATAATTGTATTATCACCTGACTCAAATCACCAATGTAAGTAATCACTACTGGTTAAATTTCTATTACAGACAAACAAAGTTCTCACACTTTAGGCATTTCGAATCATCTTCAAATAAATACAAAAAATAAATTAGATACGATTTATAATAAAAAAATCAAATTACATGAAAAATACAAAAAAAGATGATTTTTTTTTTTTTGATAAATTTACTGAACTGAAATCGAGTACAAATGACCATAGTATACCACAAGTCCTATAGTCATGCATAGTTATATGTAGTCGTGACTATACATGACTACATGTGACTGACTATATATGACTGTATATGACTAAATATAATTGTATATTCACCTCACTCAAATCACTCATGTAAGTAACCACTACTGGTTAAATTTCCATTACATACAAACAAAACTCTCACACTTTAGGCATTTCGAATCATCTTCAAATAAATACAAAAAATAAATTATAATATGATTTATAATAAAAAAAATCAAACTAATCGAAAGAAAAATATTTTAATATTAATTGTTCACAGATCTTAAAAAACATAGTAGATCTGTGTTTTTTTTTCATATATAAATGCAGTAAATATATACAAATCGAACACCACCAATTCCAGATCTGAAATTCTAGATCTGACTACACATCGTCGGATCACAATTTAAAATTTTCGAATTTCGTTGATTTTCATAAAAGAAAACAATAAAATAAGGTGAAATAGTGAAAAGAATTCAGATCTTAAAAAATAAATTAAAAATGGATGGACATTCATAAATTAAAAAAATAACTTAAAAAAGTGAAGTGAATGGTTTAGTACCGATTTCAAGGCGGTGGGAGGAGCAACGACGGCCGGCACAAGGCCGTGGCGGAGCAGCGACGCAAGGCGGCGGCGGAGCTGCGGCGCAAGGCGGTGGTGGAGCAGCGACGGGGACAACGCAAGGAGGTGAGGGGAGCAGCGACGGCGGCGGTGCAAGGAGGTGGGGGAGCTAGCCGCGACGGCATAGGGTTGTGGGCAGCCACAGAGAGAGAGAGATGAAGAGTGAGAAAGAAAGAGAAGAGAGAGAGAGAGTTAGAGAGAGAGAGATATGAAGAGAGAGAGAGTGGGTGAGGGGAAATGACGGCACAAAAAGGGGAAGGGAGTGGGAGAAAAAGATTAGGGGTTAGGGTTTTAAATTGTAACTAAAAGGGCAAAACGGGTATTTTAATTTGTCTAGGGGGGTCTATCAAATTAAGATTAGAATTTGGGTTTTTGACTAGAGAAGAAAAATACATAGGACATATCCCTATATATTTTCAAAACTAAGGGGTTATCCCACATTTCCCCAGAATTTATATAGGTTCTTACTATGGCTATGCTTATAAAATAGATAAATTTTATGAAAATAATTCTACGTAGTTTCATTTTAGAATTTGTGAAATTGCCGAAATTATTCGGGCGCTCATCTTGACTTATCAATCAATTCGAGTAATCGAATAAATATTAGAATAGTAGCCTAATTTCACGGCCCGCCAGTTTGGCCCAACCACTTGACAGTTTCTCTTGGGTTGGGAGATTAAGAAGCCCAAGACTTAGCCCAAATAGGATTAAGCCCAAGTTGGCCCAAATGTATAGAGATAGGTAGAGATTCTTGGAGGATTTTAGAAAACTTTCTAGAACCCTCCATTGTAGATATTTTCTAGGAATTCTTTGGAGTGTTCTAGTGAACCACTCCTAGCCGTTAGATCAAATAGATCTCCACCGTCCATTAAGAAGGTGGCCTAGTATAAATAGGGGTAGGGTCCTCATTTGTAATCATCCTACAAGAATTGAACATATTCAAGCACTTAAGCAATAAAAGTACTTTCCTACAACCTCTCTTATCTTCTTAAGTTCTTCCTTCGTTTTCCATCACTTAGCATTCGCAACACATTCGGGAGAGGATGACTTAGTTATCGCAAGGGGTGAGAAGGAGGCTGACTTAGCTATCGCGAGGGGCGAGAAGGAGCTAAGGTCACACGGTTCGTTGTTAAGGGAACAAGTCCGTGACACTAAGCCCCATTTTTATTTAAATTAGTTTTATTATTATCTATTGATTCAATGAAATAAGAATTTGTTTGTTGAATACGATTTGCATTGGGATATTAGTGCATTAGGAATATTATGCAACGGTCGAGTTCTTACAATCCTTTGCTCTATAGTTCACTCTCAAATGGGGATTGTGTGTTATAGTGCACTCTTAGAATATCGAAGGTTAGTAATCGTATTATCGTGAGATTGAATCATATATATATGGAAATTTTACTGGTTATTCATTTAAGAACGATTTTCTAAATGGAGATTTATAAAATAATATCTATTGAAAAATAACACATGATTTGCAAATTAAAGAAATTCATTAACGGGCTTAAACAAGTTTTTAGACGGTGGTATAGGGGTGTGAACGAGCCGAGCTCGCCTCTTTTGGCTGGCTCTCGAGCTCGAGTCTATTTTGTCGAGCTCGTCGAGTTCTTCTTTTTTTGGCTCGAGCTCGAGCTCGAGCCCAATTTCTTTTTATTTATTTATTTATTTATTTATTATTATTAAAAATTATTTTAAAAAATACAAAATAAAAACTAAATTGTGATTATATTTTTTTTAATATTTGTATTTATTTCTATAATATTTTATATTATTATACATTATTTAAATAAAAATAACATATAAAAAATAAAAAAAATAAAAAAATAATAATAAATCCGGCTCGCGAGCCGGCTCGCGAGCTGATGAACAACTAAAATCCGGCTCGAGCTCGGCTCGTCAGAAAGCTCGAGCTCGAAAACCTCGAGTCCGAGTTCGAGCTTTTTACGAGCCGGCTCGTCGAGCTCACGAGTCGGCTCGGCTCGTTTACCACCCCTACGGTGGTATATAAAGTTCATGGATACTGTTAGAGTATATTAGACCATAGAATTCTTGTAATATTAAGATTTAAGATTCTATTATGCATATATTACCTAGATTAGTATGATTCAATTACTTAATTGGGCTTATACAGTCAAAAGAACATTGAGCTTATACACATAAAGCAACCCAAGAGTATTAGCTATTTGGGGGCCCTTTAGCTATTTTGTTAGGTATAACTTTAGAGTATTATACATTTACCCCATTTTGGGGCTTTATTGTAATAACCATAGGTTATCTTTGGGTTTTTTCTTACCATTTTCTTATCTGAAACCCGAAACCCGAAGCCCACAAGGTTTTAACGAGGGGATAGATAATTAGCTAGAACTCCCTTTCTCCCTACTTATATAGGTGGGGGTCCAATCTATTAGATGATTATAGCTATAGGTCCCTTGACCAAAAAAATAATATAAATTAAATAAAATGATAAGTAAATATACATAAATACCCCGAACAATGTATTGTTTTATTTCTGTAAATAAGAGAGCAAATCTCTCATATTAAATGACGTGATTCATTACTTATAAAGAAAAAGTGACGTGACTGCTGAGAAAAGTTTTAAGGGTGAAGCGAGAAGAAGGTGAGCGACGTATGAGAGATTGAAGGCGGCGAAGTTTGATACGAAGGAAGGCAATTAAGAAAATTCTCGCCCCGATCTTGAGTAGTGGTTCTACGGCAAGCGACCCACCAGATTTGATGACCTCTTCACGGGCGTTTGGAATCCACCTTCCGCTTCGTCCCGTACAATATCTCCGTCTTGGGCCCCAATGGCAGCAACCCTAGGGTTTGTGGCGGAGTTAGGGGTATCGTCAATGGATTTGGGGTGAGATGTTGTTTGTTGGCAGTTAGTCTCTTTATCCGTTTTGTTGTTTGCAATTTGCAATTTCATGTTGCACATTAGTCTTTCATTCAAAAAGTTAATGTTGTTTTGATTCATTTGTTTTCTTTTCTTTTTAGTTGTTTTCATTTTGCATTTTGCAATTTGCAATTTCATGTTACATATCGTTTTCTCTTTTTGAACTTTATTTGGAAGAGTAGATCTATTTTTTGTTGTCTGATGTTTGCATTTGCATGATGTATATATATTTTTTTTCATTTTGCAGTTACTGTTTGCATTCAGATGATGCAGTTGCTTGTTTGCATATGTCAAGTCATTGTGCGACAGTACCGCGGCAGCGATGGTATTTTTTTCAAGCTTGTGTTGTTATTGGTTTTTTTAATTGGGATGAGAGAGTTCATGGGATAATTTGATTTGAAAGAGAGATTTTTACGTGATTTGATTTAGGAGAGAAATTTTGAAATTTTGATTTAAAAATAATAATTTCCTTATATTTCTTAAGGATATTATTGGCACAAAATGTATAATGGACCTATAGAAAAATAGGACTTATGACTTGGATTTATTGCTATAAAGTTTAATTTCTAGGGGACTACAGCAAATTGCCCCTTTAACGAGACCCCAAACTCTATTTATCTAATGGAATAAAAAAAAACTTTTGGCAAAAAAAAAAAAAAAAAAAAAACTAGATGAGTTATGATTCAATTACCTAAATTAGTCTATGACCTTGTAATATTTCTCTATATATAATCAAAATACAAATCAACCCATATGTCATGGTGGTTTTCTATTAGTTCCTTCAGATGTAATCAAAAACATTATTGATAATTTCAATTATCTAAAGATTAATGGAAGCAAGTTTATTTTTCAGTGATGTGGATGACATTTTATTAGCATGTGGTGATCTTTATTGCACGAAATAAATGACTTGGAAAACATGTATGAAGTTGATTCCATTTGAATCGGATACTGGAAGTTATATATGCGCACATATATGTACAAGACAAGATATAGTTAAGAAATGCTGATATGTCCATCTCTTAAATCTTTCTTTGTGATAATTGTACCCCTAGAAATTTTATTTTCAATTCTACCCTTATATCAATTAGCATAATTTATCCCGAGTATTCATTTTTTCTCTCTTTCCATAACAATAATCTAATTCCTAAAAATCTGCTTCCAAATTCCTAAAAATTGAAAATAAAATTCTCGACAGTTTACAACGCCGAATATAACTATAGTTGAATATGACTATATGTGACTATATCAACTGTAGTCATATTATTTCTTTATATTGCAGATTTTTACATTTTTAACTCAAAAATTCCGATCATATAGTGCGGTATAGTCATGTTTACAAAATTATATAAAACAACGAAGATTTCATATTATTTACGAAAACAATCCAATCAACATTCACACAAAAAAATCACAATTTGAATCTTGTTATTTCAAGTCAACTTGAAACGAGAAGATATAACATTTTCGAATATGACTACAATCATATTCAACAATAGTCATATTCGAAAAAATACATAAATATGACTATAGTTATACTACTGCTCCTGTTCAGATCTGAAACTGTATTTTCAGATTTGGAGAAAAAAAAGAGAGAGAGAGAGAGAGAAATCGAAAAATACATAAACAAAGATAGAAAATTAACGAAAGAGAGGGAGGGGGAGTCAACGACAACGGCGGTGGCTGTAGTAGTGAACGAAAGATAGAGTGAGAGAGGCGGCGACGGTGGTGGTGGTGGACATATCTAGAAAAAAAACCTGCGAAATCGAGAAAAAAAACGAAAAAGAGAGAAAGAGCCTTGCGTGAAAACGGTAGAGGCGACGGCGGCACGAGCAACGACGTTTGTGGTGTTGTGCAAATCTATGTGGAGACGATGGTGGTGTAAAGAGAGAAATCGAGAGAGACCACGAACTCGAGAGAAAGAGATTATTTATGTGGAGACGGAGGTGGAAGCGGCGGCGGCAACGAGCGGCGGTGGAGGAAGCTCGAAATTTTAAGAGAGTATTGAGGGATTTAGGTGGAGAGGTGGAGAAGAGAGAATATGAAAGTGATAGATGTGGGCAAATAATTAGCGTTATAGTAATTTAGGGTATTTTTGTCTTTTCACACTAGTCTAGGGGAGTCTCACTAATTAAGAATGAAATTTGGGTGCCGGCAAAAGTCTTTAAAAGTCAATTGAGTTTAATACAAAATATTTCCCATTTGAGGGGTGTATTGCATATTTCATATATATATATATATATATATATATATATATATATATATATATATATATATATATATATATACATATATAACATGCAGAGCGGATGACACACTAGTGCAAACCCCCTTCATTTCGATAATAATTTGACATACCCCCATCGGCCACCCTGAAGTACCTAAAATGCCTTTCTATAATCAGTTTTAAACCCTAGCCACTCACAGTCGTCGTCTCTCTCTTCCTCTCTCAAATCTCAGATTCAAATCCCGCCTCCATAGATCTCCAACCGGCGAAGTTGCTTTCCGAAGTCATAACTCTCTTTGTGGTGGTCGGAAGTTGATGGTTTAACTACACTTAGATTCCTCTCATCGAGCTCTTTCTTTTGGTGGTGATTTCATTCAGTTTGGAGCACTAGATCTGTTTCTGCAATTGTTTTGCAGTCCGTGTGTATATCTACGACGGTGGGTCTTGCTGGAGGTGTAATTTGAGTTCCGGCAGTTGGAATTTGACAGGCTACCAACCGTTGGATTCCTCTCGTTGAGATCTATATTTTTTATGGTAATTTTGTTCATTTTTTTTTCATTTTTATTTCTCATTTTTTTTTTCATTTGTAAGCGCGGAATCTTAGGTGGTTAGCGACGGCTAGGGTTTGGGGTGAGGAGTCATTGGCGGATTTGTCTAAAATTCGTAGCATTTCGCAGTTATGGCATCTTTCTCTATCTCTCGATCTCCTAGTGTTTGTTGATTTGAGTGTTTTGATGTTTCTTCAATTTTTGCTGATTTGCACTAAATTAAATTTTTTTTTAATTTTGCTATTACATCTTAATGAAAGCCATCATCCTCTTCTTAATGGTGTGAAAAAATTTGGTTGAAGTTACATATGCTTCAAGTTACAGTGTTCAACAGACTGTATACATTATTGTACATTACTATGCATTACTATACATTACTAGTAACATGTAGTTACATATGCATATATTTGTGTATTTTTAATTTGTATTTTATTGGTTTTGAGGTCATTTATAATATAAATATTGAAATTTGTATTTTTTTGTTGTTGGTGTTTATGAATTTATTTTGTATAAGCTAGTATTCGTGTGTATATAATTGATCGACTAAAAACATGGGGCAAAAAAAAGAACATAACTACGAATGACTATAGTTTACTATAGTTACATGTAGTTATTTTCAGTACAGTAAACATATTGGTTAAAAAAAATTAATTTAAAAAAAATAACAATAATAAAAATTAAATAAAAAAATAATTAAAAAAATTAACAGAAAAATATATAATTTAAACAAACATGTTTATAAAAAAATAATAATAATAAATAAATCAGCGAAAGTGATAAATGCAGGACCAAAAATGTTGAATGCAGTTTGACCAAAAATTGTATATAAGAGTAGTATAGTACTTTCGCCTCTTCAGGGGGTATGTCAAAGGAAGAATTCGGCTTGGATTTATTCCTAGTTTAGTAGCCACTTAGGGGTATATAAAATAAGCCCATTGTTGTGATGTGAGTATATTGAGAAGATATTAAAATAATCTTAGAATAGAACATTAGACAGTAGGGGTATTTGACAAAACCCCTCTATTGAATTTTGACCTTTTAATAAATCAATATTTTTCATTGATATTTGTTATAAATTCAATTGACTCAAATTATCCAAAATGCCCCTATTTACTATTAGTGACAATTACCATATTATATTATTATGGACAATTCATTAATATTTTGGTAGATATGCAAATCTCCCTATTCCTTCCCCCATCTCACGCCATTCCCTATTCTCTCCCATATCTCATATTTCACGCATTTTAGTTTATGCTTTTCCAAAAAAAAAATAATGGTTTTTCTTTTCAAGTTAAAACAAAAAATATTTATTTTTTTCAGTTTTTTAAATGGATCATATTAAAAAAAATGAAATTCACTACATACTCGTCGAAAACCGCTAAAATTATCGAAAACCACTATGAAATTAAGGTATAAATTACTATAAAATTAATATTAACGCAATCCACTATTAAATTAGTGTAATCCACTGTTACATTAGTGTAATCCACTCATGAACAGTTATATAAACATGAAAACCACTATGTATAAACAATTATATAAAACATGAAAATCACTATGTATAACAGCTATGTGAATATGAAAACCATTATATATAACAACTATATGTAAACATGAAAACCACTATGTATAAACAACTATATAAACATGAAAATCACTATGTATAACAGGTATGTAAACATGAAAACCACTCTGTATAACAGCTTTGTAAATATGAAAATCACTCTATATAACAGTACTTATGTAACCATGAAAACTATTATGTATAATTCTAAAGCCGCTTTCTTGCTCGAATAAACAACAACATAACTTTCAAGCAAAAGTAAAAACAAGTGTGAAAAAAGCCACAATTATAATTCTACAAGAACGGTGTATCTCTTCAAGAATTTTTTTTTTTTTCTACGGTGGTTGATCTATGGAAGGAACGGCGGGTACTGTGGGTACTAGCTGGAACTTGTCTCTGAGAATGGCGCAAGCTTTTTCTGCTTCTTCTTTGCTGTTGTTAATGTGTTTGGGTATTGAATCCTACGGTTACACCGCCTTCTGATAATATTTTTCTTTTTAAATTCTAATTTTTTTTTAAGAGAGAGAGAGTATTTAAGATATTTAAGGAAAAGATAGTATATATCTAAATAACAAAAGTAAAAACAAGTTGATTGATTAGTTAGGGGTATAATTGTGGTAATCAAATATTTTTAATTACCAAAAGTTATTTTGAATTTATCTTAAATAAGAAAAATAAAATTGGGCCTATTATAATGACCCTTGTGTAATGGAGGGGTTTTGTCAAATTTTCCGTAGAAAGTAACAAATAAATAATGAACATAACTTATATTTTTACTTTATTTCCATGCTAATTTGTTTCATTGCAAAAAAATCAACTCCAATTCGGAATGACCTAAATTGGGGGGAAAGGAAATCAGGAAGGAAAACAAGAAGCAGAGGATACCGGATCGTGATCGAGTTGCTTGAAATTAAGGAGAGAGGTTTATTGCATTTAGCACCTCTTGTTTTTATTCTCATGCAAAAAAAATCCTCGTGTTATAAGTATAAGTAAATAATCCCTATGATTCAGTTTTATTAGCAACCTATCCCCTAAAAATACATATTTTAGGGGATTGTGTACTAAAAAGATGTATTGTAAGAGGTTTATTGCTAATATTTATAATAAAAGGATTTGTTTAGCAATTATCAATTATGTATAATACAGGGGTATTTAATGCAATAAACTCGAAAGAGAGAATAGAGATATAGACAAAGGGAGATGAGGGATCGATTGCGGGAGCGGGATATGTAATAAAGATTTAAAGGGGTGAAATTAGAAAAATATGAGAAGTATTATAATATTACTTATGGACTAAGTTTTGGAGACCAAATTTATACTAGCTACGTGTCATTTCCTTGTGAATTTATTATTTTATTGATAATGACAAAGCTTGTAATACTTTGCCTATAAAAGGACCCATCTGTTGATGAATAAAATTACTCTCCTTTAGCAAATATTTTCCTACACTTCTTGCAGCAGTATACTTTTGCAAAATTTGTGTTTTGCTTAATTTCTTTATGCGTGTATATATATATATATATATATATATATATATATATATATATATATATATATATATATATATATATATATATATATATATATATAAAAATAAAAATATATCTAGATTATTTATTCTATAACACGATATCAGCACGAGGTTTTTGATATTTTTGTATTCCTCTCTCTATTTTATTTTACGAAAATCCAGATCATCGATCTATTGTCGAAAATACAAACGAGAATGATTAGTGAATACTTCGGTATTTTATACGCTATCATTTCTCTGAGGATATGATGGATTCGTGTATATACATATATAGCTTATATACTATCTGAATTACTGCTGAAATATAACTCAGAGTCTAAACTCGTTGAGACAAAAAAGTCGATTTACAGGCTAAATCGTTAATATAACTCCGAGTCTAAACTCGTTGAGACAAGAAAGTCGATTTAGAGGCTAAATCATAAATATAACTCCGACCCTGAAGCTCGTTGAGTCGAGACGTGATAATTTCCGTCAAAAGCCGATTTAAAGGTCAAATATCTGAAAATATCTCCGAGCCTGAAGCTCGTAGAGTCACTAGACGAAGTAAAACCCGTCAAGAGTCAACTTAGAGGCTATTAATCGCAAGTCCAAATTTAAGGGTTTTGTGTTATTTTGTACCCAGTGTATATAAATCTCTCTTGGAAGGTGTGATTCCCAAGATTGGGTTGTTTTGAATAAACTCACATGTACATATCTCCCTTGGAGGATAAATACCCGAGGTCGAGCTGATTTTGATACACGTACATGAAAAATATGGACAAATATGACTATTGCCTACTCGATAGTGCAACTACACACTCAATATTCAATAATAAAATATATTTTTCGAGTGTGACTTTGTGCAAGGCACAAGTTAAAACCATAGCAGGTTCCGCTGAAATAATAGATGGCTCCGAGAACGCAACAATTGTGTTGCCTAATGGTACCACTTTGCATATTGAAAATGCATTGATATCCGGTAGATCAAATAAGAATCTACTGAGTTTTAAAGATGTGAGACGCAATGGATATCATTTAGAGACAATGGTTGAAAATAACGTGGAGTGCCTATGCGTCACATCATATGTCATGGACAAAAGAATTGTTCCTGAGAAGTTCGAAGCGACAGCTTCTGGACTGTACAGTGTCCAAATTCGAGCGTTCGAATCCTAGCCCACTATGCCATGGAAACTTGTTAATCCCGATATACACGGGTTATGACATGATCGACTAGGTCACCCAGGAACGACTATGATGCGTAGGATTGCACAACATACTAAAGGACATCCATTAAAAGATACAAAAATCTTGATGTCCAATGAATATTTCTGTGAATCATGTTCACAAGGAAAGCTCATTATAAAACCTTCCATTGAAAAGGTCGGTTATGAATCACCATCGTTTTTACAACGCATTCATGGTGATATTTGAGAACCAATACACCCTGCAAGTGTGTCATTTAGATATTTTATGGTTTTGGTGGACGCATCTTGTAGATGGTCCCACGTATGCTTATTATCTACGCCAAATGTTACATTTGCGCGTTTGCTAGTACAAATTATTAAACTCCGAGCACATTTCCCTGATTATACTATTAAAAAAACATAAGAATGGATAATGCCGGAGAATTTACATCAAAAACTTTTGATGAGTATTGTGCAGCACTAAGAATAAATGTCGAGCACCCAGTAGCATATGTTCACACTCAAAATGGACTGGCGGAATCTTTGATTAAACGCGTCCAAATAATTGCTCGTACTTTGGTGATGAGATCTAAACTCACTAGTGCAGCATGGGGCCATGCAGTGTTGCATGCATCAGCACTGATTAAATTACGCCCCAGTGCTTATCATATGCATTCCCATATGCAATTGGCATTAGGCTTTGAGCCCGATATTTCGCACCTTCGCACATTTGGTTGCGCTGTGCAAGTGCCAATTCCTCCTCTCTAGAGGACTAAAATGGGTCCCCAGCGCCGACTTGGCATAAACGTTAGGTTTGATTCACCGTCAATTATCAGGTTCTTGGAACCAATGACGGGTGATTTATTTACCGCTAGATTTGCGGATTGTCACTTTGATGAGACATTATTTATACCGACGTTTGCCCAAGTTATCGGCCGCATGCCGATCACTGCCTACGCTTGTCCGCCTTTGCTGCCGAGCAACGCCCGTGTCAGCCACAAGTACTTTCGATCACCGTTCCGACTTGAACCAAGTCGATCCTTGCTTTCTCGAACAAACACCCCGAATGCTTGTCCGACACTCGACCACTCATTGGCCGATTGTGTGGCTGT
Source organism: Erythranthe guttata (assembly GCF_000504015.1). The sequence goes on from NW_012192899.1 coordinate 299,216, forward strand.
CTTGTGCCAACCTTCGCTTGGCACCCATTCTCGGTCATGACTCGGCCACACTCGAGCCATTACCGATATCACCGACTAAGGGGGTAACAGACCTCCCCCACCAACGGTGTTCGACGCCCTCGTCGAACCGACACCATCGGCCTCAGCTTTCCCTCGTTTCCACTTGTCTTGCCACCGTCCTCGATTGTGCTTGATCAACAGCACCCCATCGACTCCCAAATTCCAAGTCTGATCCCACGAACAACCCTCATATTCTTTCAGCCCTCGGAAAAACGAACGCCAACTACGTTCAAACAGCAGCACCCAACCACAAGTGAAAATGCTAGTTTTTGGCACAACTAGCATTTTATCTCGATTGCCACACCGATCGAGAAAGGAGACTTTCAGCCCACGAAAATCACCCAAGCACGGCTTCCATTTCATCCACAACAGAAACCAGCCCAATAACAAACCAACAACATGCACCCGAAATTCAGAAGATACCACATTTCGAACCCGCAAATCATACCACACACGGCAAAAACTTAGAACAAAAGTAAGGCCCCATTGTCCATTCATAAGCCCAAATGAATACCTTAACTTGCCTTCAGCCTTCGTCTCATTTCTCGGCAATGCACGTACAAGCAAACCAGCCCGAGAATTCACCGTCTTGTTTCCAACGGCTGCAATTTGGCTCGATGACTCCTTGTCGTTCGATTCTGCCCTCAATTGCACCGCAGCCAACATAGCCACCGGTTTCTTTCCCGCCTTTGCTTTTGTGACGTACGAGCATTCGACAAAGCATGGACGCTCTTCGTCCATAATCATCAACCCTCCGAGAAACGGTATCACCGCAGCCTTGGCAGCAAGTAGGAACTCTTGCCCCAATATCACATCGAAATCATCTAGTGGTACGGCAGTCAGTCCGCACTGCCCTTTCCAAGAACCGATCACAAGATCGACATCGGTTCTGCCTCTCACCGGCCCCGCCTCTGAATTTACAGCCTTGACTTGGCTTGCATGTTTTGAGAGAGTCAAGCCCAGCTTCTTGACTTCTCTCTCGGCAACGAAGTTATGAGTTGCTCCCGAGTCAACCATTGCCTTCACTTCTTTGCCATTGATCAGCACCGAAGCATACATCAAGCCCTTGGTGCCGTTGGGTGCCTTGTCCACGACCAAAGCACTCAACATCTGAATCGGATTCGCACTCCTCGTCTCGTCCGACTCCTCACTATCCGACTCCCGCATCAAAGCATTCAACTTGCTCCTCTTAGGGCAGTCCCTCATTCGGTGGTTGCCATCACATAGAAAGCACCCACGGTTCTGTTTGTTGACGACGGTCTGTCCACCGGTCTTGGTTTGCACCGTGGATCCCTCGCCATCACCGCTTTCTTTTTGCTTCCAATTTCGGCCACCCTTGCCACCGAACTTCTTCCCCTTGGACTTATCCCTCTTCGAGCCTTCCTTATCGGAATCATCGGCCCCCATCACCTTGTAATCGACAAGTCGGTCCGCTGCCGAGATAGCACTTGGCAGATCCTTCACACCTTGTCTCCGCAACTCGGTTTGGGCCCATGGCTGCAATCCAGCCATGAAGTTGAACAGCTTATCTTCATCGGACATATCTCGTATGTCAAGGAGCAGAGAACTGAAGTCCTTGACATACTCCCTCACGGTTCCCTTGTGCTTCAATTGCCGAAGGGATTCCCTTGCAAGCCAGCCCACGTTGCAAGGTAGGAATTGCTCTTTCAACTCCCGTTTCAGCACCTCCCAAGTCTCGATCTTGACTCGGTTAGCACTTGCATCGTCTGACAAACGAGCACGCCACCACAACTTTGCATCACCCACAAGATACATACTTGTAATGGTAACTTTCTCGCGATCCGGAACCTTCGCTGCCTCGAAGTAATTCTCAATATCCCACACGAAGTTTTCGACTTCTTTGGCGCTGCGTACACCATCAAACGCAGTCGGTTCCGGCACACGAACCTTGGATCCCGATGTTCTGCCCTCAAAACTCGAGCCTTCATTACGAACAGCCCTCTTAAGCACCGCCAGATCTGTAAGCATCCCATCAAGCTTCGTCTCAATGGCATCAATGAGGAGTCCCATCTCCTCGGCAACGGACGTGAATCTGCCCTCCACAAATTCGGGCAGATCGTCCAACGATCTTGACAAACGATCGATATCTCGCTTCCCATCAGCAAGTCTTTGTAAGATCGGTGGATCCGTTGGGTCTAGGGGCGGCCCAACCAAGGCTTCAAGACGTTGCAGCCTTGATTCCATCTCTAGCATCATCACACGAGTAGGATTTGGATTTGTCGAAGATCCAGAATCGTCAGCCATGCCGAACAGCAACACGTTCAGAACCCTTGAACAATGATAAGCAAAACCAATTGAGAATCTCACATGGTGTGAGAAACATCTATCTCATCTCGACCCACGTACCTCTGAATGTGAAAATGAGATCCATAGAATCATTCATTTACAAAATATTGTCAATAGACTTCCTGATGCATTTAATTGATGCCAGTAAAGTTACAAAGTCTTATTATATTCCATCTGTGAATGTTTTAGTTAGGATCGTTGTTCCTGAAGAACATGCGAAAATGAATGATTATCCCCCACGACAAAAACGGGGTAGACCTATTGGATCAAAGGACGTTGTTCCTAGAAAAAGAAAGGGAAAAATCAATGAACCCTGAAATGAGACGATTCCTAGTGAGAATGCTCCACATGAATCTGTTGAGCCTGATATCGAGAAAGCGATATCAAATCCCGGGAATACCGAGAATCCCATAAGTTATTGCAATAAAATATGGGATAAAAATGAGATAATCATCGATAATATTTTGCATTCTCGGTTGCACAAGAAATTATGTACGATGATTATGATAGTGAACCGCGTTCCATAATGGAATGCCGTCAAAGAAATGATTGGCCTAAGTGGGAAGAAGCAATAAAATCTGAATTGGCTTCCCTAGAAAAAACGGAAAGTATTCGGGCAAATCGTTCAAACTCCGGATAATGTAAAGCCCGTTGGGTATAAATGGGTATTTGTCCGTAAGAGGAACGAGAACAATGAAATTGTAAGATATAAAGCCCGCCTTGTAGCTCACGGTTTCTTCCAGCGGCCTGGGATTGATTATGATGAGACGTATTCACCAGTTAAGGATACGATCACTTTACTTTTTCTTATCAATATGGTCGTACAAGAGGGACTGGACCTGCGTCTAATGGACGTTGTAACGGCCTATCTATATGGTTCACTAGATTCTGATATTTATATGAAAATTCCTGATGAATTTAAAATGCCAAACTATGGCGCTCCTCGTGAGCTGCACTCAATCAAATTACAGAGATCATTGTACGGTCTTAAGCAATGCGGTCGCATGTGGTATCATAGATTGAGTGAATACCTTATAAGGGAAGGTTATAAAAATGATCCTATTTGCCCATGCATTTTCATTAAACGATCAGAAACCGGATTTGCTATTATTGCGGTTTATGTAGATGACATGAACCTCATTGGCACTCTTGAAGAGTTGGCCAATGTTGCTGAATATTTAAAGAAAGAGTTTGAGGTCCTTACCTTGGAAAAACCAAACTCTGTCTTGGTATTGAGCTTGAGCATAAAAGTAACGGCATACTTATACACCAATCTGCATATACTAAACGATTCCTCAGAAAGTTTAATATGGAAAATTCTAATTCATTGAGCACCCCTATGGTTGTGCGCAATTTAGATCCTGAAAAGGATCCGTTCCGACCTAAAGAATTTAATGAAGAGATATTTGGCCCTGAAGTGTCGTATCTCAATGCTATCGGAGCATTAATGTATCTAGCACAATGCACTCGATCTGATATCGCTTTTGCAGTAAATATGCTTGCGCGATACAGTTATGAGCCTACACGGAGACACTGGAATAGTGTTAAACATATTTTTTAACATCTCCGTGGTACAGCAGATTTAGGATTATTTTATTCGAAAAATTCAACTAACCAAGGGTTAGTTGGTTATGCCGATGTGGGATATAGATCTGATCCCTACAGAGCTCGCTCACAAACTGGATATTTGTTTTGTTATAATGGTGCAGGTATATCTTGGCGATCTACCAAACAGGCATTGGTGGCCACCTCCTCAAATCATTCAGAAATAATAGTTTTTTATGAGGCAGGCAGAGAATGTGCTTGGCTACGATCGGTTATTTCGCATATACGAAACTCCTGCCAATTACATCCAGTTACAGCCTCGCGCACTGTCATTTATGAAGATAATGTTGCTTGCATAGCACAAACAAGGGGCGGATACATAAAAGGTGATAGGACCAAACATATATCAGCAAAGTTCTTCCATGCACATGAGCTTCAGAAGAATGGCGAGATTGATGTTCGACAAATTCGCTCATGTGAAAATCATGCTGATTTGTTTACAAAAGCCTTGCCAACTTCTACATTTCAGAAATTGGTATACGGCATTGGAATGAGAAGAGCCAATGTGAAGCAAGATTGATGGCCTATCTCAGAAGCTATATTGCTCGTTCCAGGGGGAACAATAGTGCGTTGCACTCCTTTTCCCTTTTAACTGGTTTTGTCCCGTTGGGTTTTCCAGCAAAGGGTTTGAACGAGGCAACATATGTACACGGCTTGGATTGAGTTATGCACTCTTTTTCCCTTATGACCGGTTTTGTTCCACTGGGTTTTCCGGCTTGAGGTTTTTAACGAGGCGTACATACACTTTACTCATCCAATTTGCAGTCGACACGATAACAATGTACTTAGTCCAAGGTGGAGTATTATAATATTACTTATGCACTAAGTTTAGGAACTTGGAGCCAAGTTTATAGTAGCTACGTGTCATTTCCTTGTGAATTGATTATTTTATTGATAATGACAAAGCTTGTAATACTTTACCTATAAAAGGATCCATCTGTTGAAGAATAAAATTACTCTCCTTTAACAAACATTTTCCTACACTTTTTGCAGCAGTTTACTTTTGCAAAATTTGTGTTTTGCTTAATTTCTTTATATATATATATATATATATATATATATATATATATATATATATATATATATATATATATATATATATGGGAAATGTGGGATAATCCCTAGTTTTGAAAATATATAGGGATAGGTCCTATGGTATTTTCTTTCCTAGTCAAAAACCCAAATTCTAATCTTAATTTGATAGACCCCCTAGACAAATCAAAATACTCATTTTGCCCTTTTAATTACAATTTAAAACTCTAAACCCTAGCTTTTTTTTTTCTTTTCTATCCCAACAACTTCTGTCTGCCGTCCCCTCTCCGCACTCTCTCTCTTTCTTTCGCTCTCTAACTCTCTCTCTTCTCTTTCTTTCTTTCTTTCTCTCTCTTCATCTCTCTCTCTAATTCTCTCTCTGCCCACAGCCCTCTGTTGCCGTCGTTGCTCCCCTCACCTCCTTGCACCGTCGCCGCTGCTCCTCCACCTCCTTGCGCCGTCGCTGCTCCCCCCATCTCCTTGCGCTGCCACCGCCGCTGCTCCACAACCACATTGTGTCGCTGCTCCACCGCCGCCTTACGTCGTTGCTCCGCCACGGCTTTGTGCCGGCCGTCGTTGCTCCTCCCACCGCCTTGAACTCCGTATTAAACCATGCACTTTACCTTTTTAAGTTATTTTTTTAATTTATGAATGTCCATCCATTTTTTATTTATTTTTTTAAGCTCTGAATTCTCATTATTTCACCTTTTTAAAAAAAAAATTGGATGAAAACCAACTGAATTCGAAAATTTCAAATCGTGATTCGACAATTTGTAGTCAGATCTAATGGTGAATTTCATATGGCACCCAGTGGTGTTTGATTTGTATATATTTACTGTATATATCAAAAAAAAAAAAAAAAAAAAAAAAAACCAGATCTACATGTTTTTGAATTAATTTAAATTTTTTGGATAAATTTAAATTTTTAATTTAATTTTTTGGATTAATTTATCAAAAAAAACCAGATCTACTATGTTTTTGAATTAATTTAATTTAATTTTTTTGGATTAATTTATTATTTATTATAAATATATGCAAATTATTTTTTGTATTTATTTAATTTGAAGATGATTCGAAATGCCTCAAGTGTGAGAGGTTTGTTTGTCTGTAGTAGAAATTTAATGAGTAGTGGTTACTTAATCATATACAGTCATATGTAGTTATGTATAGCCATGGCTACATATAACTATACATGACTATATGACTTGTACATATAGAGTCATATGTAGTCATGTATAGTCATGGCTACATATAACTATACATGACTATATGACTTGTAGTATACTATAGTCATTTGTAGTCGATTTTCAGTTCAACAAATTTATCAACAAAAAAAATTATTTTCTTTTGTATTTTTCATGTAATCTAACTCGCATGTTCCATTTTGCTATTTAACTCGTATTTTTTTGTTGCAGGTTTTGCTTTTATTATAATTTTATGACATGCAGAAAATAAGATGCGATGAAGTGCCTTGTGAATTTGGATTCATGCTACAGTAGTCTAGACTTTATGTCACTATATATAACTATAGATAATTGTAGATAACTATAGTCACCTGTAGTAACATACAATATATGTATGCTATATGATTTTTAATGTACAGTAATACTTGTTCATGCTTGAAAAATATATGCATGTGATTGTAGTTTTTTTATTTTTTGTTTAGTTGATTTATAATATTAAGATCTAAATTGTGAATTTTATTTGTTGGTGTAGATGAATTTTGGGGTAAAATGACAGTACATGACTACATATTATACATGATTTTTGAACTTGTAGTACCCTATAGTCATGTGTAGTATACTTTTAGTTCAGTAATATTACCAAAATTTGAATTTATAAAAAAAATTAAAAAAAATTAAAAAAATTAAAAAATTAAAAATTAAAAAAATTAAAAAAAATAAAAAAATTAAAAAAATAAAATAAAAATCGAAAAATTAAAAAAATCGAAATATTAAAAAAATATTTTTTTTTAAATACAATAATAATAAAAAAAATGTACAAAATATATAAAAGAATAAAAAAATATTAAATTAAAATGATGATATATGCAGTACAAAAATACTAAATGCAGGTTCAAAATGATAAATGCAGTTGGTGAAAATGATGAAAGCAGTTGGGCGAAAATTGCAAATAAGTGCACAATAGTATTTTTGCCTCTCCAAGAGTATCTCAAATGAAGATTTTTAGGGGTGGGCATATCCCTATATATTTTCCATGTGAGGGGTGCATATCAAATGGATATATATATATATATATATATATATATATATATATATATAAATATATAGATTTATCTCAAAAAAAGATTGACCAAAAACTTTCAAACATACTGTATCTAAGATATTTATTTCACATTTAAAACTAAGCTAAGCAAAAAAATGTCAATTACCATATACCACGGTATACCTACCAAAAAATAGCGAAAATTATCGAAAGAAAGGTTACTATTGTTTACGGTACGGTACTAGTACCGTACCATTACAATATTGTACGGTAGTGGTATTGTATTTCTAATACCACGATAATACCGTACTGTACCACATTTTATATTTTATAATTCGATTAAGATATTTACTTCGATATTATTTCTTTGTAATTATATTTTTTACTTGGAAGCTTATGAATTGCAGCAATTATTTTTTACCTTAAGTTAGTGGTATAGTGTATTTGTTTTTCTTCGACCAAGTTGAATTTTATAATTGGACATATATACTATGTTAAATTGTCTTTTATGTTCCTCATTGCCAACTAATTTTATTATGTTTGATGTATGAATATCTTTTTTTTACTAATTATTAAGTACAATCAAGTACTAAGATATACCTAATTGTTCCATTACACCACATTTATTTTGGTTTATATTCTTGTTTCATTGAAGCAAGTTATGCTCATTATTCATGATCATACACTCGCGGCCTTCTTAGAAAATTAGATACAAGAGTAACTAGAATTATTTTCAATTGAGATTTACATACTTGTTAACTCATTTGTTCTTTAATCTTTGACACATTACCAAGTACAGTACTAGAGTACCACATACCGATTGTACCGTACCGAAAATAACGGTATACCAAACATTTTGGTACGGTAACGGTATGAAATTTTTCAATACCATAATGTACAATAGGTACACGGTATTGAGCCAAATGTTTGGCAACCGTACCGAATCCACCCCTATTTACAACATTGCGCGTTTGGTAACTGATGATGCTAAAATATTTAGATCACCTGGGGTAGTGTAGAAAACGAACTGGGGGAGCAAAGCAGATCAGTAGCTTGACAACTTGATGATCCTGAGATACCTGCGATCATAGAGCACGTGAACTAGGCCGGGGGTTGATCCGGCGGAAACCCCTCCGACGCTCAAGTCAGACGTGCTGATAGTAGAAATAGTCCAGAGAATACGTATTGTAGTATTGCTCAGTTAATAGGACGTACCTTAATAAAATGAGTAAAACCTCTATTTATATGTCGTTTATTGGGTTGGGTTTGCTTTGTTGGGCCCAAGCCTTACTTGAAGGTGTTTGGGCCTCGGTGATATTGGTCTTCGATATTGGGCTCGTAGCCCAGTAGGTAAAGAAATTGTAGGCCCATTGGGTTGGCCCAATTAGGCATATCATTAAGCCCCCCACTCTCGAGTCGATGTGGGGGCCATGTTGTGATGGGTCTCAGATCGTGTCGAGAGTAAAAATTGTAGAAGTCGATCGTTGGCGTATGGCCTAATGGTATGCGAAAACGCGTTGGAGCATGTGTCGGAGGGGTGTGAATGCGCGTTGGCGCATAGCGCGACAAAGTTGCCGCGATATAAATTAATTGAGTCGTCGGTTTTGTCCCGCGACGATGTAGTAGCGATTTATCTCCTCGTGGGAGTTATCTTGTCGCGGGGTAATAGTGTTGATCGAGTTATCTCCTCGTGGGAGTTGTCTCGCGATAATGTAGTAGCACGGATCAAGTAATCTCCTCGTGGGAGTTGTCTCTGGGGTAATCGAGTTGATCGAGTTACGTCTTCGTGGAAGTTGTCTCACGATAATGTAGTAGCACGGAGCTAGTATTCTCCTCGTGGGAGTTGTTATTTTTCGACATTTTCAATGTTTTGACGCGTTGCTTGTATGTGTTTACATATAGCCTTTTGCGTGATGTACTTGAGGAGGGGATCAGGCTCTCAAGATTTTTTTTTATATGGGGGTCGTGCCCCTTGTTAGACCTCGTGGGTCTTAAGTATGTTTGGACCGTGGCCACGTTTTAATGAATGACCCATCGAAAACAAGTAGATAAATTTGAGTAATCAAGCTGGCCAGGCTATATAGATTCTCATAATATCTCTAAGTGCTTCTAGGGTTGTAATCGTGCTAACTTGAGCTTGCGATTATATGGTGAATTTCGGGCGAGTTGTCTCCTCATGGGAGTTGTCTCGCGGTGAGTAATATTATCGAGCGAGGTGGTTGCACGTGAGAGTTGTCTTGCAACGGATTTGTAGTGTCGAGCGAGTTGGCTCCTCGTGGGAGTTGTCTCGCTGCGGGTTGTAGTATCGAGCGAGTTGGCTCTTCGAGAGAGTTGTCTTGAGCGAAGTTGTAGGAGCATTGGATGATGCGCGATTTAGGCGCGTGTGGATTGAGGTTGCTCTGAGCGAGTTGTCTCCTCGTGGGAGTTGTTTCGCAGCGAGTCTTATTATCGAGCGAGGTGGTTGCACGTGGGAGTTGCCTTGCAACGGATTTGTAGTATCGAGCGAGTTAGCTCCTCGTGGGAGTTGTCCCGCTGCGGGTTGGGGTACCGAGCGAGTTGTCTCCTCGTGGGAGTTATTTCGCTGTAGGTTGTAGTACCGAGCGAGTTGGCTCCTCGTGGGAGTAATCTCGCTGCGGGTCATAGGATGGAGCGAGTGGTCTCCTCGTAGGAGTTATCTCGCTGTGGGTTCGTAGGACCGAGCGAGTTGGCTCCTCGTGGGAGTTTCCTCGCTGCGGGTCGTAGGATGGAGCGAGTGGTCTCCTCGTAGGAGTTATCTCGCTGTGGGTTCGTAGGACCGAGCGAGTTGGCTCCTCGTGAGAGTTTCCTCGCTGCGGGTCGTAGGATGGAGCGAGTGGTCTCCTCGTAGAAGTTATCTCGCTGTGGGTTCGTAGGACCCGAGCGAGTTGGCTCCTCGTGGGAGTTTCCTCGCTGCGGGTCGTAGGATAGAGCGAGTGGTCTCCTCGTAGGAG
>NW_012192899.1:316121-333690 GCF_000504015.1 Erythranthe guttata
CGCCGGAATCCGGTAAAAAAATCCGGACGGACAAAAACAAAAAAAAATAAAAAAAGTTTAAAAAGTCAACGCCGGAGACCGGCGTTGTCCGCCGGTCAACGCCGGAATCCGGCGGCGAAAAAAGTTTTTGAAAAAAAAAAAATTTTTGAAAAAAAAAAAAATTTGGGTCAAAATTTAATAATTTGTGAAATTTGGGGTCAAATTGAGATTAAATTAAGTTAAGGATGAAATTGGAGGAGCATATTAAATTATACTCCAAAAAAAAGTCAAAATTGAATTTTTGTGGTCAAAATTGAACTTTTATGGACAAAATTGATTAATTTGGATTACAATTAAGAATTGGGTATAAATGATTGAGGGTAATATTGGGATATACATGAATGTTTCCTTTAGTTATAATAAATATTAAAGGGATGGGCTTATTGGTGAAAGAGATATGTCCCCTATACCTAGAATAATAAACATGCTTGGTTGGGGACTTTTGCATAAAAATCCCAAAAATAAAAGGAAAAGAATAAAGTAGGCTGAGCACACGTGTCGACTTCTTCCCAAATTATTCTCAACCGCCACGTGTCGGCTCCTTATGGTGTGTTACGGGCAAAGTTGCTTCTTCACAGTGTATTGTTGTAGAAATGAAATAAGCTCCAAGAGTGCCTTATTTCTGAAAGAAAAAAAATCATACAATTGTAGAAAAAAATTGTTCTCTTATCAAATAAAAAAAATTCTGGTAATATTTGAAATTGCAATAACTTTTAGTAAGAATGTCTAATTTCATGATTTCTATGAATGCAACTTTTTTTTAAATTTGAGTTCTAGTTAGTACAAATAGATTTTAAATATTTTTCTCCATTTTTGATAATATTTAATCCGAGTGGAGGTTGAGACTCTAACCATGGTAAACAAAAAAAAAATTTAAAAAAAATAAATAAAATAATAAATAAAATAAAAGGTGATGATTCTTAAAGGGATCAAGGCCTCCTTTTTCACAATGGCTTGGAACAAAGAATTGGATTCTATTCTCCAATATTTGCTTTACATTTCCAATATCTTTTATATAGGGTAAATTACAACCACCCCTGATGTATGGTCAAATTATGAAAAAACCCTTATGTTTGAATAATTATATCTACCATATTTACTGTGAATTTTTTTACATATTAACACTTGTGGTGTCAAATTCAACATAATTATCTAGATTCCGTGGAATATTCTCTAGTTTGTACTCGTTTTGTACAAAATTACAGTTACTGATGCATCACAATCTGATATATACAAACCAAAAAATACATCTGATGATCATCTACCATTGGAGTTTGAATGGGATAAAACGGACCCAAAATTGAGAATATATTCCATATAATATAGAAGATTCCATTAAATTTGAAACTGCAAGGATGGACGTATAAGAAGATTAAATTTGAAACTGCAAGGATGGACGTATAAGAAGATTTATAATTGTGGGTGGTTGTAATTACCCAAACATGATGAGGTTTTCGTAATTTGACCATATCTCAGGGGTGGTTATAGTTTACCATTTTATATATTATGTGGTCTCCAATATTTGCTTATACAACCTACTACAAAGATTACATTAACAACCCTCAACTACTACTACACACAACACACACACACACACACTTGACACACTACTCTTCTCTTTCAATTTTCAACCCAAACACACACACACACACACACACACACACACACACATAAGTCAGCTACAAAGCTTTATTTCTTGCTCACTTGCTTACAAATTAAAGTAGAATATCAGCCCATTCTGCCCTTCTGTGGACTTCTGAAGAACTACCAACGGTCATCTCTCTCTCTCTCTCTCTCTCTCTCTCTCTCTCTCTCTCTCTCTCTCTCTCTCACACACACACACACACACACAAACACGAAACAGAGAGGCCTAAGATGAAAGAAGGATTTGAATTAAAACTATTTTCATGATCTATTTGTTGTGTGAAGCTTTACTTTCTTGCAATTGATTTTCTATGTTCTTTCATATATATATATATATATATATATATATATATATATATACATATAGATATAAATGTATAGCCCTTAATTCTACTCTTAGTTTTTTTTTCTCCTGTTTTTTTGCATGAGTAATTGTCGTCCATTTTTAATGTAATATCTCAAAAAAAATAATTACGTGATTTAAAATTTCATCTAATTGATTTTCTTCTTTTTGTTTAGGGCAGGTCAAAATTCTCGGTCAGAATATTGCAATATGGAGGTAATTGTTAGCCGGGCTACGCTAACGTGCGCAGTGGGCCCTCTTTCCTCCTTCCTCCTCCTATTGGTCAAAGCTCATCTGCTCTATTTGGCACAGGTAATTAATTATCAAGCTAAATTCTCATATTATTAATTTTTTTTCTTTTAAAAAAAGTTCTCATATTATTATTTCATTTTTTTTTTCATCTTAAAAATTCTAATCATACAAACAATTTCAAATTCTATTTTATTCACGTTTCGAGTTAATAAATAAAACTCATATTTTACCCGTGAATTGGGGTCGGTGACCTTTCTTTCTCGATTTTCTTCTTATGTATAGATAAATAAAAGTATAATTGAATTAATTGAACTATTTAATTAATTATATAACTTATTGTACCAATTTTGTAATTAGTTTTTTCTTCTTTTATTAGGCTCGGTGAACTTCATCGGGTGATATTTTATTACACGTGTTTTGGACATTCAAATGAGAAAAGTTTAGACATCGTCTTGGCTTCTCATAAAAATAAAACAGTCGCTATAACCCAAGAAAAATAACTATATATCTCGAGTCTCGAGATATATTTTGTTACTCCATCTGTTGCCATAATATCATAGTATCTGTCATTTTTTATATAAAAAACAAAATTCTCATATCATCTGTCACTTTATAATTTCAATGTTGCATCAATTACATATTATTCAATTTTGTCGTTATTAACTCTCTAATACTCTCTCTTCATTAATTATTAAATAGGGGTATTTTAGTCAAATATTTATTAAGTGGATTAGTTTAAGTGTTTAATGTTTGTTGTCCTTGCTTATATATATTAATCTATGTGTGGTGGTTTCTTTTTTCTTCAGTTTTAAATATTTTTTTATTAGTAAACGGGTATCGTGGTAAAGATATCCGGATATTCCCTTGGGTTGGGATATTTCGAAGGCATCTTTTATGCTGTTAGGGTATCGGGTTTGCGGGTCGGATCTGATCTGACACTGACAAATATTTGAACCCATTTTTTTCTTGTTTTTTTTTTCTTTTTTCTTTTTATACTCTTAATTAATTGAGAAAGAATTAGTGGATACACTGAGGAAATGAAAATGAATTTTAATATCACGCTATAAATACATGTAGACTAGTTTTGAAAAAATCGAAGGAAATTGAATCAATCATTTACGGTATTCATCTAAGGAGTCTAGAGGTGAAAGTTGGAACGGAATTTTCAATTTCCGCCGGTTTCGATCCAATTATAATTTTAGAATTTCTGATTTTTTTTATATTTTTTTTTGGATTAGAATTAGAATTATATAAAAAAATATTTGGATTTTTTTTATTTTCGGTCCGATTTAATTTCCGAAATTAATTTTTCAAAATTTCTATTTTTCCAGAAAAAAATGCAGTTGGGATGAATCGGAATTGGGATGAAATATGTTATCTTTTCACTCTTTGCTTTGGACTTCTTTATATGATGAAATCTTGACAACCCTTCCCTTCTTGCAATAAAAAATGCAGAATCAGGAGAAAATATTGATGACGAGCCCAACCAAAGGCGAATCAGAAGCATTTGATGCTGAGGGAGCAGATAGCGACAACGATGGTGACGAGGATGGTGACAACGGAGTTTCTGGTTATGGAGGTGGTGACTTCTCCGAAGAAGAAGAAGATGAAAACCACGGGAACAACAATCCCAATAGCAACGGCAAAGGCAACGCAAACAAAGGCAACGATGGTGCCGATGAATCGGAGATTCCAAATGATGATGATAATGACGACGATGATGATGCAACAAATGGCGACAATAACGATGACGACAATGATGATGATGATGATGATGAAGATGATGATGATGAAGAAGATGTAGTGGTTGAAGACGAGTCTGACAAAGAAAACGAAGAGGAAGAGGAAGAAGAGGAGGAACTTCAGCCTCCGAAGAAGAGGAAGAAGTGAATAATCAATCACTTGACACGCTTTCCAAGTTTTTTTTTTTTGAAGTACTATCGATTTCATGGGATATTGAGACGTTATAAATGTACCCAATAACATCATTTGGGGACAACTGCTTAATTACATCTTTGTATTGCATCTGACGGTATTCGTGCGATCAATGCTTATTCTCTTCCATAAATACCAGTTTATTTAATGTAAAAACACCGAAATGAAATAGTAGATTGAATGAAATGCATAATCAAAAATTCCAAATCGAAAAAGAGCTTGAAAGCCAGTCATAAAGTTATAACTATCGTTTCATGTAGAATCAATCGATCTAATACTAATGGCAATGTGTTTCTGTACAGAAATGGCAATGCACAAGTTAAATATATCACCGTGTGTGTATATGTATCTATATATATATATATATATATATAATGCACTGTAAGAAGTAATATTTTTCTACCTCAACTTCCGTTTCTGATCGAGACTTGGTGTATTTACATGCAATGAATGTTGAACCTGTTCAGACTCTTCAAGCTCTCCCTATTGTGTGTCCTCGTCAAGCAAAGTTGTCAGCTTGCCGAAGCTAAAAACAGAGAGTCAGAAACAAACATTAATAGATTATCCGTAACCTTTTTTTATTGCAAAATTCTAATCACTCTAAACCAATTAACTACTATTAAACCAAGTGCAATGATTTTCACCGCAAGGTGACGAATGAATCGTATATTTGAGCTTCTAAAACTATGGAGGCTTCTCTACTTGAAACTTTAATTGCAGGGACTAATAAAAGCTAAAAACAAAACCGAACCACGTGAACTGTGTTGTAGAAATTCAAATCATAAAAGAAGATTTAAATGAACCGTTTATTATTTTTCACGGAATAGACAAGAATTAAAAGAAAGATTAACTAACAGCATTCATGGATCCTATGGAGTATATTTATCAACTTTGGTGAATATTGAGCTGTAGATTACAGCTAGGACTTCAGATTGTTCAGCTATTTCTATACCCGAAAAATTGTAAGGCAATCAATCAGAAAAGAAACTTCATCATTTTCTCTATTATAATGTCTCCAATTTTAATTTATGGGTTAAGCACAAGTCGTACCACATTAGGCGAGGGGAACTGATATCATTTCTTCGTTGCATCTATGAACATAGCACGAGTCCAGTGCTCCACGTCTTCAGTATGCGATGGAGGAGGAGGTAAAGTAGGATGCTCAACAAAATCCCATCCTTCAATTAAGTTTTCATTCTTTCCCAAATCAGCAAATTCATTACCATAAAGATAACTGCCAGCAGAGCTTGGAAGATAATTATCAAATGTATTTCTCTGTACAAAAATAGGAAGTAAATGAAATGGTCAACATGTGAAATACTTGTCTCGTAATAAAAAAAAAGGTGGAATTAATTAACAGCAAACACAGCACCGTTCTACCCTTTTATCTCCTTGGCTTACAAGGAATTTATCCAGAACTAAAACAATATTTTGGAGAATGATAAAGAACAGAAAGATATAGCACAGAAAGATATAGCACATGATCACAGAAAGAGGGCAAAGATGGATGCTACATGGTTGGTTTTTCATGTGTAATTTCAAAATTTCAGATTTATGTAGCGTCTTTGATCATATCACCATCTAGGGAGTAATAACGAAGTTTTTTTACGAATAGAGCATGGAAGAGAAACAGCGAGTAAAATCGATTAAAAAGCGTGCAAACAAATGGGCGTGACATGATGAAAGGGAAAGGTCGATAAAGAGCAATTGAATTAAAGAAGGGGATAAAGATTCCAAGGAAATAATGATTTTATCTCCTTTCATACGTTCAGAATTAGTAGAATATCTATCATGGAAAAAAAAAAAGAGATTAAAATGTATACCATTATAGGCAGCACGTTCGCGCTCTCCAGTAAAGTGCTTGAAGAAAAAGCCGACTCCACATTCCATACAGATGTATTCAGTTGTTGGCCAGGTTTGGACCTGAAAAGTCAAATTAATATGCAAATGAAACTTCTTCCAACTATGAGTCGTTGCAATATGATTTAAAATATCCCTAAAGAAGCCTGCATGCTAGAATGGACAGTTCATGTAGAGTATAGACGAGTGAAATCGATATGCATATGATTCTATCCAGTCAAAATGTTAGAATTGAGTATTTTTTTTGCTAGAAACAATAACTTAAATTCTTTCCCAAGTAAATGTTCGTCCTAGAACCCTGGGAGCAATATCTTTTACTTGAAAATTTTTACTTTAAAAATGTATGCACTTGGTGCTTAAATCAAATGGGAAGAGGAAAGGATGATGGCTATACCTTGATGACACCGTTCTCATAGATAAAACAGTTCGAACTTCCTTGGAAGAAGAAAGTGTGGCCAACAGCTTTGAAAATGCCTCAAAAGTAGAGGCTTCTGCGGGAACTTCTAAGGACAGTGAGTTATAACAGTATGCTGTTATGCATGCCACACTTTTCTTGAGGAGTGATATCCCTTTCTGCAAATCCTTGTGTATCTCAACTGAATGTTGAGAAGCGGAAGAATAATTGAAACTGCCACCAGACGACTCTAACCGAGGCTTTCTCACAGACTCCATTGAAGCAACACCAAAATTACTTGAGCTTCTCTCGGACCATGAAGTTTCACCGCCAGTGGTGCAAAAGTTTTGGCGAGGAATAAAAAGCGGATATTCACTGCTGAATAGTAGAACATTAGATAAAATAATAATTAGACTGAGGTGTTCTTTAAATTGGGCCATGAACTCAAAGAATACCTCCTAGGTGATGGACGAGCATCCCAATATGACTCCCGCTGCCATATTCGAGAACAAGAACCCTGAAATATGTGAAGAAAGTGAGAAACTTGTTTCCTGCATATATACACATATCTCCAATCCGTCCAAAAGCAAAGGTATAAAATCCAATAAATACCAAAAAAAAAAAAACACCGATAAACGAATACTAAATATCTGTACGCGTTCAGAAAAAAATATATATAAAGGTAGCACTATTATATCAACCATCGGTCAGTAATTAATGTCTTCACAAACTTAATTCAGTTTCTTGATCTCAATGCAACTTCAAAGAACCAGGTTAGTATTACATGTCTTCTCCAACATATTCACACCTCATGCCAAATGCATTATTGAGTCTTTAAAATATTAGGTAAAAAGTCATTAAACATTGTTGAAGTATGACGTGTAAACCACAATTCAATAAAAATCCAATGACACAATCAGGCACAGAGAGGTATAACTGAACATACCGCAAACCCAGAGTGATGAAGGGCAGGAGCGCAGACAGTGTGAATCACAAGATTTAGGAGTTGCACCATGTACCTGTTTTTATCCATTCAGTATGAAGAGAGTAAGTAAAACATCATACATTGAAAAATGCTAACATACTGCTTCAGAACTTCATATAAAAAGCATATATTTTGCACATTTCCCAAATTCTGCGAAATGCGTAGCAGTAGGGTGTAATCAAGTATTCAGAGTAAAAAGTTTAAATTTTTACATAGAACTTCAAGTGAGAGAGCTAAACTCTATGTGCAAATCGAGCAATAATCAAAAACAATTTTTCAGAACCAAAAGCTTTAATTTTATCCATCATGGGACAACAAAGTTAATAAAATATTCTCAGCAAATGTGTCAATGCTATCAAATCAACATTTCCGGCATTTATTATTGATCAAAACAGGCCCAAGGAAGTAGGCTCGTATGTAATCACTATAGAAGAGCAACCAAAGGGGAAAATAAGATTCCTTAATTCCAATCATCATTTTCATTTCGAAAAATTAGTAAACACATAGATTAAAATTTACCCTAACGAGGCGGCAAGCTCCTCTGATGGAACTGAGTGGGGATCTAAGCCTCTCGGCAAGCGTGCATTGCAGATAGTATCATATTGACCACCATATCCATCTTTACTCTCCCCGTCTATATTTACCTGCAATAAAGCTATAGTAGTGAACTATTGTTGAAAGAGACACACCTATAGAAACAAAATTAGCACTACAACAGCTTGAGCAAACAAATTTTCGAGTACATATCAATAACCAGTTAGATATCATCACGGGATACAACGAATTACAAAAAAATTACAAACTTAAACCAATGCTTCATAGAGAATTACAAAATTAACTTCTAGATAATTTTTCTCCCAACTAAATTGATTAGAAAATGACCAATTATGTGAAGTCAACAACTGATACAAATTAAATAAATCGATTAACCTTGATAGAAACAGGTTGTCCAAACAGATTGTTTTAAATAGACTGTAGGACCTCAAGCCATAAACCAAATTATATTTCTAACATAGTTTACAGGATTGAGGGTGCATCACAGTATTTATGTACCCATAGGTACTGTATTGGATTTGAATCAACCGGATCAATCAATATTGAAAACAAGTGATTTGAACTGTTAATAATGACACGATTGAATGAAATGCCTAGGCTGTCATGATGATGATGATAAACACTGATGACAAATTAACAATAAGGATTTGGATAAGTACCCGGCGCTGGGGGAATAACTTGCATATCTGCTTTATAATAACGGATTGTTTATGAAGGCGTTCGGAGGTAATTGCCATCTGAAAAACATATACTTGGAGCATTAATCTTAGTTGAGAAAGAGTAAACAAAAGATTCTTACGTAGTTTATGGAAAAATTCTAAACTATATACAGAAAGAATAGAACATCAAACAGAAGAAGGAACCAAACACAAATTTCTCACATGCCCCAAACTTTGTGTGCAGATAAGATTCGGATAATATTTCTCAATTTGTTCCAAGCGGTTCTTTTCCATCTGCAATATCAAACAGAAATCTCATAATAATAGGTAGGATAAAACCAAATAATGTCCCGAGGGGAGGAAAGATTTTGATAATCGAAAAATAAAGAAACGAAAATTATTATACCGTATCCATTGCTGATTCAAGCAATTCATACTTTAGTTTTAGATCATGAGACCTCTTCTCAATCTTAGCCTTCCCTGAAAATAATCAATTATTCCAAAGAAACATAAGCCAAAATCGGGAATGTTGGCAACCAATATTTTATACGACTAAATCCGAGCAGCAATCAACCTTGTAAAATCTGTTCTTTACGTTGTCTGAGCTTATCTCTCAACCTCGCCAATTTCTCGTTATGAAGCACCCTCCAACTATGTTGATCATCAGCCTTGCCCTAAAACGAAAAAATTTGCCTCTTAAGCAATTGATATTTTTAAATCAAGCAGAATCACAAAAATTGATAATTTGTCATAAAAAGGAATCACAAATTATATACACTGAACATCGATCTAGCAATAAGAGCTACGAAATTGGAGAAGTTGATACAGTCCACGAAAATTTCCGGTACATCCTTACTCAATTGAATCCGTAAAATACTCAGTAAAATTAGACGAATCACGCAATTTCACTAACCATATTATAATAAAAACAGCAAAAATAAATCGAAACCACATCATCACGTATACCTTCGCGACGAGAACTTGAGTCAGTTTTGAGTACAGTGCATCCCTCTTACTCTTCAATAACCTCAAATTGCCATTATACTCATTCAACCTGAACACAAACATGACAAACACACATCACTTCAGCTGATTAAACAAAAAAAAAAACTCTTATTCTCCAAAAATCACATCCTAAAGCAACGAACATTACACCATCACTTAATTTTAAATTAAAAAAAAAAACAATGGTGAATTTTTTACCTGTAATTAACACAAACAGTACAAATCGAAGCGAGATTGGAGGTCTCGCATATGGCACAGCTACTGGTTTTCCTCGTCGTCGTCGTCATCATCTGAGCGCGGGTAAATCCACGCACGAGTTTCTACCCGCTCAAATATGATTGGAGAGTGTGAATTTTACTGATTAAAATTTGGGGATTTAACAATTTTCAACTCTTTTACTCTGAAGAAGAATTAGGGTTCTAACGATTGGTGAATTTGTTTATGGCAGAGAATTTTGAATTTCAAGTTGCTCATCATGTACGTTTCTGAACACAAATTTATATTACTTTGTGGAACGAAAAAGATGTATTATCAGAAAATAATTTTATTTTTTTGGTTAACTTACGGCCTAACCCTTGATTTAAGCTCAATTACGAAAACACCCTTTATGTTTGGGTAATTGCAACTACGCCTCAATTATGAATCTTCTTGCACGTCCACATTTATGATGTCAAATTAGAGGAATCTTCTAGATTCTATGGATTGTTCTCTAGTAAGTATTCGTTTTGTGCAACATGCAATTTCTGATACACCACAATCTGATATTTTTCAAGCCTAAAAACAAATTTTATGATGATCTTGTTTTAAAATGTAGAGTTTGAATGGGGTGAAACGGGTACAAATTGGAGTATTCCGCATAATGTAGAAGATTCTACTAAATTTAACACCGTAAGGACGGACGTTATTCATAGTTTGAAGGGTAGTTATAATTACCCTAATATAATGGGTTTTCTTCGTAATTTAACCTTACATCAGGGGTAGCCGTAATTTACCCTTAATTTTTTATCCTATATATATGCACTTTGACAATTTTAATTCATCATTAATTTCTTAGTTTTGTTTTTTTTTGATAAAATTAATAGTTTTTCAAAATGCCTAAATCTATACTTTTTTATACTTTTTTATCCAACCACTTATAAGGTCAATCTTATTTCTTTAATAAAATATGAATTTAATTTTAGGAAAAATAGGGGCAAAATAATTTATTTGACTGCTTCTAGGTGTAGACAAATTTGAGGAATAAACATAAACTTATGTGTTATTTTTTTATATGGTGAATGACAAAAAGACCCATCAATACGGGACTTAAATGCATTTTGGTACAAAAAAAACAGTCTCTTAATTAAACTTATCCTTATGTCTTTAGTCTAAAATACCCTCCATAATATAATTCTTATCAATTTCATCAATTATGCCTAACTTCCTTAATATTACTCATTGACCTCGGATTTAAACAAATATATCACATTAACCCCCCCCCCCCCCAAATTTTTTTTTTCAGAAAATAATTTTTTCTTCTGAAATTTTTTTTTTCGGCCAGATTCCGGTGTTGATTTTTTTTTTTTTTTCCTGAATTTTTTTTTCCGGCCGGTCAACCACCGTTGACCGCCGGTCTCCGGCGTTGACTTTTTTTTTTTTCTTAGAAAAAAAATATTTCAATTAATATTACTGTCTTGACTACTAAATTACTGTCTCAGGCAGTAATATTAGTGTTTGGGACAATAATATTATGAATATTATTTTCCCGAACAGTAATATTATTACTATTATTGTCTAAGACAGTTAAATTACTGTTGGAGACAGTAATTTGGCAGCCAAGGCAATAATATAAATTAAAATAATTTTTAATTAAGAAAAAGAATTTAAAAAAAAAAGTCAATTAACAGTTAAATTACTGTCTCCAACAGTTAAATAACTGCTGGAGACAGTAACTTAGCAACGAATACAGTAATATTAATTAAAATATTTAAAAAAAAAAGTCAATTAACAGTTACATTATTGTCTCTAACAGTTAAATAACTGCTGGAGACAGTAATTTAGCAGCAAAGAAAGTAATATTAATTAAAATATTTTTGAAGAAAAAAAAAAAGTCAATTAACAGTTAAATTACTATCTCCGACAGTTAAATAACTGCCGGAGACAGTAATTTAGCAGCCAAGACAGTAATATTAATTAAAATATTTTTTTAAGAAAATACAAACTTATAATAATAATAAAAAAAAAAAAAAAGGTCAACGCCGGAGACCGGCGGTCAACGGCGGCGGGTCAAAATTGAAATTAGGGTTAAAATTGATTAATTGATGAAATTGGGCTAAATTGGGGTGTAAATCATAAAATTGGAGTTGAATTGAGTTTCAATGAATTGTGGATAATTTTGGTATATATAAAATGATTTTCCTTATTTGTAAATAAGTTTGATTGAGCTAGATTTATTTGAAAGATAAAAAAGTTGAATGTCCCTCTTTTAATTGAATGCCCTTGTCATAGGTCTTTTCGTGATTAACCCTTTTTTATATTAGAAGTTCATAGTTCATTATGTGACAGAATTTGATAAACTAATTTCAGAATGACAAAAAGGCAGATTTGAAAGGGAAAAAAAATGCAATTAATGATTCACCGGAATTATAAAGTGACAAATATTTTCGGACCAAAAAAGAAGACTATCTAAATACACAAATATAGTGTGACAAAGGGAGTAATAAAATACATCTTCACAAAATTCTATTATCAATCGAATGCAACTGATTCACCGTAGATTAATGTTCCGAATCCCTTTAACAAGAACAAGATTCAAACGAAAATCTGCAGGACCGGGTTAATAAAGCAAGCCCCAAGTTACAAATATGAAATACGAAAAGTAAAACCAAAATTCGAATTAAAATCTTACAATCAACGAAACTTGATCGCACAATCGATGAATTTCCGAATCATCCACGGTCATATGGAATCAAAACATTTAAATTAAATGGATTTGTCGAAGTACTATACAACACTTTTTATATACCAAATACCCTAATAAGTTCGTTAACTACTTTTCTTCTTTATCCGGAACAATCCCAATAACCGAGCAAACGAGAATTAGAGAAACTCGGAATATTCAGCTCACATGAAGTTATCCTGGATCTTCTTTTTCAAAACTTCAAGTTTTTCGATAATTTTGGGATTCATTAAATCACGGGCTTCTCGTACGAGAGTGCCCTCTCTGCTGAATTGGTATGCATCTATTATAGTCCTAATCCACGTATGTAACTGCTCGGGTGTCCTGTAAAGTCGGGAATAAAAAACATAAGAATTACATAAGCACATTATATAATTACATACATAGTACGGGGGTTTATATACGTACGTGTAAAGGCAGTCGACATCCATTCCTTCAAGTTCTTCTCCAGGGGTAAAAGCGTCATTTAACGCACTCATGTGCTCTTCGGGGTCTTCAATTGTGAGCAAGTACTTGAGTATCCTGATTTCTTTCGGCATAAGCCTCTGAAGATTACCTCTCGATGTTTTATATAAATGATACAGTACATCTTTCACCTGCCACCAAGAAATATAAATAAATACCTCGTTTAGGAATTAGGATAGGACTTGTTATATAATATAATCAAGGTTTGGCGGGTTTCGGTTTCAAGCCCGTGATAAAGAACGGGGACCGCATTTTAATCAAGCATATGAAGGATTTTCCAACCTCAACCATATTATTATACGATCCTATGAAGGATAATATATTACCCAATACAAAGATTGTATAATCACAAATACCAAACATATGATTATCATGGATTACATTTTAATAGACAATGTAATCCTAATTAATTTCAATTAATCTCGTCAATTCCATAAACATTTCCAAACGAGACCAGTGCATTAAATATGTAGGATCATTAAAATTTAATAAAATATACCTCGTCTTTCATCATGTTCGATTCTTTGGCAGCTGACCAAGCTTTTGTAATCATAAGAACCAGTGCAGAATCGAGTTCATTTTTCTCCGCCAAATTATCAATTTTCCGACAAGCAGCATCTACTGATGGAGAGTTTATTATATCTTGAAATTTTAACTCTGCAGCGTTTAACGCTTCTATACTTTCAGTTGCAGTATCATATGCCTGTACAGCTGCTAAACACGTATTCCCAAGCTTTGCCACAGCTACTCAATCCAAAAAACGAGAGAAATGTCAAAATTAATCAGTCTTAGGCCTCGTTTGGTTGCCAAGATAAGATTAAATAATCTAATAAGGCCCCGTTTGGTTGGCAACATAAGATTAGCCAGAATAAGATTAAATAATCTAATGAAACCCAACTATTTTATTGGAGCTTGAAACGTCCAACAAAAAAAACTCATTAGAAGGCAAGATAAGCCAAGATAAGGCAAGATAAGCCATGATTATATAATTTTTGGGGGTCAACGTGGCAATTTATTAAGGATACCAAACATCAAATTAAGTCCAACTATTTAGTTAATCATGGCTTATCTTGGCAACCAAACGGGGCCTAAAACTATTGGACCATGGAAGGTCCAATAAAAAAAGGCTCCGAAAAAGGCAATATAAGCCATGATAACATAATATTTACGGGTCGACCCGGGAAGTTATTGGATATACCAAACATCAAACAAGGTCCAATTATTTCGTTAATCATGGCTAATCTTCCCAACCAAATCAGGCCTTAGTATAGTTCTAACAAGCCAAGTACTAAGAAAAAAAAAATATATTTATACTAATCTACGTATTGATAGATCAATTTACGGTAGAACGGGGAATCATCATATAAGCAAGCCAAGAAAAAAATATGATTCATCATCATCTAAGAAATGTCACAAAATCATTTCTTCATCCAAGCCAAGAAGATAGTTAAACACTACATCCAGGAATAAGTAAAACCTCTTACCATTTTGTTCGGTTGGATTGTCATAGTACGATTCTGCCACAGTATGAAGATGAACAAAAAACTCCTTCGTGAAGTCTTTACGACGCCTGGCTACAATTTCCCCAGCCTCAGACGGTGATTTTCTTACAGCATTAAGGAGTTCGTCGTGCCTTTGAATATCTTCATCAATCTGCATGAATCTTTTTTAGTAAATTCCCAAAATTCGTCACAAAAATTTATAAACGAACATAGCAACTATCCTCGATCTCACTAGAATGAACAAGAACGAACCCACTTCACTTAATGTCAAGAAAATTGTCCTAATGCAATGAATAATTTACTAATAAAAATACCAAACGGGTGATTGATACCTGTTTCAGTTTCCTCGAAAGACGAAGTAGATTATGCTTTTTTCCGGGATCGCTTTCGTTATCGGCTTTGTTCTGGCATCGCTTAAAGAAATGTGGTCGAATAGTGTCCCATTCTCTGCTAAAAGTTAATAACCTTCTCCAATCGGATGGCGTCGGCTTATCCACCGTAAATACCTCAATTAGTTTGTTGCAAATGCGAACCATTTTACGATCATCGAATTGTTCACTATCGTCTTCCTTAAGTTCTTGATCCGATTCATTCGTCGCAGCTGTCGTATTACCGAGACTAGCAGAAAGAGACGAACTACGCAACCCAATTGCCTCACGTGGCAGGATAAATCCTGCAGCAGAAATATAAATTTTTCAAAATTCTGTTGCTCAAATTTACCGATTTCCATCGAATCAACGACTAACCTCGGAAACCAAAGAAATACGTAACTGATTAGTTTAACTCATTATAAATATACATAATTGAGCTCTAGAACACTGTGGGCGGAAATGGAATAAAATTCATCAGTTCTCAAAAGCAATTAAAAAGAAAAATTAGGGTTTCCCGCTTGCTAGAATTCACAGAAAAACCAATTCAATTCAGAAACAAAACATGCGACAAACGAATTGAAAGAATTGGTGTACCCATGGATTTAGAAGCCGAAATACGTGGATGAATTCTGGGAAAATTACTCCTGAAGGGGAGAGATAGAGAGAAGTTTCTGGAAGCGGTGGCGTGGGCTCGTGCAGGTAAAACGACGGCGTAGTATGCGTTGAGAGGGGAAGAAGCGAGCTCCATTTTATTTTTTTATTTTTTTTCCACGGTTTACAAAATTCAGCGCCGTTTTCGCGAATATGCTTGCTCGTGCTGCTCTAATTAACCTTCAATCTTGTACAGAAAGTAATAACAAGTGTTGAAGTGGCCGGAGTATTTAGAGGGGATGAAGATGTTGGGGAAGAAATATACGTGAATATTGGTTTTATTTTTTCATTTTATTCTTTCTTCTTATGTTTTATTTAGGGGCAAATACATACTGATAAATCCTAAATCCAAACATAAATTGTAGGTCAGTCTCTAATAACATTCTTTTAAGTATATTGGACCTAAATCAAACATAAATATGTACTTAACTCCTTAACTGGTGTACAAAGACCGAAAAATCCCTCACTTTATTTTGAAATTACCTGCAAATTATGACAAAACTTTCCACCTATTTTTCACGCGCCGGTTGAGAATCACGCTCCATATCTTTTTAACTATCCTTTGTCATTCAATTTTCGAACCATTTTTTCAGCAGTTTTTCTTCGTGCAAGCGATTCTTCAGGTTTTTCGGTTTTTTTTGCTTGTATAAATAACCACAACAAGGCGAAAAGTAGACATGAAACTAAAGTAATAATTTTTGAAGTAGAAGAATGGTGAAGACAAATAAGGGGAAGGAGAAGCAAGGTTTTTTTTTTTTTTTTTCTTTTTTTTTTTCAGGAATCGATTATGAAATTTGTTGTTGTTTTTTTGCTTAGGTTAGCAAAAAACAAACAGCATGTTCTCATATTGAATGATTTTGAACATTTCTAGTAGTGGGTAGTATCCAACGACGAGATTGGAGTTTTCTCAAATAAAAAAATCGAACAACTGGTTCCAATAAATGTTGTTTTCTTGTTTATGTTTGCAAAAATTGTTCATTTTCTGTTGAATTGCATGATTTTGAACACTTTCGCTCTTGGATATCATTCGTCTGAAATATTAGTATTTTCCCAAATCACTTTTGGTCATAACAAAGGTGTGATTTTGGGCATTAGATGTATTTAAATAATATAAGTCTTACTATACAACGATAGTGCTATTGTAGTTAGAAGGTATAAAAAAAGGTAATGGCATTTCTTCTGATGTAATTAAATAGTATATGTAGTATTGCCTAATAGTATAGTTAATGTAAGTGTATAGTATTGATACAATATAGTGAAGGTATAATTACAATAACTACATAGTACCATTATTATCTTACAATTGTATTTTTTCTGATTATTGTTTTTCCTTTATAATCGTAATACGCTTGCAGATGAAGACGCCCAACAAGCTTGCAGGTGCTCTCCTAGCGCCTTCAAAGAACAAATGGACATAATTAAACCAATGATGACGGCCAGGCATTTTGCTGCGCCTTGGAGGAAAATCCTTTCGGGCATTTCTTAAACATGCCTAAGATATACCATAGTTTCTTAAAGATGTCTGTTCTGTTGAAGAAGACATACAACGTGGAGGAACGTACGTTCTGGTTTGGAGGTAAAACTATCCCTATCGTATTTGATCCTAGGGAGTTCTGCATCATGATGGGATTACAGTTTAAGGGGGTACCCATCGATAAAAGCCTGGAAATAGAAACTCCTTTCATTAGACGTTTTTTTTTGGGTCAATTGACCCAAGTAAAGCGTCATCAAATTGCTGAAAAATTGGAAGAGTATGCTGTTAGAACCGACCAACAATCCATTGAGGATTTTTGTAGGTTGTACATTATTTTCACTTGCAATACTTTCTTATTGCCAAAGAGCAAATTTCAACTGCCGAGGTAAGTTTATCCACATATTGACAAATTGGAGCGAGTAGGAGATTTTGCGTGGGGAAAATTGGTGTATGATGTGCTCATTGAAAATATTGAGGCACACTTGGCTGGGGCAGGA
>NW_012192899.1:333871-350660 GCF_000504015.1 Erythranthe guttata
CAATTTGATTTTATGCATTTTCATTGTGTTATTTGCTTACCTAATAAACAAATGTACAATTTGTTTATATGTTTATTAGGTTATATCATTCTCCGTGCACAAAGAAGAGAGAGTTTCTGGTTTCACATGTGGAAGAACTATCTGGTCCTATTGTTGCAGCTTTGGAGGTCGGTGGAAAAGTGGAAGTCAGACGTGTAAGTGAAGAGTACTATTAATGAGATGGACATGTCCCATTTGTAAACCAACGTGATGTTGTTGTATTACACAAATCATTGTTTATTTTATGTGAACTGCATGCAACAACATTTTGGAAATGCACAACAAGTGAAAAGGAAGAATGTGAGATTGGAAGAGACATAATGGAAGAAGAAGAGAAGAAAAGCTCTTATTTTTTAAGAGGAGGAGGAAGAAGAGGAAATAGAAGAGCAAGATGAAGGGAAAAAGGAAAGTGGAGGAGGAAGATAAAAATTTTAATGTTGTTGAAGAACTTGGAGATGAGATAAAAAAAAAAAGAGCAAGAAGGAGAACAAGAAGAAGAAGAAAAAGAAGAAACCTTCATAGAAGTACTGAACATGGAGAGGGAAAGATAGTCGAAGGCAAGAGAAGACAATCGAAGAAGAAAGAGTCGAGGACAAGAACGCAGCATAGTCTCTACTAAACTGCCCACAGCAGTTATTATTATTATTATTATTATTATTATTATTATTATTATTATTATTATTATTATTATTATTATTATTATTATTATTATTATTATTATTATTATTATTATTATTATTATTATTATTATTATTATTCCTGGGTCTGGCAGCAATTGTCCATGTGGCGAGGTCCGGATATGGGCGGCCCACAATCAAATGTCGTGGGCGTTTGTTTGTGTGTGTTGAATGCACTATAAGGCTAGAGTTTGCGTCTTTCCTGACACCAATTGAGTTTAGAACAACCGGTAGTGGGGCCTGAGGTACTACAGGTTCATTAAAAAAAAATTGTATTAATTGTTCCTTGATTTGTTTCGTAATTTTTGTAAGTGTAAATGCAGAATTACGAGAAATCCTTAAGAAAATACGGAGACGGCTACGAAAACACGGAAGAAAAACGGCGCATATAAAAATTATTCTTCGACTAGAGATTCACCCTAATATTTTTTATGCTCGGGCGTAGGTAAAATGCAGCCGGTTTCCATTTCATATATCCACCAGTTATGATCCGATCCATGATCGGTGAAGTAAATGCAATTTTTTCTCGAATTAGATTCTGCCGACTCCAAGTTTAAATAAGACTGATCCAAGAACAGTATCTTGCCATTTATGCTCTCAACCTTTATCCACTTAAGGTCGGGAAACGAAAGACGAAAAACCTCGACTCGGTCGACAACTTCACTCCTCTTTTCGTGTATCAAGAAAACCACAAATATTTCTCCGTCCAATAACGCAATGTACTCCTTGAAATGCCTACAACTTATCGACGGAACAGCCCTGCTCGAGCTTATGGCACTGATCGTAAGACGCGAGTCGATTTCTTGCATAACTACGAGAGCCCCCTGCAAGCTAAGCGCGAAAAACACGCCTTCGAAATTAACGAGGCTCGTGAATTGGAGCGGTCTTTTCTTGGTATCGAAAGGGTCGATTATTTTGCACTCGTATTTGATCAAAGTACTTTCGAGGCTGTACTCTTGGCCTTCTTTTGGAGGATTCCAGTTGTAGGCGACGAACGACGGACGAGCGATCCCGGTCAACAGCAGATCGGGAATATTCCCTGAATATTCCTCTACTACGCGGCCGAATCTAGATGGAATTCTGGCGTCGTTGTAATTAGTTGGAAGGATTTGGCTAACTACGACTTCCACAACGGTGTAATTATTATATCGCAACGAATAGTACTGCGTGTCGTCTAACAAATGAAGTTGTGGGAATGATGGGAGACGACGATGATCCCCGCCGCAACTAGTGCTCGTCTCTCGTAGCCACGACTTGGTCGCGCCCAAATTGCACATGCTATTTATGGATTCACGACTCCCGCGCAGAATTGCGATTAGCGGTTCCGACTTTGTGGTCGGTTCTTTTATGGTGGATAGCTTTTTCTTTGCTTTCATCTTCATCACTAATTTGATCAAAGCCCAAAGGGCAAATGAAAGTTGTTTGGTGTAATAATTTGAGAAAAATTGTATTGTATGGGGTTTTATAGTTTTAATTATGTCAAAGCCTTGGCCTGCAAGTTGTAGCCATTAATATTGCAAGTGGAGTAACGAATTGCATTATTTTATTTAGCAACTTTGTGTTGGCATTATTGACTTTGTTAATAGTTTGAATATGACCTTGACAAATTTGCATTCATTTGGTTCCAAATGTTTTGACCGTGTCAATTTGATTATATAATACCAATACCGTACAATTTTTTTATTATTATTATTTTTTTTCTATCCTTACATAATTTTTCTTTTCTTTTGAACAAGTAAAAACATTACTCCTCCCTTTTTTTTAAAGTATTTGTAGCCAAAATTTTATTTTTCATATTAGGTGTCACTTTTGAATTTATGAAGGATTAATGAATTAATAAATAAAGATTTGAAGCCACAAAAGTCTTAATTTTTCCAAGGGATTATTAGTAAAAACCCCCTCACTTAAATGGATAAATGAGGATGGATCCCACCCCTTTTTCAATATTAGTGAGACCCCCCTAATTTATTTAATTAAATAAATACATAACACAATTTATATTAATGTCCTAATTTACCCCTTTTACCAGATAATATATTATTTCCTATCTTCACCCAAACCCTAAAATTCATTCTCTATAATTTCACGATGTGGAAGAAAACATGGCTAGGGCGGTGCAGACGGCGCCGCCGACAAAACAAGGATGAACTGCGGTTTTTTCGATCTCCCATTTTTCTTTATACGGTGAGTGCAGATTTGCTAGTGTTTGTTTGTTTTTTTTTTTTTTTTTTTTCTTTTCTTCAATTTTTTGAAGCATTCCTATAACCATCGTCGGAAAATTGCCCCACCAACGTTGTAATTGAATCAATCGACCCCGAGGAGGATAAAGAAACCTTGGGCTGCATCTTTAAATCGTGACCGCAAACATCGTTAACAAAAGCTTTGTTCGTTATATTCGGTGGCCATCAAAGGCGTTGGAATCGACTATGGGAGACCCTTCGTTTTTTTTTGGTAATGCGTAATCCCTCTCTACCTCCACCCTCGTGTCCATCGTAGGATCTGGTAACATCGCTCTGCTCCACCGCAACCATTATTTTTCTGGTAACATCGCTCTGCTCTGGTCCAAGAATAGTGTCTTTCCTCGAATCATTTCAACCGTAATCCATTTAAGATCCGGAAAACGAAGACGAAAAACCTCCACTCGGTCAACCACTCTATCCGATTTTTGATTTATTAAGAAAACCAACAATATTTCCCCATCCAATTCAACTAAATATTCCCTGAAAAACCTTGAACTCACCGATGGAACGGCCCTGCTCGAGCTTATGGATGTGATCGTAAGACGTGAGTTTATTTCTTGAATAACTACAAGAGCCCCCTGCAAACTCAGTGCAAAATATACGCCTTCAAATTTAATGATGCTAGTGAATTGCATGCATTTTCTCTTAGCATCAAAAGGGTCACTTATGTCACACTCGTAGTTGATCAAAATATAGTCGTAAATGAGCGAGGATCCGTCCACCGACAGCTGGTTCTTGCAATAGGCGATGAGGGCCGGACTTGAAACGCCACTCAAAATCAACTGCATAGAAATAGGATTAATTACCCGACATGGAGATATTGCAGCCCGATTCAATTGAGTTTTGGCATTTGTGGATGGAAGGATGATGAAACGAGTAAAAATACCGGCCACGTATTTTTTGAGGCGAATAATAGATTCCAATGAATTGTACGGTGAGTCGTCTAAATGGTAAATTTGAGGCCATAACAAACTGAGTCGATCTCTACTACCGTTGCATCTCGATATTGATCGTTGCCACGTCTTGGTCACGCCCAAATTGTTGACATGATACAACAATTTCGAATTCTTGGGGGGTAATTTTGTCAGTTGTTTTGTGGTGGGTAATTTTATGTTGCCTTTTTTTTCTTTGTTGTCATAGTCAAAATGAAGCTTTTGGTTGGGAGATGATGGGAGTTAACCTTGTATACCTAACCAGCCTTGGTGCTCAAGTTTTACAAGTTATAAAATATTGCAAGCGTATATATATATATATATATATATATATATATATATATATATATATATATATATATATATATATATATATATATATATATAGAATGATACTTGGAGCATACTTCTAATATGGGTTTTTTGCAAAAACCACCCCTTTGTAATCTCGAATTGTCGAAAAAGACCTTGTGTTAAAACAATTAGCAAATACCCCCCCTATGAAAATTAATCAAAGGCAATAAGGTCCCTGAGAGCTGACCGTGTGCTTCACTTGCCATGAATGCGAGTGGGGGTTCGTTTTTTTAACACGAAATACCAAAATGCCCCCATAAATTTCATAAGCACCAAAATGAAGTTTTTAAGATTTTCAATTGAGTCCTTTATATTTTCAAATAAGCTCTCTTTTTCAACCTCAAGAACAACCCTCCACTTTTTCACCGTGATTTTTTCCAGCAAAAACCATCAACCAAACCCAATCTGAGCATGAAGTTCATTCATATTCCAAATCCAAGAAAACAAAAGGGAAGAAAAATGGCGTCTCAAGCTTTTTCAGCACATCCCTGCCCAAACCCAAAAAAAATACAAACATTTCTTCAAAGCATTTTCTTCCAATTTTCATAGCATTTTCTTCCAATTTGTGAATCTTGAGTCGTATCCTGAGGAAGAAGAAGAAGAAGAAGAAGAAGAAGAATGTCAAACTCGAAGAATCATTCGCCGTCAACGCCCAGCTACTCCACCCAAACTTGAAGCCGACTCTCCGAATCCACCACACTACAGCCGCTGCCTTCGAATGCCACCACTGCTACTATAGTTTCTTAATCCACAATTTTCGTCCACCGAAAATTGCTTTGCTGTACTTTTTTCTTTCTATCCGAAAGAAACAAAAACAGGCGCTGCACACCACTGTGGGAGAGAAGCTGCAGGTTTGCCTATTTGTGTGATATATTTTTTTTATTTGTTTAAAAATTGAAATATCACTAAAAACTATTAGGGATATTTTAGTCATTGCATACAAGTCAACCATCAATTTTGAATTAAGGAGCGGTGTGCTTCGTAAAACACAACATGGGGGGGGGGGGGGGGGGCCCTGCCAAAATTTTTAACACCAGGACTTTTTCCACCATTCAAAATTACCCAGGGGGGTTTAAGCCATTAGCCCCCTCCAAAAATTGGGCAAAAAAATGCCTTTCCCCCGTTTGAAAAAAAAACCCCCCTTGAAATCTCATGGTTTTTCTGGTTCAAATAAATTGTGAAGTCTTCCCATCATGGCTATCCCTTGGATGAATTATCATATTCGATACACGATCCGGTGTGTTGAGCTCGACTCGTTTCAAATATAATACTCCCTCCTTCCTATTTTAATTGTCGTTTTAGACTAATTCACACATATTAACAAAACTTATAAATGTGCATGGATTCTAGAAAAAACCATAATAAAATGACTAAAAATCCACTTTTATAAATGCTATACCATTAATTCTCTTAATAGTAGTAGGTGCATAATTGAGAAAAACACAATAAATACTTCATTGGAGTCCTACAGTATAATTATTTTAAAATAAAAAAATTATTTAGAAAGACAAATAAAATGGGAAGAAGGGAGTATAAATTTATCGTTCACGGTGGTTTTAGTTCAACATCTTGGGCATAAGTTTATCTTTCCTAGTGGGTATTATAGGAAGAATAGAATAGGAGAAGGAGAGAAATAAAATGTAATATAATAGAAACCCCCATTATGTTATGGGTTGATTACATGGAATATATATAGAGAAATAATACGAGGTAATAGAGTTTGACTAGGTAACTAAATCCTAACTAATCTAGGTAACTCAATCATACTAGAATCCAAATATTACAAGAGTTCTATAATATAATATTCTCTAACAGGTATATTACATTTTTCCCTGTTTTGCTCTTATACGGTTTAATCTCATCCCACTTGCACTTTTGAAATAAAGCATTTTATCACTATGCACTCTTGAAAAATAACAACACCGCTTTGCACCCTCAAAACATAATACATTATTCGCAATGTACTCTGGATTGAATAATAATGACAATTTTATTATTTATTTTTCTCGGGGTGCAAAATAACAAATTAAATTATTATTTTCTTCAACCTTCAACTTAATTTCGATCACTCAAAGTGAAAAAATAAAATACAAAATCACACCATAGATTATTGATTTTTCTTTATATTTTCTTATAAAATATAAATATAATAAACTCTTATCACCAAATTACTCGATTCATGAATCTTTTATTGTTATTGGTGGAAATATTAGGTAGGAATATTTGAAAGAAAATATGATGTTCAAATAACTTGATAACAAAATAGCTGAAGGATTTTATTTTCATAAAATATATTCCTGTGGTAAAAAATATAATTTTAAATATGTTGATGGGATGCAATTTTTTTATTTTTTCACTTTATAGTTTCAAAATGATTGATGAGTAAAATAATATTGCTTGAAATTTGGCATCCTAGAAAATTACCCCTAAAAATATTAAATTACCTTTATTAGTTTTAAAAAATCATTTGGGGTGCATAATGCACGATTTGTTGTGTTTCGGATATGCTAATTGCTATTAATTTGTTTTGAGGGAGCAAAGTGCTAAAGTAGTATATTTCAAGGGTGCAAAGTGGAATTAAACACACCTATACTAATTAATTAAGAGATAAAAGTAATAAAAAAAAAGTGTTTTTTGCATTTTACCTAGGGGTGGAAATCGGTCGGAAATGATCCGAAATGGCTTTTTCGGAAAATTTTTAATTTTTTTCGAAAGTAAAAAATGGGTTGCAATTTATGTTCAAAAAAATCGAAATGCAAAAAATCATTCCTATTTCGGAATGTCTCGAAATTGGCGGAATTTCAGAAATTTCGAAAATTACATTAGTTTATAATCCCTTGTTCCGAATTCGGATACAAGATATTTTCACAATATTTTTCTATTTTTTTTTTAATTTTGCAAAAAAATGCAACAAAATTCAAAAGAGAAGTCGACAAAACATAATAAATAAAAATACATGTAGGAACAACAAATTGAAACATAGATTTCTTATAAGGAGAAATGCAACATAAAGTTTTTGATATCGATTAATATTTTATGAGGTTTTAAACTTGATCCTTCGCTATTTAATTTTTCAAATAAAATATAACGTAAGTTATATCATGAAATTACAAAATATATCATAAAACTATTTAGATTTTGAAAAATCAGAGTAATATTCGGAACTAAAATCGGATCGAAAATCAGAATTTCCAGTACTTTATGTACTATTCCAATTGCGTTCCCAATAAATTCGGAAGAATCGGAAATAGGAACTTCGAAAATCGGAATGAAAAATACGGTTCCAAATTCGGATATTTTCGATTAGAATCTAAAGAATTCGGATATTTCATTCCGTTTTCCACCCATAATTTTACCTAAAATTCATATATATTTACTAATTTTCTTAATGTTTGTGTTGAAATCTTAATACTCCAATATATATAATCTAATTTTCTCTTTCTAACCGGTGTAGATGTTCAAATATAGAATAACGGATTCCCAGCGAAACATTATGTTTTAAGCAAATTATTTCATGAAAAAAATAATTGAAATAATCGAAACATTTGAAAAATAATCGGCAAAATGCAAATTGCTGAATCATAATCAATTCTTATATGTAAAAGAAAGAAACTATGCAACACTAAACTATTCTAATGGCTTGTGATTGAGTCGATTTGGCCGCCTCAATTAAATTAAGGGTAAAATTCATTTTGTACCCCTGTACTATGTAAAAGGTATCATTTATCCCCTAATGTATAGAAAACATCAAACACCCCCCTATTTTTAACGGTCAATGGTCAAATTTTTAACGATGTTAAATTTTGAGTGTGCAATGACTCTTTTACTCTGTTTTTATGTTTGATATAATTCCTAATTTTTTCTAGGCATATTTTTTGTGGATTGTTGACGATTTCTATTGTTCGTTCAAATTAGGGTTTTTTGTCGATTTTAGAATTTGATTTTATTTTTGGTTTTCTTTTTCGAGGATTTTTCCATTATAATATGAAAATCTTTATTTTTGATTTGCAATTCTTTCATATGGTTTTATTCCAATTTCAGGGTTTCTTTTAGATTTCAGGGCTTTTAGTTTTCCTTTTTGTGGGCTTACATTCATAATCTGCAAAGCTTCATTCTTATTTATTCGACTATTCAGCTTTTTTTATAAGAAAAATGGCTGAAATGTTAAGTAAATGATTGAATAAAGTGAAAAAAATGGCTGAAAAATGTGAAAAATCCGGTGAGCATTTGTCAAAACGAAGCATCCTACATATATAAATTTTTTGGGTATTTTCATTAATAAAAAAAAAGCCAACATTGCTTTGCAATAGTCGGTCAAAGGGTTTTACTAACGGAATTAGAAAAGAAACTAACGGCAGGGGGGTGTTTGATGTTTTCTATACTTCAGGGGGGTAAATGATACATTTCGCATAGTACAGGGGTGCAAAATGAATTTTACCCTTAAATTAATGGTGTGTGAGTATGTTTATGGTGTCTCCCTTTTTCTTCTCCTTCTTCTCTCTTTTTAGCTGAAGCCCCTCCTCCCTGTCTCCTTTGCTTCCTTCCTTATCCTCTCTCTATCTTGGGGCGTGTGCCCATGAAAGAAAGATGGAGAGTGCCTGCATGGGTGTAGCTCAACTAGTTCCGGAGGTGGTAAGTTAGTGCAGGGTCCTAGGATCGAATCATGGCAGCCGCAGTGTGGGAATTTCAACTCCAATGAGGATTGGTTCCTTGTGGGCACCAGGTCCGGGTCCGCTACCTTAACGGGCCGTTGAGTTACCATGATTTACATTTCTCCATCAATCCTTGTCGGGCCAAGGGATGGGGGCCCTGGGGGCGAGGGATTTCGCCTTTTGGTGCAAGGTGCAAGATGGAGAGTGGGTTGGGCCCAATGAGAAAGAGGGGGAAGGGATAATGAATTGGGCTCAAGAGAGAAAAGATGGAGTAAATTGTGGGGATTTGGGTTCTAATATTTGGGCTTAATAGCCTCATATGCTAATTGAGCCGGATCGATTTTAACCATCAACCAATCCATTTTCGACCCATAATTTGTGATGGATAATCAACCATCAACCGACTCATTAAAGTTGGGTCGATAATGTCAACCAACCCATCTATAGTTGGATCAATAATGGTTTCTAATTAATATACTAAAAAATTGGTTAGTCGGGTAATATCGGCCAACCAACATTATTTATTATTAATTATTTATTAATTTTATTTAAAATGTTTAATATTTTTAATTTCAAAATTTTATTTTATATCACATTTATTAAATTGTCTAATATTTACCAAAATTCTAAAAGCAATAAATCAAATCTAATTATCTAATTTGCACTATTTTAATTTTAAGACATAGCATAAATCTTTGTACAATTATTATTTGTTTAACTATTTATATTTAATTGCAATACATATGGCCCGTAATATTTGATTTTTTTTTATTTGAATATTATTGAACTAGTCATATTTAATTTATAAAAAATATAGCTTTGTAACAAGTAATAAAATATTAAAAAAAAATAATTTTTTTTTTAAATGGATGACCCATCAACCAAACCATCAACTGACCCACTAAATTGGTTTTCAACCATCACCCAACCCATGTAAATTGGGTCGATAACGGTTTCCAATATTTACCAAAGTTGGTTGGATGGGTTGGATTGATTTTATGCCTGATTTTTAACCAACCCAACCAACGCACAACCCTACTAATGACATTGTTGTGATTATTGTTTTCAAAATTTGTTTCTCTACTATTTTTTTTTTATAAAAGGTTCAAAATTTAAACTCAATCAGCCTAGTAGAATTCTTTCAACATAATATCTTATTTTTCAACCATACATCTCTAATTATATTTACATTTTTCTTTCTTTTTCCTTTTTTTTCTCAAATTTTTTGCTTCATTTCTTGAAGATTCAATTTCATTTTGTGGCAATTAAGTTTAAATAATCTTTTCGGAGTGAGTTTATATTATCAGATTTGTGTAAATGTTGATATTGTTATTGATGATGCTAATATGTAGCTCACCTAGGGTGGTGTAGAAAACGAACTGGGAGAGCAAAGCAGATCAGTAGCTTGACAACTTGATGATCCTGAGGTACCTGCGATCATAGAACACATAAGCTAAGCCGGGGATTGATCCGGCGGAAACCCTTCCGACGCTCAAGTCAGACGTGCTGATCATAGAAATAGTCCAGAGAATACCATTAGTAGTATTGCTCAGATAATAGGACGTACCTTAAGGAATGAATTCAAACATTTATTTATAGTTTAGTTGAGATTGTCGGGCCCAAACCTTACTTGAAGGTGATTGGGCCTCGGTGATAGTGGTCTTCGATATTGGGCTCGTGGCCCAGTAGGTAAGTAATTTGTTGGCCCAATTATGCATATCATTAAGCCCCCCACTCTCGATTCGATGTGGGGGCCATGTTGAAATGGGTGACGGATCGTGTCGAGAGTTAAAATTGTTGTAGTCAATGGTGTGCGAAAACGCGTTGGAGCGTATGTCGGAGGGGCATGAATGTGCGTTGGCGCATAGCGCGACAAGGTTGTCGCGATGTAAGTTAATTGAGTCGTCGGTTTTGTCCCGCGACGATGTAGTAGCGAATTATCTCCTCATGGGAGTTGTCTTGTCGCGGGGTAATAGTGTTGATCGAGTTATCTCCTCGTGGGAGTTATCTCGCGATAATGTAGTAGCACGGATCAAGTAATCTCCTCGTGGGAGTTGTCTCTGGGGTAATCGAGTTGATCGAGTTACGTCCTCGTGGAAGTTGTCTCACGATAATGTTGTAGCACGGAGCTAGTATTCTCCCCGTGGGAGTTGTTATTTTTCGACATTGTCAATGTTTTGACGCGTTGCTTATATGTGTTTACATATAGCCTTGTGCGTGATGTACTTGAGGAGGGGATCAGACTCTCAAGATTTTTTTTTATGGGGGTCGTGCCCCTTGTTAGACCTCGTGGGTCTTAAGTATGTTTGGACCGTGGCCACGTTTTAATAAAGTACCCATCGAAAACAAGTAGATAAATCTGAGTAATCAAGCTGGCCAGGATATATAGATTCCCATAATATTTCTAAGTGTTTCTAGG
Organism: Erythranthe guttata; assembly: GCF_000504015.1. The sequence goes on from NW_012192899.1 coordinate 345,185, forward strand.
GTTGTAATCGTGCTAACTTGAGCTTGTGATTATATAGTGAAGTTCGGGCGAGTTGTTTCCTCATGGGAGTTGTCTCGCAGCGAAGTTGTAGAATCATTGGATGACGCGCGACTGACGAGTGTGTGGATTGATGTTGCTCTGAGTGATTTCTTTCCTCGTGGGAGTTGGCTCCTCGTGGGAGTTATCTCGCTGAGGGTTCGCACTACCGAGCGAGTTGGATCCTCGTGGGATTTTCCTCGCAAGGGGTTGTAGGTCCGAGCGAGTTGTCTCCTCGTGGGAGTTGTCTCACTGCGGGATGTAGGACAGAGCGAGTTTGCTCCTCGTGGGAGTTGTCTCACTGCTGGATGTAGGACATAGCGAGTTTGCTCCTCGTGGGAGTTGTCTCACTGCTGGATGTAGGACAGAGCGAGTTTGCTCCTCGTGGGAGTTGTCTCGCTGCTGGTTGTAGGACTGAGCGAGTTTGCTCCTCATGGGAGTTATCTCGCAACGGGTTATAAAACGGAGCGAGTGGTCTCCTCGTGGGAGTTATCTCGCTATGGTTTCGTAGACCCGAGGGAGTTGGCTCCTCGTGGGAGTTGTCTCGTTGCGGGTGGTAGTACTGAGCGAGTTTGCTCCTCGTGGGAGTTGTCTCGGAAGCCCTCCCACTCTCGAGACGATGTGGGAGCCAAGTAGAAAAGAGTACCGGATCGTATTGAGAGTAGATCTGTGATGTAGTCTTGCGTTAATCGTTGGCATGGCATGGAGAAAATATTTTTTTTATTTATCCGTTTGATAGCGAGCGCGATTTGGTAGGCGCGTTCAAGAGTTCGCGCGATTTGGTGGAGCGCGTTGAAATTCTCGCGCGATTTGGTGAAGCGAGGTGAAATCTACGCGCAATTTGGTGGAGAGTAGCAAAAGTTGTGCCCAATTAGGTGGGAGCGCGCGCTCCAAGGTGGCCTTGGGAGGCGCGCGCGCGTGCATGGGAAGGCGCGCGCGCGTGTGAGATTTTTTTTTTTTTTTTTTTTTAATGGAGCCGCGCGCGCGCGGCTTGGCTCGGCTCGCGCGCGCGGCTCGGCTGCAGCTCTCTTTTTTCTTCTTATTTTTTCTTTCTTCTTCTGTTTTTCATCTTCTTCCTTCTTCTTTTGTTTCTTCTTCTTTTACTCTCTTTTTTCTTCTTCTCTTTTTTCGCCTTCTTCTTTTTTCTTCTATTTTTTGGTGGTTGATATTCACCCCCTTGGGGATGTTCTATTTTTTGAGTAGGAAGATTATCCTCGTCTCTTGCGATGTGATGTGAACCCACTTGGGGTTGAGAGGTAAGGATGATGCCCAACCTTAGGATGGGGATAACTGCCCACTGTAGGATGAGGCGCTCGAGACCTATGGTCTGAGGTGGATGTGCACGGTTGTGCCGCTGGTTCGCGCGTGCGCGTCAGACCATTTTTTATGTTTTTTGAAGTAGGGACGTGAAACACTTGATGGGATGTGAAACCCGTTGGGGTTGAAAGGTAAGTGGATGTACCACCCTTGAGATGAGATACCCAACTTTAGGATGGGATAGCCTCCCATTTAGGATGAAGGGATCACAAACCATTGGGGTGAGATGCCCAACCTTGGCGATATATGGTGCCCCCGATTCAGTGGCAGCACGAGTTGAATCTTCCGTGATCATACGCTGAAGGTCTTCTTCGGTTATCTGAACCGTTTGAGAAGTAAGTAGAAATTGATCATGTTGAGGACCCAGTGGGGCCTCACGAGGAGGAGCGTTGGCTCCTGCTATGACGATGTATGGTGCCACTGCTTCAGTGGTAGCACAAGTTGAAGCTTCCGCGATTATACGCTGAAATTGATGTAGAGAGGTGAGGGGATACCCAGCCTGTGGGATGGGATGTCCAACCCTTGGGGTGTGTTAGCCCCCCAGCTCAGGAGGAGTTATGTGATGCGGGGATGGTACGCATGGCGTGGGAGCACAAGGCGATGATGCGCGAGGGATAGGCGCGCGGCGCTAGCGCATGTCGGCGAAGGCGCTCGCCGAGGGCGCGCGGCGCTAGAACGCGTCGGCGAGGGCGTGCGGCGCTAGCGCGCGTCGGCGAGGGCGCACGGCGCTAGCGCCTGCTAAAGGCGCAAGGCTAGGGGGCGCGCGGCGCGGTGTTGGGGCGCAAGGCCGGCGGGCGCGCGCGGCGGCAAGGGCGTGCGCGGCATTGCAGCGCAAGGCCTGGGCGTCGGAGGTCGCGTTTGCGCGTGGTAGCCTCGAACGAGTTGTCTCGTCGCGAGGTGGTAGGGCCGAGCATTTTGAGACATGTTTCACCACAATTTAGTTGAAGCGCGAGAGTTATCACACGGGTAAGTAGTAACTGGGGAGTTGTATCGCCCAGATGTTATATCGACTCGAGAGTTGTCTAGAGGCTAAATATTATTGTCGGGGAAGTTGTCACGCTGCGACGTGGTAACGACTCAAGAGCTGTCTCGAGGTTAAGTGTAGGCGTCAGGGGAGTTGTCCCGCTGCGACGTAGTAGCGACTCGAGAGTTTTCTCATGGCTATAAGACATCTCATGTACTTGAAGTAGGACATCCGATGTAGTTGAAGTAGGACATCTGATGTACTTGAAGTATGATATCAGATGTAGGTTAAGTAGGACATCTGACGTACTTGAAGTATGACATCAGATGTAGTTGAAGTAGGACATCTGATGTACCTGAGGTAGGACATCAGATGTAGCTGAAGTATGACATCTTATGTACCTGAGGTATGACATCAGATGTAGTTGAAGTAGGACATCTGATGTACTCGAAGTATGACATCAGATGTAGTTGACATCTGATGTACCTGAGGTATGACAGCAGATGTAGCTGAAGTAGGACACCTGATGTACCTTAGGTATGACATCAGATGTAGTTGAAGTAGGACATCTGATGTACTCGAAGTATGACATCAGATGTAGTTGACATCTGATGTACCTGAGGTATGACATCTGATGTACTTGAAGTATGATATCAGATGTAGTTGAAGTAGGACATCTGACGTACTTGAAGTATGACATCAGATGTAGTTGAAGTAGGACATCTGATGTACCTGAGGTAGGACATCAGATGTAGTTGAAGTAGGACATGTGATGTACCTGAGGTAGGACATCAGATGTAGTTGAAGTAGGACATCTGATGTACTCGAAGTATGACATCAGATGTAGTTGACATCTGATGTGCCTGAGGTATGACATCAGATGTAGCTGAAGTATGACATCTGATGTACCTGAAGTATGACATCAGATGTAGTTGAAGTAGGACATCTGATGTACTCGAAGTATGACATCAGATGTAGTTGACATCTGATGTACCTGAGGTATGACAGCAGATGTAGCTGAAGTAGGACATCTGATGTACCTTAGGTATGACATCAGATGTAGCTGAAGTAGGACATCTGATGTACCTTAGGTATGACATCAGATGTAGCTGAAGTATGACATCTGATGTACCTGAGGTATGACATCAGATGTAGTTGAAGTAGGACATCTGATGTACTCGAAGTATGACATCAGATGTAGTTGACATCTGATGTACCTGAGGTATGACAGCAGATGTAGCTGAAGTAGGACATCTGATGTACCTTAGGTATGACATCAGATGTAGTTGAAGTAGGACATCTGATGTACTCGAAGTATGACATCAGATGTAGTTGACATCTGATGTACCTGAGGTATGACATCAGATGTAGCTGAAGTAGGACATCTGAATGGCCTAGTCGATCATATGTCGAATATCCTCTTTGGTTATCTGAACCATGTGAAGTGGAGCTGGTTGATGAGGGTCTTGCCGAAGGTTTCGAAGTGGATCTCGAGCGCGACCTCAAGTGTCATCTCGAAGATAGCCTCGAGGATCATCACGAGGGGGTCTAGAAGGGGATCTCGGTCACGACGTCAGGTGACGTCCTGAGATATGTCTAGAGGATCATCACAGGATGGTCTAGAAGGAGATTCCGTTGTGGCGATGCGTTGTGCTACTGCTTCAGTAGCAACGCGGGAAGATGCTTCCGTAATCATAAGTTGAAGGGCCTCCTCGGTTATCTGAACCGTTAGAGGAGCAAGTAGAAGTTGATCTTCTTGAAGGTTCGGCGATCATATGTTGAAGGTCCTCTTCGGTTATCTGAACCGTTCGAGGGGGCGGAAGTAAACCCCCTTATGAGTCGATGACCCATGGCGAATGAAATGTTTTGGGGGCACTGTGAACCCCCAGGGAGTCGATAACCCTTGGCGAACGAAATATTTTGGGGGCAGTTGTAAGCCCCCAGGGAGTTGATAAACCTTGGCGAACGAATTATTTTGGGGGCGATGTAAACCCCCAGGGAGTCGATAACCCTTGGCGAGCAAAATATTATGGCGGTGGTGCCATAGGTGGCTCCACATGTGGAGCAGGTGCTGGTATCGCGTTGGGAGCATTTGCTCCCATCGTGGAGATATATTGGATCACGGCCTCTGTGGCAGCGCGAGTTGAAGCTTCTGCTATCATGCGTTGAAGCGCATCCTCGGTTATTTGAACCATTCGAGGAGCAGGGAGTGATGGATCGGCGAGTGGTGGGTCCCGAGGGGGGATCACCTGAACCTCGCGAGGCGGATTCATGGGATGAGGAGGAGGTGGCAAGCCAGAGCCTCCACGAGGTGGGAGGTCGTTAACTGTGTCATTTTCTCTCCGAGCAGACGCCTCAGGAGGATCTTGTTGGCTACGTGATCTGGTTTGCATCGTTCCCACAGACGGCGCCAAAATGATGATGCTAATATGTAGCTCACCTAGGGTGGTGTAGAAAACGAACTGGGAGAGCAAAGCAGATCAGTAGCTTGACAACTTGATGATCCTGAGGTACCTGCAATCATAGAACACATAAGCTAAGCCGGGGATTGATCCGGCGGAAACCCTTCCGACGCTCAAGTCAGACGTGCTGATCATAGAAATAGTTCAGAGAATACCATTAGTAGTATTGCTCAGATAATAGGACGTACCTTAAGGAATGAATTCAAACATTTATTTATAGTTTAGTTGAGATTGTCGGGCCCAAACCTTACTTGAAGGTGATTGGGCCTCGGTGATAGTGGTCTTCGATATTGGGCTCGTGGCCCAGTAGGTAAGTAATTTGTTGGCCCAATTATGCATATCAGTTAATGTAGTTCAAATATCACTAATGAATTTTACTATAATATATATATATATATATATATATATATATATATATATATATATATGTATATATATATATATATATATATATATATATATATATATATATATGTCTATATATCTATATCTTACCGAGAAGTGAAGTATGCGTATCTGTGCATGCATTCAATTCCAAGAAAGTAGGCTGTTACCGCCCCGTGGGTCCAACTATCGGCATATCCCTCAGTCCGGTATGCCGGTCATCTTGTTTTCGGTCTAGCCCCGTCTTGATGTATTGTATTCCCTTTCTCCTCGTTCTGTTTGGTCAGTGGTCCAATCAGTTCTTGTCGTATAT
>NW_012192899.1:354873-427997 GCF_000504015.1 Erythranthe guttata
AAAAATTCAAAAAGGTTGGCGTGATACTAGCCGGCCCGACTTAGAGTATATGAAATGATGAAATTTGTGGGAAATAATAATAGTAGCAATCCTAGCATTCGAATTCAGAATCACTATCAAAATCATTTATAATGTTTGATGGGTGCTACCACTTCTTTCTTTCTCTATCTTCCAGCGACGGCGGCGGCAGCGACGGAGAAGCTTGCCGGAAAAAATAGAGAAAAAAAAAAGAAAACATAGGAGAGAAAACAGAGAAGAGAGAAAAGCTAGAAACGTAAAGGACGTGTAATGAAAAATTAAAAATAAAATTAGGGTTTTGAAAGAGTATAATAGACAACTAAGGGCAGTTTTGAAATTATGAAAACATCACATGGGTGGAATATTAGCTAAGAGGAGGGGGTTTTCTCTAATTATTTTTGGAAGGGGGTGTTTCCTTAACTATATTTCCTAGATTGATGGATTTTCTCTAATTCTCCCTATTTTATAACTGCAACAACTTGGACACGGGAGAAAAAAAAAGTTTCCACAAAAAAAGAAGCCATTGTCAAAAATCCTCAACAACTAATCCACTTGCTCCCCTAGAATTCAAAATCGCTACGCAATACACTCAGTTTGGGCTACACCAAGTCGTGGCTAAAAGAGAATAGCCGATGCCTATGTCATGATCTTCAATTATGGCCTCAATTCTATCATTTAGACGATGCACCATACAATCCGTTGGATATACTTTCTTCGTCGAAAAATCCGTCACAAAATGATTAACTATTCCCATTTTTCCCTCTAAAAAGGCCAAAATTCCGTCGAAATTCGTTCCAATATTATCCTCGCACCAAGTGATTAGTAGCCCTAGTGACATAATACATCTGCAGCTGAGTGGAGTTTCCAGCCCGGCCCTCTTCACCTACTTATCGGAACTGAAAAAGTACGGCCCGTTCGTTTGGGTACGATTATACCTTCATCAAATACGAGTGAGTGCAATGTAATCGGCCCTTTTGATGCCAAGAGAAAAAACGCATGCAATTCACTAGCTTCACTAAACACGTTGATTACGGCTATAAGCTCGAGCAGGGCGGTCCCATCGGTAAGTTGGAGGTTTTTTAAAGAATGTTTAGTTGAATTAAATGGAGAAATATTGTTGGTTTTCTTAATACACCAAAAAACAGTTAGGGTGGTAGAAAAAGTCGATGTTTCAGGTAATTTTTCATTTACTATGCTAAAACGACATGGGCTCAAGCTCATAATTAAAGCCGATGTTTTAAAGCTATACGTCAATTATAGCAAATGCATAGCTAATATATGAACAACAACACAAGTGGTTAAGTTTGACGAAAAAATTGATAGACGCTATCCCATGCATCAACCATAGGGAGGTTAGGTGCTACTTACCTTATATGAAATTAAATTATTTGTAGGTTTTCTTTAATTTGTTTTTTACGTTCGACCCATAATTAAATTAATCCGATCCGTGTATCCTTCAAATTGACACAATATACACCCCTTATATAGAAAATATATAAGGATTGGTCCACCCCTAAAAATCTTCATTTGAGATACCCTCTGGAGAGGCAAAAATACTATTGTGCCCTTATTTGGAATTTTCGCCCAATTGCGTTCAGCATTTTCACCAACTGCATTTATCATTTTTCTACCTGCATTTAGTATTTTTGTACTCCATATATCATCATTTTTAATTTAATATTTTTTCCTGTATATATATTGTACATATTTTTTAATTATTGTATTTTTTTATAAAATATTTTTTTAATATTTCAATTTTTTTAATTTTTTGATTTTTTTTTTTAATTTTTAATTTTTTAATTTTTTTTTAATTTTTTTTATAAATTCAAATTTTGGTAATATTACTGAACTGAAAGTATACTACCCATGACTACAGTGTACTACAAGTTCAAAAGTCATGTATAGTTATATGTAGTCATGTATTGTCTTTTTACCCCAAAATTCATCTACACCAACAAATAAAATTCACAATTTAGATCTTGATATTATAAATCAACTAACAAACAAAAAATGAAAATATACAATCACATGCATATATTCTTCAAACATGAACAAGTATTACTGTACATTAAAAAAACCTATAGCATACATATACTGTATGATACTACATGACTATAGTTATCTACAATTATCTATAGTTATATATAGTGACATAATGTCTAGACTAATGTAGCATGAATCCCACAAGGCACTTCATCGCATCTTATTCTCTGCATGTCATAAAATTATAATAAAAGCAAAATGTGCGACAAAAAAATACGAGTTAAATAGCAAAATGGAACATGCGAGTTAGATTACATGAAAAATACAAAAGAAAATGATTTTTTTTGTTGATAAATTTGCTGAACTGAAATCGACTACAAATGACTATAGTATACTACAAGTCCTATAGTCATGTATAGTTATATGTAGCCATGACTATATATGATTACATATGACTGTATATGATTAAGTAACCACTACTGATTAAATTTGTACTACAGACAAACAAAGCTCTCACACTTGAGGCATTTCGAATAATCTTCAAATAAATACAAAAAATAATTTACATATATTTATAATAAAAAAATAGATTAATTCAAAAAAATTAAATTAAATTAATTCAAAAATATAGTAGATATGGTTATTTATTTATTTATTTATTTATTTATTTATTCTTTATTTTTTTATAAATTAATCCAAAAAATTAAATTAAAAAATTAATTAACCCAAATTTTTTAATTAATTCAAAAACGAGTAGATCTGAATATTTTTTTTATAGATGCAGTAAATATATACAAATCAAACACCACCGGTTCCAGATTTAAAATTCGCCATTAGATCTGACTACAAATTGTCGAATCACGATTTGAAATTTTCGAATTCAGTTGGTTTTCATAAAAAAAAAACAATTAAAAAAGGTGAAATAGTAAGAATTCAAAGCTTAAAAAAATAAATTAAAAATGGAGGGACATTCATAAATAAAAAAAAAACTTAAAAAGGTGATGTTGATAGTTTAATACGGAGTTCAAGGCGGTGGGAGGAGCAACGACGCCCGACACAAGGCCGTGGCGGAGCAGCGGCGCAAGGCGGTGGTGGAGCAGCGGCGGCGACACAAGGAGGTGGGGGAGCAGTCGCAGCAGCGGAGGGCTGTGGGCAGCCAGAGAGAGAGAGAGTTAGAGAGAGAAAGAAAGAGAAGAGAGAGAGTTATATAGAGAGATGAAGAGAAAGAAAGAAAGAAGAAAGAGAGGGAGTTAGAGAGACAGAGATGAAGAGAGAGAAAAAGAGAGAGTGAGAGAGGGGAGAAATGACTTTGGAAAAAAATGTGGGAGGGAGTGGGAGAAAATGTTAGGAGGTTATAGTTTGAAATTGTAACTAAAAGGGCAAAACGGATATTTTTATTTGTCTAGGAAGTCTATCAAATTAAGATTATAATTTTGAGTCTTTGACTTGGAAAGAAAAATCCATAGGACCTATCCCTATATATTTTCAAAACTAGGGGTATCCCACATTTCCCCAATCTTAAAAGTACATGTAATTTAACTTCCATACAATAAATAAATTCAAAGAACCCACAAGTAATTTAACTTTCATACAATTGTCATCTATGATTATAGTTTTAAAATTAGGGGTATAAATGAACTGAGGCGGCTCAATAAAAGTTCAAAATCAAGTTGGAATTCAAGTATTTTCTTACTTTTTCGTTAATTCGATCCGACCGGCGAGTGTTGTTTTTATTTTTATATTCAACATAAATATACAATATATAATAAATAATTGTAATATAATAAATACATATAAAAATAATTAAAAATCAAATTACTGATTATTTGTATTTTTATTATATTTTAAATAATTTATAATAATGATAATTATCAAATAGTAATATTAATTAAATAAAATGTGAACAAAATGAGTTTAGGCTCGACCTCTCCAAAACAATCATACTTGAATCGAGCTCGTTTCTTTTACACCCCTACGATCATCAATTAAGAAAATGAGGGAAACAAAAAGAAAAAAGAAAAAAGAAGAAAAAAAACACAAACGAAGATGGTAATTTCTTTCATGGAAAGAGATACACTAGCAACGTAACGTTACCACAGGATGTGGTGGATTTTATAGGCAATGTTTGGCTCAGTTTTGGTTTCATTTTTTATTCTCTATCGTAAATGAATTCTCGTTTGTTTAGTTTTTTTTTTTTTTTTTTTTTTTTTTTGTTTTTAAATTCTCAAAACAATGTTTATATAAAATATTATAAATCTATACTTTTAATATTTACACATTTCCCCCAAATTTTTGTATCCCCATTTGCCAAGCATCTCATTTTCTCGTATCCATTTTCCCATTTTCGAAGCATCTCGTTTCTCGCTGGTTCCGTGTCCGTGCTACATAAATTATGATCCATATAATTAGTAATGGAACTAAATTATAATTTAAAAAAAATGTAAAAGTGGGCAAAATTTCATAGGGGCTCTTTGATATAACTCCCTCACTACTTATTTAATACTTCTTTAATAGGGAGATGCTCAAAATATATTGCATCATTTGAGCAAAGTCCACTCATAATTTCAGCAATTTATTTTTTCAATTATGCCCATGCCACCTCATAAGCACTATCACCGCCCACCAGCCATTTTTTTTCCTTCTTCTAATCAGGTGTATTAATCGACTATGAAACATATTAATCGACTATGACTATGATGAAGCATAGTCGTTTAATAAACTGACTGCTAAAAATAAAAAAAATCACACCTAGATAACAACGAATTCAACATTTTGTTACAAAACAAATATTATACATAAATGTAATTGATTTATACAATTCGAATCAATATACAAAAATCCAAAAATAAAATTAAAAAATAAAATCGAGTAACTTTAAACGACTACCAAAACAGTCGATTAACCCTTAATAGACTATCAGAGCATAATCGATTAACTTAATCGAGCATGATGAAGTATAGTTGATTAAGGGTCCAGCCCGCGTGAATTTCTCTACCCGCGCCGTCCTCCGCCCATTCTACCAAAAACTCCTTAATCCATTCTACCAAAAACTCCTTAATCTGCTCTCCATCGTCACCACACCACCGCCACATCACACCATCACCATCCCTCTTCGATATTCTTGTTGGAGATATTAATACTAAATGATACATTTCACTAAAAGCTTAAGCTTTTGGTTGAGATGGTCATTCAACATGGTATCAGAGCCAGGCCAAATGAAAGGTCCTGAGTTCGAATCCCACCGCCACCCAATTCTAATATTTCAAGTGCAAGGCTTCAAATGTAATTCGCCTGCACTTGAGGGAGCGTGTTGGAGATATTAATACTAAATGATACATTTCACTAACAACTTAAGCTTTTGGTTGAGATGGTCATTCAACAATTCTGACGATTTTTTTTTATACAAATAAAGTAGACCACAACCCGCACTACCAACCAAAGCAGAACCACCACCCATCAAAATCCGATTCCAGCAACAAATCGACAATTTTACCTCTTTCCGCCGCTAATGTAGCAACCCCATAATCAAATTCATAATCGCTATCAAAATCATCATCATCTTTATGGCTTATATTCATTCCGCGAAGGGGTGGAGAGCGGGAGGAGTAGGAGGAGACGTCTCAACATGGAGAGCGGGAGGAGTAGGAGGAGACGTCTCAACAGAGAAATTGAAAGTGAGAGTAGATGGATTAACTCCCGATGACGCCGTTACTCTGGCGGTGATGCTGGTGGTTGGTTCTTCATCCTCTGACCAAGAAAGAATAAACTAGAGAATTGGGTGAGAAAAGTAGAATATAGAAGTAAGAAAAAATAGAAGAATTGGGAAAAGAGAAAATAAAATTAGGGTTGTAGAATGGTATCGTAGATAATTTCAGAGTAATTTTGAAATTATAAAAATAGTAATTAGGTGGAATATTAGCTAATGAATTTTTCTCTAATTATTTTTTGAAGATATATTTTCCTGAACTACGTTTCCTAGATTGGGGTTCTTCCTAATTTTCTCAATTTCATATTACCGCGTCTCAACATATAGCAATTATATATGGGCGTCGTGCTCTTTGGTGTTTAGGCACAAAACTAATCAAAAGAATCTTATATATATCCAAATAAATAAATAAAAAAAAATTATACCACACTTTGGAATTTATATTGGTCCAAATTGAATGATGTGCTATTCAATAAACTAATAAACTAATGTAATAATTCTCTTCTCTATAGTAAGTACTGCACTTGCAATATTTTAGAAAGGCTAAAACTTGGAGATCAAGGCTGGTTGTCTATACACACACACACACACACACACACACACACACACACACACATATATATATATATATATATATATATATATATATATATATATATATATATATATATATATATATATATATATATATATATATATATATATATACACACACACATATATATATATATATATATATATATATATATATATATATATATATATATATATATATATATATATATATATATATATATATATCATATTTTCCAAGATCAAAATAAACCATATATTCTTAAGAATTCGCCTTCAATTCATAAAAAAAAAATGACGTCAAAGAAAAAGAAAGCAGCAAAACGGTCGATTAACGACGACAGAAGGCCGAGCCCCGAGTGTCTCCGTCAACTAATCGAATTCATCCCGAGGAATGCGAAACTTATAGATCAAGGAAGCAACAACTTGGGCTTGACCAAGTCGTGGATACGAGAGACAACGAGCCGATGCAACGCCGGTGGAGATAAATTACGAAAATACCCTCAACTCTACCATTTAGACGACTCACCCTACGATTCATTGGGATTGACTCCCTACTACCGAAGAATCACCAACGGAACCTTCGCAAGTCGACTCTTTCCATCAAGAAACGCCGAAATTGCATCGAAATTCGGTCTTCACATCCTTTGTCTACTTCTCTTCAGTTGAGTGGCGACACTAGTCCATCCCTCGTGGGGTACACCTTCATTCCGGGAAAAAGCGAGTGTAATTCTGTCAATTACGAGTGCAATATAATCGATCCCTTTGATGCAAAGAGAAAACCCCTTTATTTCACAAGTATTGTTCAATTTGAGGGCATTGTTTTTGCATTAAGCATGCAGGGTGCACTTGCAATTATGCAAGAAATCGACTCCCGCCTTACGATCACTGCCATAAGCCCGGCCCGGGCCGTTCCATCGGTAAGTTGGAGGTTTTATAAGGAGTATTTAGTTGAACTGAATGGAGAATTATTGTTGGTTTTCTTAATTAATCAAAAAACAATTAGTGTGGTGGACAGAGTCGAGGTTTTTCGTCTCGGTTTTCCGGGTCTTAAGTGGATTAAGGTTGAAAGGATCCGAGGCATGACGCTGTTCTTCGATCAGTATAATTTACAGGTGCATTCAGGAGAAACAAGTTCAAGAATAAATTGTATTTATTTCACTAATGACTCAGATAAGAAGTGGTGGATGTATGAAATGGAAACTGGTTTCATTTCAGCTGCTTCTGAAGATAAAACTCAGTTTGGGGTCATCCATAAATAAAATTATTATGTGTTCAAGAAGAAATTGTATTTGTTTTTAAGGACTTGGTTGTATTTTTTTTCATCTGTATATTCTGCCTTCGATTTCTTGACATCGTATTCATTAATGATTTATTATATATCAAATTTGTATTGTTTCTTAAATAATGAATATTTAAATTTATTTTTTATTATTATATAATTAAAAAATATGAAATATAATAATAAATATAATAGTTATGTAAAACCCATTATTTTGGCACGTTTAGTGATGTAATATATATCTGCGGTTATATGAGATAACCCCCTCATACAAATTTCTTAGAGCATAAATCCATATTTTTATTTACTATTAGGGATAACCCCTCATCTTATATATAAAAGAAAGAAACGCTAGGCAACCCTGAGAAACCCTAATGTTATATTTTTTTTTTATTATTTTCGATTTTTGTTGAATTTTTATCTCCTAAATATTATTTTAAATACTATTTTCGAATTTTATCACATTTATATCTCCTAAATATTATTTTCGATTTTTATCAAATTTGTATCTCCTAAATATTATTTTAAATATTATTTTCGATTTTTAGCAGATTTTTATCTCCTAAATATTGTTTTCAATTTTTATCAGATTTTTATCTCCTAAATATTATTTTAAATATTATTTTCGATTTTTATCAAATTTTTATCTCCTAAATATTATTTTCGAATTTTATCAAATTTATATCTACTAAATATTATTTTAAATATTGTTTTCGAGTTTTATGAGATTTTTATCTCCTAAATATTATTTTCGATCTTTATCAAATTTTTGTCTCCTAAATATTATTTTCGATATTTATCAAAAAAAGTTCTCCTAAATATTATTTTTGATTTTTATCAAATTTTATCTCCTAAATATTATTTTAAATAATATTTTTTATTTTTAGCATATTTTTATCTCCTAAATATTTATATTAATTATTATTTTCGTATTTTTATCAAATTTTTATCTCCTAAATATTATTTTCGATTTTCATCAAATTTTTATCTCCTAAACATTATTTTCAATTTTTATCAGATTTTTATCTCCAAAATATTATTTTCGATTTGTATCAAATTTTTATCCCCGAACCAGCCTAGTCACTCCTATTTTCAGCGATAAATATCTCTAATTCACAACCAATTAAAGTTCCTAAATATTATTTTATCTCCTAATTTTCAGCCATAAACATCTCAACGCTAAATATTATTTTTTGATGATAAAATAATAATTATCATATTCCCAGTGATGGACTATTCACAAAGACTTCCCTTAAGACTCTCAACACTTTCAACTTATGTCTTCCACTTCAACACGTTTGTGTTTTCTATTCTTATTTATATCCTATCTCTCAACTTCTCCACCCCAGTTTTATCTCCCCCCATTTCTTCCAAATGTTTGTGGCTTCATAAACGGTTAGATATTTTGCAATTTGTTTTCTCTTCATACTTCATAATAAATCTAATTTTCGATTATTACAAAAAAGGGTTAATAAATCTGATTTTCATCCCTAGCGGATATTTTGACATCGTTTTACAGAATGTCTGCAACATTTGAATTTTATTTCTTCAACCTACTTAAGGCTTCTTCTTTTGGTAACCCGACTTTAGAATTTGTGTTATTTTCTTCTTCATCCTATTGATTGTGTGGTAATTAGTTTGCATCTTTTTCCATCATGGCTTATAGGTAATTTCATTTTGTTAAATTATGTGTTTCATTAATTTATACCAAAGATTTCAAAATTTGTGTATTTCCTTTTAGATATTATTGGACATGTTACTGAGATGGATGATTTGAGAGAACTAAGCAAAAATGGGCGGAGCCACAAGCCATTTGAATTCGGCCTTCAAGACTTATTGTTTGTATGCGATATTTAATTTATTGTTTATATTTATTTTTGTTTCTTAATTTTCAATTGTTAATTCCAGTGTCAAAACATGACCAAAACGAGGCAATGGAGAAGGGCTTAGTTACGATGTAAGATGTATAGATGGAATTTTACGTTGGTATGTTGTCGATAGTTTAATTTTGATCATGTTAACTAAGTTATTAAATCTAATTACTTTTAAGCTCAACATGAAAGACATAGTTGATGATTTGTTCCTGATTCAAATTTTCAATTTACTGGTATTAGCTGATTCAATTCATTTGGAAAATTATTCAACAGTTAAGTTATTTGTTTTTTTTTTTTTTTTTTTTTTTGGGGAGTATACTTAGTAATGTTCCAATAATGAATTATTAATGAATGATTATAACAGAATTTTGATCATACGATACATCAAACATTTGTTTATATTCTTACAACATCAAAACAATGCAATTTGTTGTCCCGTGCATCGCACGGGTACAATTCCTAGTTAAGGTTAATACCTCATTTACCCTTATTATATTCATAAAAATATAATTAAATTATTATTGGTAAAGTAACTCCCCTAAAATAACTCCCCTTAAATCTCTCACCAACTCCCCCAAATCTCTCACTAGATGCAAATCACCGAGTTTCCTTTCGGTTCTTTTTACAATTTTTTTGTAATTTTGATTTAAAAAATATATATTTTTTTCAATTTTCAATTATTTAATTGTTTTTTTATCGCAAGTTTAACAAAAAATTGAAATTCACTACATACTCATTGAACACCACTATAAATTCATCTTATACAATCTTTTTGTAATTTCGATTTAAAAAATATATTTATTTTTTTTCAATTTTCATTTATAAATTTAATTGGTTTTTTTTCCCGCAAGTTTAACAAAAAATTGAAATCCACTACATACTTATTGAAAATCACTATAAATTCATCGAAAACCACTATTCGATTAACGTAGAAATCAGTATGAAATTATCGTAATCAACTTTAATATTAATATAATGCACCACAAACGTATCGATATCGAATAAAAATTTACATAATCCACTACGAATTAACGTAATCGATTACAAAATTATCAAAATCCACTACATTAACGTAATATATGGATTGAATCCACTACATACTCACTGAAACCACTATAATTCATTGAAAAACACTATTCGATTACCGTAGAAATCAGTATGAAATTATCGTAATCAACTTTAATATCAATATAATGCACTACAAACGTATCGAAATCGAATAAAAGTTTACATAATCCACTACGAATTAACGCAATCCATTACAAAATTATCAGAATCCACTACAAAGTTATCAAAATCCACTTTATAAGTTAAAGTAATCCACTACAAAATTAACGTAATATATGGATTGAAATCCACTACATACTCATTGAAAACCACTATAAATTCATCGAAAACCACTATTCGATTAAAGTAGAAATCAGTATAAAATTATCGTTATCAACTTTCATGTTAATATAGTGCACTACAAACGTATCGAAATCGAATAAATATTTACATAATCCACTACGAATTAACATAATCCATTACAAAATTATCAAAATCCACTACAAAGCTATCAAAATTCACTTTATAGGTTAAAGTAATCCACTACAAAATTAACGTAATATATGGATTGAAATCCACTACATACTCATTAAAAAACACTATAAATTCATCGAAAACCACTATTCGATTAAAGTAAAAATCAGTATAAAATTATCGTTATCAACTTCCATATTAATATAGTGCACTACAAACGTATCGAAATCGAATTAATATTTACATAATCCACTACGAATTAACATAATCCATTACAAAATTATCAAAATCCACTACAAAGTTATCAAAATCCACTTTATAGGTTAAAGTAATCCACTACAAAATTAACGTAATATATGGATTGAAATCCACTACATACTCATTGAAAAACACTATAAATTCATCGAAAACCACTATTCGATTAACGTAGAAATCACTATAAAATTATCGTAAAAATCAACTTTCATATTAATATAGTGCACTAAAAAGGTATCGAAATCGAAAAAAAATTACATAATCCACTACGAATTAACCGTAATCCATTACAAAATTATTAAAATCCACTACAAAGTTATCAAAATCCACTTTATAGGTTAAAGTAATCCACTACATAATTAACGTAATATATGGTTAATCCACTCAAAACTTATCGTAGAAAAACACTTATGCATCAACAACAAGCTTATCAAAATCCACTACAAGCTTCCAAATTTATGATAGTGTTGATCGTGGTTTTCGTTAGGTTAGAGTGACCCGGTGATAAACACTACAAACTTATCATCACTCAACATTGTCCCACTTGCTGCCATCGCCCGCTTGTGCAAGAACCTAAACCAAAGAAAAATAAGACAACAACGTGTAAATTTAATTCATTCACTAAAAATCGGTCTCCAAAGCAAGAATTTAAAATCCACTATAATCTCGTCAAAACCCACAACAAAAATTATCGAAATCCACTAAAATTAAACCAAAGAAAAATAAGACAACAACGTGTCAATTTAATTCATTCACTAAAAATCGGTCTCAAAAGCAAGAATTTAAAATCCACTATAATCTCGTCAAAACCCACTACAAATATTATCGAAATCCACTAAAATATTAACATAATTCACTACGAAATAAGTTAATCCAGTAAAAAATTACAACAAAAGTATAATAACAAATACCCAAATAGTAACCGAAAGCATGAAGGGGCCTCAAAAGAATATTGAAAATCTCATATATATAATAGCTCATTCAACAATTCTACTAGTTGTCACTTCTATTTTGTTAACCATCATATAGAATTTATTTATGGATATAGAGAAAAATGACAGCAACAAAAACAGCAGCAAACCAACATCTTAAACAGCAGCAAAGCAATACGAAAACAACAGCAAAACAACAACAAAATCAGCTGCAAATTAGGAGCCAAACAGCAGCAAAGCCAAAACAAAACAGCAGCAAAAACAGCAACAAAAAACAGCAGCAAAGAACAGACGCAAAATAGCCAATTGCAGCTAAAAAATACTATAAATCAATTATAATTCTAAATTGCCAGAAAAAAAATATCCAAAATTTGAAAATATTTTTGGAAATTATGGAATTTTCGATAATATTTAGTGCTTCACCTTATCAATTCGTATTGTATTCCTTACTAAAAATTATCAAATTTCAAAACCAAAACATGTTTGAAATTAGAAGAATTTTTGCACTCATTCACCGTTATCACAAAGTTATTCATGTGAATCAAGTTTTATATTTTCATGGAGTTCTCTTTTTTTCATGAATCAACATTAATCTGTCTATATATATATATATATATATATATATATATATATATATATATATATATATATATATATATAGACACAAACACAGACACACACAGGGGAATGAAATTCCCCACAAATACGTACCTGATCGGAAAACCAATATCACGAAGCAATGTTCTGTACAAAAATCCCTCACAAAGACTTGCTTGTCGATTTCAGATTCGATCGTCGGGATTAAGCCTTGTCATCATCAATTTTTTTCTGGTTCTGTCTTCTCTTGCGTGTGTGGTCCTTCATTCCGGCCGCCAAGAGAACAAAAGCGGAAGAAATAGTGGGTGGATGGGGAAGACGGACATGTTGGGCTAAATACCTAACACGCAAGTGCACGTATCGCAAACAAGTAGTAAAAGTGGACTCGTGAGAGTCGGATGTCGATCCCACAGGGAATACTCAAATTATCTAATCCTAAGTACCAAATTCTAACAATTATGATTTTTATCCAGCCTACGCAAGGTTGTCAAATTTAATCAACTAATTAATTAAACTAATTATGAAAGCAAATAAACAAGAGAGAATATCAATATAAAGCAAATAAACAAGAGAGAATATTATCTTCCCCCTATGCGATAATTCAATACCTAATTAAACCTCTATCATGCAAGTTACGATTCCTGATTATTAACCCGAGACACTAAATTACTCATAACCCGTTGTCGCGTGTATTATGAGTCTATTATTCATAAACGATTCACTATATGTCTATGCAAACCTAGTATGAATAAAACATTAAATAACAAATCTCGAAAACGGCTACCTAAGGTATTATCTGTATGTCTACGATAATACATGCAATTAACACACTCATCCGGTGAAAACTACTCGAAGGCTCTTCTATCCCTGTTCTAATTATTAAAACGATCTGTCGATTCAATTCTAAAAATAACACATAGCAACATAAATTAGCTACGTTCATGCGCTAAATAAGATCAAATAGAAG
The DNA here is from genome assembly GCF_000504015.1 of Erythranthe guttata. The sequence goes on from NW_012192899.1 coordinate 368,582, forward strand.
AAATAATCAAGGAATTTAAACTTGCATAATATTAGAAAAAATAGGTTCGAATCACCACATAGGGTTCCAACAAAATCCTAGATTAAAAACTTAGCTACTCATGTTCTCTACGAAAAGCATAATAAAAATACGATAAAATCATAAAAGTTCGTAAATAAAAATAAAAGTAAAGGGAGAACTATGATTAAGATTCGTCAAGTCTTTGTCTTCGTTACTCCGTTCTCTTGCTCCTAGATTGCGTGTAAAAAGATAAGATTCCAATTGTATGCTTTGCTTGGCCTTTATATAGGGTACAAAAATATAAGAGGGCGGTTTCCTTGTGTAATTAAACTTCCTTCACTGCGCCTCCTCGTGATCTCGGACGGCCGTGTCAAAATTAACACTGAAACTCGGACGGCCGTCCGGACTTTAATTTTTCTAAGTTTTTGATTTTTTTACTTTTGGCCCACTTTTTCTCCAAAATTGCAGTTTTTACCCCATAAGTTTTCAATTCTTCAATTTGTACCTAAAATACAAATAATAACCATTTTAAGCACCAATTATCGTTAAAACACACCAAAAGCTCCAATTAAAAGGTATGATTAAGTGTAAAAAAATACGCTTAACACACCCCCAAACTTGAACTTTTGCTTGTCCTCAAGTAAAATCAGTTTATAAGCAAAAAACTCGACTACACATCTCATTACATAGATCAATTGATCAATTTCACGCTTTCAGAACTTGTAATTATGATGACAATTTTTAGGCATTCGCAAGCTCAACATTCAACGGCACTTAGTCACTCACTACCACCAAAAACCACAAATCATACAATTGCTTCAAGTATCCAATATTTGCAAATTAAAGATAGAAAGAATTTATACTTACATGCATATATTTGACTCCAAATACTCACCAAATTATTCTACTCAACTAATATTGAGCATTAAGCTATTGGGATCGTTGGGGCTTTGTGGCTTCCAATTGTTAGGCTCTTTGGTTCGAGGTAGGAAATATGGGTATATGTGGCTATTATTCTTGAATTGAGGTGATTTCGCCAAAATTTGAAAGATAGGCGTTTGACACAATGAATTCACCTCTAACGACTTTAATAAACTCGATTGTTAAGAGTTTAAAAGTCTCCACTTTTGCTCTTAAGATAATGGATCGAGCTTTCAAAACAATTCAACAACTAGTCCTTACTTCTCCCTTCTAGTCTCTCCTTCTTTTTCTCTTTATATACATATATATATATATATATATATATATATATATATATATATATATATATATATATATATTTGTCTTCTTTTCGTTTTTTTTTTTTCGAAGAAGAAGAAGGACCTTATAAAAATTTTCGACCGAACTCCAAGGGGTAATTTTTCAAGAATCTCCACCTATTCTACCTTACACATTGGCTAAAAGAAAGAACATCTTTTCTCTGAGGGTCAAATCAAGGTTCTAAGGATAATTTCGATAAAAATGTCGGCTTGAAAGGCTCAAACGGTTCAAAGAAGGCCCAAATCATATCCCAAATCACTCACTAACCAATACTTCGTATCATAAATTTCCTAAGGTGAGTTTTAAAACCGAACAAAGCATGATTTAGCACAAATAAATTCCAAATTTAAAATACAAAACATTCAACCAAAACAATGCACAAGGTGTGATTCCTAGCAATAATTCACTTCTACGTTCCGTTGAATCGATAGCTAAACGAATATCTAATCCTTATCAACATAAAACAAGTAATCTCATCATCAAACATTGATCATCTCTCATCATCATAATTCATCGATGCATCGATCCAAGCAAAACTACTTTTTTTTTTTTTTCAATTTAACAAAGCAAATAATAAAAAGACAACTAAAACATGCAAGCTAACAATCAAGCGAAACACAATTAAAGCGCACATAAACGAAAACAAATAATTAACCACCCCCAAACTTAAAATTCACATTGCCCTCAATGTGATTCGCCCGGAGTTTAAGGATAGAAAACACCTGTTTAAGCGTCTGGACCATCATCGGGTTGCTCACCAACTCCACCTTGCTCATGAGCATCACCATCCTCTTCATCCTCCAATAGCTCGGGTACCAGCTCAAGAATCGGTGCGGGCAACGGGTCCGGTTCGGCGCACTCGGGAGTACCGCACGCCAAATGGCGCACAATGGCTTGGAGCATCTTCCCCGACCACCATTGAAGATATTCGATTGTGCTAACTTTGTGCCGTGGCTAACCGATTTCTAGTAGTAACCAACTCTCGCTCCATTCTCTTTTGAAAACGGCGGTCCGAACTTGTGCTTGAACCCTCGGGTGGAGCTAATTGTTGGCCATCGACGGGTTGCTCTCCACCATAGATGGGTGCCTTGAATTGTCGGGCCGCAAGGTTACTAATCGGCTTCCGAATTTGTGTGTCAATATCCGTCATTTTGGTTGGAACCTTCGCCTTCTTGCATAAGCCGGTAACGAGGCAAGGGAAATAGAACCCTTTGGAGTTGTTGGTCATGGATATCCAAAAGCGGTCGGATATGATTTCTCCAATATTGATCGGTGTGCCCTTTAAAATGTAATATGCAAGAGCACACCTTTCATGGTTCACTTGAGTCCACGAGCGGGTGGGGATGAGGTTAGCGCATATGAAAGTAAGACACGCTTTGCCTATTTGGTGAATGCATTTCCACTCCAACTCGTATTCCTCCTCGGTGGAGAATTCGGACCAAATTGGGGGCCCATCGCACAATGCCTCGCCGAGTTGATCTTTTGTTACTGCGAGTTGCATTTGTTCCCAATTGAATGGCTCATGTCGGGTGTTGTAGAAGGAGTTGTTGGCCTTGGCACTCCAATCGACCCGCTTCCCTCAAACCGTGCTCGTCTTCCTATCCGAAGTTAGGAGGATAAGGGTGTTGGCATAGAACTCGCAACCAAAGACAAGTTTATCGACTCCTCCGGTTCCAACAATGATTGCCACCCTCGTCGTATGAATTCTTGATTCAACAGTTCAAATTGCGGTAGGGTGACTGTTAAGTATATATTTTTATACTTTATCGTACCTTTTTATTTGAGATTTTGGTGTGATTTAACGATAATTGGTGCTTAAAAAGTTGATTTATTGTATTTTAGGTATAAATTGAAGAATTGGAAAAGTTTGGGGTCAAAACTGCAATTTTGGAGAAAATATGGGCCAAAAGTGAAATAATCAAAAATCTGAAGAAATTGGCACGGGACGGCCGTCCCAAATTTACACCTAAAAATGGGACGGCCGTGCCAAATGCAGAAATTGGGCAGATGGTTTCGGCGATTCTCGCGCGGCCGTGTGAGAATTGCACTAATTTTCGCGCGGCCGTGCCAACACACGCAGGAGACAATTTTGAACTTTTAATCATACAAGGAAACCTAAAATCATCTACCAAGTTGGGACATCTATTTAAGCCCAAACCAAGCACGAATTAGAGGGACTTTTGACACAACCTTGGAGCGAGAGGAGCGAGAGAACGAAGAATTGAAGACGGAGAATTGACAAATCTTCATCACAATTCTTCTTTTATCTATCTTTTCTTAATCTATGTCTTTTTATATTTTTATTATGTGTTTCGTAGAGAACATGAGTAGCTAAGTTTTTAATCTAGGATTTTGTTGGAACCCTATGTAGGGATGGTGAACCCGTTTTCTTGAGATTATGCAATTATGATTTTATGATTATTTCTTATACTTGTTATGATTGTTAGTGCATGAACTTGATCAATTTATGTGCTTTATCTGTGATTATTGGGATTGACTCGACAGAGCTATTTTGATAATTAGACGGTAAGTATAAGAACCTTCGAGTAGTTTTCACCGGATGAGTGTGTCAATTGCATGTGGTGTCGTAGACATACAAATATCACCTTAGGTAGCCATTTACGAGACTTATTAGTTAATGCTTTATTCATAATTTGTTTGCATAGACATATAGTGAACCGTTTATGAATAATAAACTCATAATACACGCGACAACGGGTTATGAGTAAATTAGTGTCTCGGGTTAATAATCATGAATCATATATTTCATAATTGAGGGGTTTTGGGTGAGCAATTCTTGCATAGGGGGAAGATAAAATCCTAGGTCCGTTTTTATTGATATTTTCTCGTGTTTAATTGCTTTCATAATTAGTTTAATTATTTAGTTGATTAAATTTGACAACTTTGCGTAGGATGAATAAAAATCATAATTGTTAGAATTTGGTACTTAGGATTAGATAATTTGAGTATTCCCTGTGGGATCGACATCCGACTCTCACGAGTCCACTTTTACTACTTGTTTGCGATACGTGCACTTGTGTGTTAGGTATTTAGAACCCAACAAGTTTTTGGCGCCGCTGCCGGGAATACGGCTAAATTATCTATTTATCCTAATATTAAATTTGAGCAATTTTTCTTACTTCAGCCGTTTTATTTATTTTATTTAATTATTTTCTTTGCTTATTTTATTTTTATTATTTTTGTTTATGTACTGTTTATGCGAATGGAAGAAGAGAATAATCATAGGGGAGATGACCAAGGGCGCTTACCGAATGCGGCGAGAGAAATCGTCAATGAGCAAGGGCAACGCCAGCTAATTAATCCACCACCTCGTCAACGAGCATTGCATGAGTACACCGTTCCAACACTCAATGGGTTTCAATCGAGCATCCAGCAGCCCCCCATTGAAGCCAACAATTTCGAAATTCGAGCGGGACTCCTCACTATGCTCCAAAACAATGGGTTGTTCAGCGGATTAGCTCATGAAGATCCGCATCTCCACTTGGTCAACTTCCTCAAAACGTGTGATTCGCACAAGATGAACGGAGTATCACCCGAAGCACTGCAACTCCGCCTGTTCAAGCACTATTTACAAGGTGCAGCCCGAGAATGGTTACAAACTCGTGCACAACACTCCATCTCATCTTGGCCCCAACTAGCGCAACTCTTCATGAACACATACAACTCCCCAACAAAAACTGAGAGAATCCGGAGAGAAATACAAAATTTCATACAAGATGCCGGTGAAGTGTTATTCGAGACGTGGGAGCGGTTCAAACAATTAATTCGGAGATGCCCCAATCATGGTCTTCAAGAGTGGCGGCAACTTCAAATATTTTATGACGGATTGCAAGATAAATCGAGAACGGTGCTCGATTCAGCAGCTAGCGGTATGTTCATGAGCTTGACCTATGACGAAGCATACAAACTTTTGGAGCAAATCGCTAGGAATAAATACATGCGGGCATCGGACCGGTCCAATAGCGGAGCCATAAAGACGGGAGGAATTTTGGAGTTAGACGGGGTCAACGCAATCACTGCCCAATTAGAGAAGCTATCAAAGCAAGTAGCAGCATTGCAAACTCAGCAAGTCCATGCAGTCCAAGTTCCCGACCAGTGCGTAGAAGAAACGGAGTCTCTAAATTATGTGCATGAAACTAATCGACAACAGAAGAACCCGTACTCCAACGCTTATAATCCGGGATGGAAAGATCACCCCAACTTTGGATGGGGAGGAAATCAGCAAGGACAAAGGCCAGCTCCCGGATTCCAAAATCCACCTCAAGCTCCGGCCCAAGAAGTAGACCTCGCTGATATCTTAGCAAAATTCATGACGTCAACCCAAGCATCCATTCGGAACCTTGAGACACAAATGGGTCAACTTGCAACCCAGCTAAACGCGAGGCCATCGGGAGCACTGCCGTCGAATACGGAAGATCCTCGAAAGAGCAACATCGAGCAGTGCAATGCAGTAACTTTGCGAAATGGGAGGCAATTAGAGGAAGGTCCTAAAAAGTCCGTTGCACCACCTCCTATTGTAGAGGAGCCCAAAGAAAAGACCGAGGTCGGGCCAAGCAACACAAAGATCGCAGTAAGTGAATCTACTCCCAAGGTACCTTTCCCTCAACGTTGTCAAAACTCCAAGCTTGATATGCAATTTCAGTTATTTTTGGATTATCTTAAAAAGTTGCATGTTAATATTCCTTTTGTTGAGGCACTTAAGTATATGCCAAATTGGGTTAAGTTTATAAAGGAACTTGTATCGAAGAAGATGAGGCTTCCGGAGTGTGCAGCAATAGTAGACCTCAATGAGCAAAGTAGTGTTATCCTTTCAAATAAAATCCCACCGAAGCTTCGAGATCCGGGGAGTTGTACCATTCCATGCACAATAGGTACAAGGTATTTTGGGCGGGCATTGTGTGATCAAGGGGCGAGCGTAAATTTAATGCCTTTATCAATTTATGAGAAATTGAATTTAGGAGAAATTCAGCCCACTTCTGTGACCTTGCAGCTAGCCGATAGATATTTTACTCACCCTTTAGGTATAGTGGAGGATGTATTGGTCAAGGTAGATAAGTTTATACTCCCGGCCGATTTTCTAGTACTAGACATAGAGGAAGATGAAAATATTCCCCTTATCTTAGGACGCCCCTTCTTAGCAACCGGTAGGTCAATTATTGATGTAGGGAAGAGAGAGCTAAGAATGAGTGTGGGGGACGAAACAGTGATCTTCAAGGTGTACCGGGTGGATGAACAGCCTATTACGGCTAATGGATGTTATCTTCTTGATGAGGTAAGTGATTCTAAACTTTTTCCTGTTAAATTACATGATTTAAAGAATTTTGTGGATACTAATGTGCATGTAGGAGAACAAAAGAAAAAGGTTGAGTTGGTTACAACACCTACTCAAAACACCGTGATAAAAGACGATGTTGGCAAGCCTCATGACATCAAGAAGAATAAATTCAAGGGCATTCCTAAGCGAACCAGTCGAAAGAAGAATCGGATCAACCCATTTATTCAAGACTTTCTCCAAAAGGAAGTAAGGAGATGGGTTCAAAAGCTAAGGAATTGAAGAGCAAGAACAAAGTCTGGCTGAAGACTATAAACTTAGCGCTTCTCGGGAGGCAACCCGAGATTTTCGTTTTTTTTTTTTTTTTTCTTGTTTTATTTTATTTATTTATTTTATAAGCATGCAAGCTAATAAATTAAACATGTTTTTAATTTTTAGGACCAAAAATCGCAATTTTGCAGCTCATACGGCCGTCCCAAAACAAGGCTTAATTTCACACGGCCGTGTGAAAAATCTGGAAGCTACTGCCCAATTTTGGCAAATCGCACGGCCGTGCGGAAAATAGTTCAAAATCTCATACGGCCCTGCGAAACTCAACAGAAGCATAATAAAGGCGAGGGTGGAGAGAAAACCGGAGACGGCCAAGACGACTTATTCAGGTGTATTCTATCCTTAAACTTCGTGTTAATTACATTGAGGGCAATGTAAATTTTAAGTTTGGGGGTGGAAAATTACTTGTTTCTATGTGCTTTAATTTTTTAGTTTGCATGCCTTAAGTTTTTTTTATTTGAGTTATTTTATTTTAGTTTTTTCTTTCGAAAAAAAAAAAATTGCTTGAGATAAATGCTTCGATGAATCATGATGATGAAAGATGGTCGATGTTTAATTATGAAATTGCTTGTTTTATCTTCATTTTGATCGAATTTTGGTGAGCTTTTGATTCAAAGTGTCGTAAGAAGGAGTCATTGTTAGGAATCTCGAATTATGCGTTGCTTTGGTTGAAAGTTTTGTGTTTTAAAATTTGAGTTAATTTATGTTATATCATATGCTATTCGGTTTTAGAACTTGTCTTATGAATTTATAAAGTGAAATATTAAATTGTTGAGTAAATTGGGAAGTGATTTGGGCCATCTTTGAACCGCTTGAGCCTTTCAAGCCTACCTTTAAATTTTTATCATTCGAACTTTGATTGAGCCTTGGAGAAACGGTGTTCTTTCTTTTAACCAATGTGTATAAGGTAGAATAAGTGGAGATTTTTGAAAAATTAACCCTTGGAGTTCGGTCGAAATTTTTTTATAAGGTCCTTCTTCTTCTCCGAAAAGAAAAAAAAAAAAGAAAAAAAAAAGGAAAAAAAAATTAAAAAAAAATATATATATATATAATAATAATAAAAAAATAATAAAAAAGAGAAAGAAAAAGAAGAAGAAGAGACTAGAAGGGGAAGTAAGGACTAGTTGTTGAGTTGTTTTGAAAGCTCGATCCATTGTTTTAAGAGCAAAAGTGGAGACTTTTGAACTCTTAAGAATCGAGTTAATTAAAGTCCTTAGAGGTGAATTCATTGTTTCAAACGCCTATCTTTCAAAATTTGGCGTAATCACCTCAATTCAAGAAGCATAGCCACCTATACCCATATCTCCTACCTCGAACCAAAAAGCCCAACATTTGAAAGCCAAAAAGTCCCAATGATCCCAATAGCTCAATTATTTGATACTAGCTGAGTAAAAATTTGGTGAGTCTTTGGAGTTGAATATTATTATGTAAGTATAAATTTTCTCCAATTTTAATGTACAAATATGGGATACTTGAAGCGATAGCATGGTTTGTGGTTTTTAGCAATGGTGAGTGAATACGTATCTTTGAATTACGAGCTTGTAAATTTTTGAGAATTGTCATGATAATTGCAAGTTCTGAAAAAATGAAAGTTGACCATTAATCTATGTGATGAGAGGCATTTGTTGAGAGTGTTGCTGTGAAAGTTGCTAGTTTTTGCTTGAGGACAAACAAAAGATCAAGTTTGGGGGTGTGTTAAGTATATATTTTTATACTTTATCGTACCTTTTTATTTGAGCTTTTGGTGTGATTTAACGATAATTGGTGCTTAAAAAGTTGATTTATTGTATTTTAGGTATAAATTGAAGAATTGGAAAAGTTTGGGGTCAAAACTGCAATTTTGGAGAAAATATGGGCCAAAAGTGAAATAATCAAAAATCTGAAGAAATTGGCACGGGACGGCCGTCCCAAATTTACACCTAAAAATGGGACGGCCGTGCCAAATGCAGAAATTGGGCAGAAGGTTTCGGCGATTCTCGCGCGACCGTGTGAGAATTGCACTGATTTTCGCGCGGCCGTGCCAACACACGCAGGAGACAATTTTGAACTTTTAATCACACAAGAAAACCTAAAATCATCTACCAAGTTGGGACATCTATTTAAGCCCAAACCAAGCACGAATTAGAGGAACTTTTGACACAACCTTGGAGCGAGAGAACGAAGAATCGAAGACGGAGAATTGACAAATCTTCATCACAATTCTTCTTTTATCTATCTTTTCTTAATCTATGTATTTTTATATTTTTATTATGTGTTTCGTAGAGAACATGAGTAGCTAAGTTTTTAATCTAGGATTTTGTTGGAACCCTATGCAGGGATGGTGAACCCGTTTTGTTGAGATTATGCAATTATGATTTTATGATTATTTCTTATACTTGTTATGATTGTTAGTGCATGAACTTGATCAATTTATGTGCTTTATCTGTGATTATTGGGATTGACTCGACAGAGCTATTTTGATAATTAGACGGTAAGTATAAGAACCTTCGAGTAGTTTTCACCGGATGAGTGTGTCAATTGCATGTGGTGTCGTAGACATACAGATATCACCTTAGGTAGCCATTTACTAGACTTATTAGTTAATGCTTTATTCATAATTTGTTTGCATAGACATATAGTGAACCGTTTATGAATAATAGACTCATAATACACGCGACAGCGGGTTATGAGTAAATTAGTGTCTCGGGTTAATAATCATGAATCATATATTTCATAATTGAGGGGTTTTGGGTGAGCAATTCTTGCATAGGGGGAAGATAAAATCCTAGGTCCGTTTTTATTGATATTTTCTCGTGTTTAATTGCTTTCATAATTAGTTTAATTATTTAGTTGACTAAATTTGACAACTTTGCATAGGATGGATAAAAATCATAATTGTTAGAATTTGGTACTTAGGATTAGATAATTTGAGTATTCCCTGTGGGATCGACATCCGACTCTCACGAGTCCACTTTTACTACTTGTTTGCGATACGTGCACTTGCGTGTTAGGTATTTAGCCCCAACAGTGACCGTATATGCGCGCTCCGTCACAAGTTTCTTCACCATTTGTTTTTCAAAACGGACCTTGGAGCCTTCCACACAAAAGGCGTCTTCATCGGGAGTTGGAACTTGGTCGGCTTTCTTGCCCTTCCCCTTTCCTTTTGAAGTGCCGTCTCCTTTTGAAGTGCCTTCTCCGTCACGTCCTCTTTTCCCCATGATGTGAGAATGCCTTGTGGAAGGGATTGGAAGTGAGGTGAAAACTACTCAAAGGCTCTTCTATCCCTGTTCTAATTATTAAAACGATCTGTCGATTCAATTCTAACAATAACACATAGCAACATAAATTAGCTACGTTCATGCGCTAAATAAGATCAAATAGAAGAAATAATCAAGGAATTTAAACTTGCATAATATTAGAAAAAATAGGTTCGAATCACCACATAGGGTTCCAACAAAATCCTAGATTAAAAACTTAGCTACTCATGTTCTCTATGAAAAGCATAATAAAAATACGATAAATCATAAAAGTTCGTAAATAAAAATAAAAGTAAAGTGAGAACTATGATTAAGATTCGTCAAGTCTTTGTCTTCGTTACTCCGTTCTCTTGCTCCTAGATTGCATGTAAAAAGATAAGATTCCAATTGTATGCTTTGCTTGGCCTTTATATAGGGTGCAAAAATATAAGAGGGCGGTTTCCTTGTGTAATTAAACTTCCTTCGCTGCGCCTCCTCGTGATCTCGGACGGCCGTGTCAAAATTAACACTGAACTCGGACGGCCGTCCGGACTTTAATTCTTCTTACTTTTGATTTTTTTACTTTTGGCCCACTTTTTTTCCGAAATTGCAGTTTTTACCCCATAAGTTTCCAATTCTTCAATTTGTGTCTAAAATACAAATAATAACCATTTTAAGCACCAATTATCGTTAAAACACACCAAAAGCTCCAATTAAAAGGTATGATTAAGTGTAAAAATATACACTTAACAATGGACATATCGAATTCCGCCGTCGAGAGAAGAAAAACGGAAGAAAGAGACGGCGGATGGGGAAGATGGAAATATGGATCGAGAGAAAGAGTGAGGGAGAGAAAACGTGGCTATGGTTAAACGGCGTGAGATTTGGGTGGGTTTGGTGGAGGGTATAATTGTACTATATATTTTAAAATTAAATTATGGATTTATCTCAAAGAGGTGAAAAAAGAATGGACCCCCTCTAATAGGAAATGTCACATGAGAGGGTTTTGTCAAATAATCCCTATATATCTAGATATTATTTGTAGCTACTCATATCATATAAGATCAATATTTAAATATGATTATGTTCCCATCGTTTACATATCCTAATCACATATCATAATATAATAAAAATCCTTAAAAATACAAGTAAAATGCAAATTTTTTGCATTAAAAAAATGCTTGAACATATATCATTAATTAGTTCATGTAAAGATAATAATTAACACAAACAAAACAAAACATAAACTCACTTTTTTTATTGAAAGTCCAAATTTTTTTCATTGGATTAAAAAAAAAAGTTGATATGAAAACCGGTTTTGACCGACTTTTGCTATTAAAGTTTGACCCGTCTCCAATGGTTTGACCTCCACAACCCACTGTGGACCGGCTCAAACCGCCTAAGGCCAAAATTCTCTTTCTTCAAACGTTTACACCGAAGTCGTAAAAGTATTGGACCGCATCCGCCACAAAAACCAATTAATCGGCCTTCTTGGTCGAATTTTAGAACACTTAGTATAAAGAACTATCATAACCCAATCGTATATCTTAACGTCAATTTCACTTAGCTTTCAACACGTAGTTCCGTATAAAAATTCACCACAATAATCAGTTCATCCAAACATATTTCCAAATCTAAGTATATTCTAAAAAAATATATATTTCAACAATTTCATTAAAAATTTGTGGAAATGAAAATTCCCATTTCTAGGATATGTATCCTCAACATCTCATCAACAATCTATACAAATTATATATTTCTACATTTTTCTAATCAATCCATCAACCAAACATTGGATTAATTAAAAGTATCCATTACAACTCCTACCATCCAAAGCATTCAACAAAATAAGAGCCATCTCCTTCTCAATCCAACTATCTTCTCTCTCAACTTGCATCCTCTGATACTCTGCTAAGATCACCTCAGGTACCACCAAACTTCTGCACAATGGACACGTGGCCTTATACCCTTGAATCCATTTCTCAAGGCAATGCTTGTGGAATGCATGCTTGCACTCCACAACTTCCATTCCTTCTTCTCCTTCTTCAAACTCCGACAAACAAATCGCGCATTCGCCTAATGACGAATTCGCCCTCGTCGTAAATTTTGAGGTTTTCTTTTTCATCCTCGATTTGTACTTGTAGTTCGTATTGATAAGTTTGTAGTATTTCCACACGACGCAGATGGCTAGTACGAGTAACCGGAGAATCTCGGGCAGCGCTTCGAGGAAAAAAACTGCGAGAATTTTGTCAGGGTAAGATAAGAGTTTTGCTAGTGCTCCCATTTTTGTTTTTTTGGACACAAAAGAATTTGTAGAGTATTTATGAATCTTTGATATATATATATATATATATATATATATATATATATATATATATATATATATGAATAATATGTTTGTTGGTGATTTGTGCAGCTTGATTAGGAAGACCATGCACTCATGATGTAATACCCACCCACCCTATTGATTATATTTTGTATTAAATATGTGAAATTAGATAGAGGGAGTAGTGATTGTTTGACCTTGTAAGAAAAGTTGTTGATTGGTTGTCAATTCAAGAAACTAATTAATTTTAGATAAATTATAACATATTAATATATGATGACTCATTTTAGATACTCGATTGAGGATCAAAATATTAGTAATTAATATCCCTTCACTGTGCCCTTATGTACACTGTCTCAGGTACAGTTAAATTTATATAAATTAATGCAATCGGGAAAGACTAATAATAATCTATTAATTTAATAAAATATTAAATTATCGAATTAATAGTTTAATATAAATTGAAACCGAGAGAAATTATTATTGAAACGAGATTATTAATTTATCGAGTATTCATTTATCGAGATTCAACTGTAGGTGTAGTATAAAAAGTAAATTTTCTATAATTGATAGTTACATGATTTTATGACAAGTGTATTAAACATGATTGTGCTCATAATTTAATCCCTAAATTAATTGGGAACCCGTTGTTGACTCTTTCCCTTTCGTTTAGTTAATGTCATCTTTCTTTTGCTTATAAAAAAAATAATTAAATGGGCCAAAAGGCCCAAAATCGAAGAAAACAACGGTTTTATTTATTCTACACCCGGCGGTGAAGGTTATATCGGGTGATTTTTTACCGTTGATCTACACATACCAATTGGATGTGTTTGTGTGTATATGAATGGTAAGGATCTACCCGGTGTATTTCACCTGGTGTAGGATCTGAAAAGCCAAAAACAACTACTATAAAAAATTAAAAAAAAAAAAAAAAAAAAAGAAAAAAAAGTAGGTATAAAGGCTAACCTGCCGTGTGGAAGAGTTATGAATATTCAATAATTGGTGAAATAGATTTGTTGGGTATGACTTGCGTGGATGATGCTGCCTGCATTAATCACTCATTTTTTTTCTTATAAAATTAAATAAATCAATTTTTAAATCAATGTTAGTTGCCAATGTCTACCAGTTCCAAGAACTGAATTTCTTGACTTTTTTTTTTTTTTTCAATTTATTTATCTCGGCTAATTTCTTGACCATTTCAAGTGTCCATTATTACAAGTAGCATTTTTTTATTCGAAGAGGAAAAAATGGTAGGTAAACAATTTCTTGACATAAAATGTTACAGTTTAATTCCTATGTAAAAAAAAATGTTCAGGTTTAATTTGTTCGTTTTCTACATTGTTTTAATATATATCGTGAATTTAAAGCATACACATTACTAGAAAAATGTTTTTTTAGTGTAATATTTTTGTTGCGGTAAAAAGCCGTAACAAAAGGTGCATTTCACTACATGACAATTTTTGAGTCATAGTAAATGCTGCATTTTACCGTAGCAAAAAAGTATTTGCTACGGCCATTTATCGTAACAAAGTTTTTGTCGCGCTCGTGTATGTCGGGGAGCAAATTTGTTGTAAATGCATAGCTAAATCTTTTTACTTCGAATTTGGTATCTTTTGCTACTAGTGACAGTAACTGTCCCGCTAAGGGATGACCTACCGGTTTGCATGTTATTATACGAGAGTAACCGTTGCAAACTTTATTAATACTCCCTCCGTCTCTTATTATATGTCTTTTTGGGGTGTATTTTTTGTCCCAAATTATTTATCATTTTAGAATTCCAATAAGGCGATAATTGTATTTTATCAATTTTGTCTATTATTACTCTTAATTAGTTAATTAAAAAATAATTAATGACAAGGGTATTTAGTATTTACTATGTTATTTTTAGTATAATTTATGCATATTTATTGACTATCCTAAGATACGCGTAACCACCCAAAACGACATATAATAAGGGACGGAGAGAATAGTATATTAAGGCCCCGTTTGGTTGGCAAGATAAGATTAGCCAAGATAAAATTAAATAATCTAATGACACTTAATTATTTTATTAGAGTTTGAAACGTCAAAAAAAAAACTCATTAGAAGGCATGATAAGCCAAAATAATGCAAGATAAGCCACAATTATATAATTTTGGCGGGTCAGCCCGACAATTTATTGAGGATACCAAATATCAAATTAAGTTCAACTATTTAGTTAATCATGACTTATCTTAACAATAAAACGGGTAAGAGTTTTGTTGATACTACTTACATCTAATAAAATAGTGAATCTTCTCTTGGTATAATATTTCATAGACCGTGCACCATTAAATCATTGAAGGAAGGAAAAATGAGCATATCTACAACATGACAAGTGTATTCATGAAACTTCTATATGTCGGCCACTTTTAAGTGTGTCATTAATATATATTGTTTCTCTCTCTACAGTTTCAAGATTCTTTTGGTAGAAATACAGTAGAATCTCTAGAACAGGTCCGAGTCAAATAGCAATAATTCGAAGCACTCTTTTTTACGCTGCTTCAGAAACCCACAGACTGAATCGTATGGATATATACATAAATACGTTAATAACCTTGTTTAGGTAATAATTTCTTCGGATACTGATCCAGTGTAAACATACTAAATATTTTTAGTTCGATAATTTAATATTTAGGTAAATTAATAGGATTTTACTAGTCCTGGCAAAAAGGCCCATCACATGGGACTTAAATGCATTTTAGTCCACAAAAAAAACAGTCTCTCAATTAAGCCCATCCCCATGTCTTTAGTCTAAAATACCCTCAATAATATAATTCTTAACAATTCCACCTATTATGATCTAACTTCCTTAATATTACACATTGACCCCGGATTTAAACAAATATATCACATTAACCCCCAAAACTTTTTTTTTTCAGAAAATAATTTTTTTCTGAAATGTTTTTTTTCCGGCCAGATTCCAGCGTTGACCGCCGGAGACCGCCGGTCTCCGGCGTTGACTTTTTTTTTTTTTTTTTTGAAATTTTGTTTTTCCTGAATTTTTTCCGGCCGGTCAACCACCGTTGACCGCCGGTCTCCGACGTTGACTTTTTTTTTTTTTTTTGTTTTGAATTGTTTTTTCTTAGAAAAAAAATATTTTAATTAATATTACTGTGTTGACTACTAAATTACTGTCTCAGACAGTAATATTACTGTTTATGAATATTATTTTTCCGAACAGTAATATTATTAATATTATTGTCTAAGACAGTTAAATTACTGTTGGAGACAGTAATTTAACATCCAAGACAGTAATATTAATTAAAATAATTTTTTTTTAAGGAAAAAAAAAAAAAGTCAATTAACAGTTAAATTACTGTCTCCGACAGTTAAATAACTGCTGGAGACAGTAATTTAGCAACAAATACAGTAATATTAATTAAAAATATTTTTTTTAAGAATAAAAAAGTCAATTAACAGTTAAATTACTGTCTCCGACAGTTAAATAACTGCTGGAGACAGTAATTTAGCAACGAATACAGTAATATTAATTAAAAATACTTTTTTTAAGAATAAAAAAGTCAATTAACAGTTAAATTACTGTCTCCGACAGTTAAATAACTGCTGGAGACAGTAATTTAGCAACGAACACAGTAATATTAATTAAAATATTTTTGAAGAAAAAAAAAAACAGTCAATTAACAGTTAAATTACTGTCTCCGACAGTTAAATAGCTGCCGGAGACAGTAATTTAGCAGCCAAGACAGTAAAATTATTTAAAATATTTTTTTTAAGAAAAAAAAAAAAAAAAAAAAAGTCAACGCCGGAGACCCGGCGGTCAACGGCCGTTGACCGGCCGGAAAAAAATTTCAGGAAAACAAAATTCAAAAAAAAAAGAAAAAAAAAAGAATTCAACGCCGGAGACCGGCGGTCAACGCCGGAATCTGGCCGGAAAAAAAATATTTCAGAAAAAAAATTATTTTCTGAAAAAAAAAAAGTTTTGGGGGTTAATGTGATATATTTGTTAAAATCCGTGGTCAATGTGTAATATTAAAGAAGTTAGAGCATAATGGGTGGAATTGATACGAATTAGGGTTAAAATTGGGGTCAAAATTGAAATTAGGGTTAAAATTAGTTAATTGATGAAATTGGGCTAAATTGGGGTGTAAATCATGAAATTGGAGTTGAATTGAGTTTCAATGAATTGGGGGTAATTTTGGTATATATAAAAGGATTTTCCTTATTTGCAAATAAGTTTGAATGGGCCGGATTTATTTGAAAGACAAAAAAATTGGATGTCCCTCTTTTAATTAAGTGCCATTGTCATGGACTTTTTTGTGATTACCCCATTGTATTAATTTATAGGAGTTTAAATGTATATCTGTATCTGACTTAGTAACGAACTAAAAACCTCAATTAGTATATATAAATATTCATTGAGAGATGTATGAAAAACTTTGGAAAAGCAATGTTAAACAGTTAACTTTTAGCTTATTCCAGTGAAATGTTTAAAATATCCAAATAAAAAGGTTCAGATAAAAATGAGGGTTAATATGCATGAGCTTCTTAAAGGAAACATAATTTGAACTAAATGACAAATTCAAATTTATTTTTTTAATTAAATTCTTAGTTTGAAATAATATATGAGCCACATCCCTAATTTTTTTTTAATCTCTATCTTGTCTTTATACCCTAAATCCTATAAACCTAGACATTTACGTTCAATTAAAATTTATTTTTCTTCTTTTTGTTTTTTCTCTCTCTCACACGTTATCTCTCCATATTTCTCTCTATCTCCCTTTCTCTCGTTTTTTTCTCTCTTCTCTACTTTTCTCTTGTTCTCACTAGTTGCACGAAGGCAGGAGCAGGGGCGGTGGATGCGACGGCGGCCGGTGGAGGCAGCGGCGGTGGATGGATGCGACGGCGGGCGGTGGAGGCACCGGCGGTGGCGGCGTTGGTGTTGGGTGCTAAATACCCACACGCAAGTGCACGTATCGCAAACAAGTAGTAAAGTGGACTCGTGAGAGTCGGATGTCGATCCCACAGGGAATATGCAAATTATTTAATCCTAAGTACCAAATTTTAACAATTACGATTTTTATCCAGCCTACGCAAGTTTGTCAAATTAATTAACTAAATAAATTAAACTAATTAAGAAAGCAATTAAACACGAGAAAATATCAATATAAAACGGATCTAGGATTTTATCTTCCCCCTATGCAATAATTCTTCACCCAATTAATCTCCTATTATGCAAGTTACGATTCCCGATTATTAACCCAAGACACGAAATTATTCATAACCAGCTGTCGCTGCGCTATAAACCTATTATTCATAAAAGATTCACTATATGTCTATGCAAACCTAGTATAAATAAAGCATTAAATAACAAGTCTCGAAAACGGCTACCTAAGGTATTATCTGTATGTCTACGATAATACATGCAATCAACACACGCATTCGGTGAAAAACTACTCGAAGGCTCTTCTATCCCTGTTCTAATTATTAAAACGATCTGTCAATCAATTTTAACAATAACAAATAGCAACATAAATTAGCTACGTTCATGCGCTAAATAAGATCAAGATAGAAGAAATAATCGAAGAATTAAACTTGCATAAAAGTAGAAAAATAGGTTCGAATTACCACATAGGGTTCCAATAAAATCCTAGATTAAAAACTTAGCTACTCATGTTCGTAACGAAAAGCATAATAAAAATATGAAAAATCATAAAAGCTATAAATAAAAATCAAAGAGGAGAATTAGGATGAAGATTCGTCAAGTCTTCGTCTTCGTTCTTGTGCTCCTTGATCGCGTGTAGAAAGATGAAGAATAAAAACTCAGATAAACGATTAAAAGGAAAAAGATAAAAAAAGATCCTCCTAATTGTGTGCTTGTGGCCTTTAAATAGGGTGCAAACCTATAATAGGGCGGGTTTCCTTGTGTAATTGAGTTTCCTTCACTGCGCCATCACGTCCACCCGGACGGCCGTGTGAGATTGAGAACTAAAATCCGCACGGCCGTGCGGTCTTTTAATTCTCCAGAATTCTGCTTTTTTCACTTTTGGCCCACTTTTTCCCCGAAATTGCAGTTTTCACCCCAAAAGTTGTCAATTCTCCAATTTGCACCTAAAATACAAATAATAGCCATTTTAAGCACCAATTATCATTAAAACACACCAAAAGCTCCAATTAAAAGGTACAATTAAGTGTATAAATATACACTTAACACACCCCCAAACTTGAACTTTTGCTTGTCCTCAAGTAAAATCAAATAAAATAGCACAAAACAAAACCATACATCTCATTACATAGATCGATGGGTCAACTTCGCGTTTTCAGAACTTGCAATTATGATGACAATTCATAGGTATTCGCAAGCTTAACATTCAACGGCACTTAGTCACTCATTATTACCAAAAACCACAAATCATACAATTGCTTCAAGTATCAAATATTTGCAAGTTAAAGAAAGAAAGAATTTATACTTACATGCATATATTTGACTCCAAATACTCACCAAATTATTCTACTCAACTAATATTGAACAATAAGCTCTTGGGATCATTGGGACTTTGTGGCTTTCAATTGTTAGGCTCTTTGGTCCGAGGTAGGTAATATGGGTATATGTGGCTAATTTTCTTGAATTGAGGTGATTACGCCAAAATTTGAAAGATAGGCGTTTGAAACAATGAATTCACCTCTAGGGACTTTAATAAACTCGACTCTCCAAAATTCACACGTCAACACTTTTGCCTTTTAGGCAATGGATCGAGTTTTCAACCCAATTCACAACTGGTCCTTATTTTCTCCCTTCTAATCTATTCTTCTTCTTTTTCTTTTTTTTTTTTTTTTTTTTTTTTAATCGAAGAATTTAAATATATAGATATATATGAAGATGCACATATATATCTTTTTTTTTTTTTTTTTTTTTTTTTTTTTCCGAAGAAGAAGAAAGATCTTATAAAACATTTCGACCGACTCCAAGGGATAATTAATAAAAAATCTCCACTTTTCTACCTTCCACATATTGGCTAAAAGAAAGAACATCTTTTCTCTCCGAGGCTCAAATCAAGGTTCTAAGGATAAAAATTTAAAGGTAGGCTTGAAAGGCTCAAACGGTTCAAAGAAGGCCCAAATCACATCCCAAATCGCTTACTACCCAACACTTCGTATCATAAATGTCTTAAGGTGAGATCTAAAACCGAACAAAGCATGATTGAGCACAAATAAATTCCAAATTTAAAATGCAAAACATTCAACCAAAGCAATGCATAAGGTGTGATTCCTAGCAATAATTCACTTCTACGTTCCGTTGAATCGAAAGCTAAACAAATACTAATTCCTTATCAACATAAAACAAGCAATTTCATCATCAAACATTGACCATCTCTCATCATCATAATTCATCGATGCATCGAACAAATTAATTTTTTTTTTTTTTTTTTCAAAGCAAATACTAAAACGGAAATAATAAAACGCAAATAAAGCATGCAAACTAAAAAAATAAAACACAAATAAAGCGCACATAAATGAAAACAAGTAATCAACCACCCCCAAACTTAAAATTCACATTGCCCTCAATGTGATTCGCCCGGAGTTTAAGGATAGAAAACACCTGTTTTAAATGTCGGGACCATCGTCGGGATTATACGTGAATTGATGTGCAAAATTCCCCCCAAACTTGACTTGGGCAATTCGTCGAACACCTTGTGGGCGTTCTTGGTGGAATGGGTTTTTTTTCGAGAAAATTGCACCGTTCTTGAATCTCCCTGCGCAAATCAACAATAAAACCACTTTGATTACGTAGTATATGTGTGTAGTTGGTAAATTTTTGGTGAAATTTGTCAAAGAAAAGGGAAAATTTCGAAAAAAAAGAAGGCGAGGGTTCGAATTGGGGGAGAGAGGGGATTTGGGAATTATGGAATTTTTTTTTTTTTTTCACACGGCCGTGCGGAATTTAGGTGAAAAATCCGCACGGCCGTGCCCTTTTCCAATTTTGGGCAGTAGCCTCTTGAAATTTCGCACGGCCGTGCGAGATTTAGGTGTGAAATCCGCACGGCCGTGCCCTTTTCCTATTTTGGGCAGTAGCTTCCCCGAAATCTCACACGGCCGTGTGAGATTCCTGCCCTTTTCTTGCACGGCCGTGTGAATAATTGCAATTAGGTCCCTGCAAAATAAAAACTTCCTATTAGTGCCCCTAAAACTTTTTTTTTTTTTTTTTTTTAATAAATAAACTAAAAACAAAACTAAAAAATTAAAAATAACATAAAATAAGAAAAACGAAAGCTCGGGTTGCCTCCCGAGAAGCGCTAAGTTTACAGTCTTCAGCCGGACTTTGTCTGCTTCTTTGTTCAAGCTAACGTGACCGAAGTCACTTGGCGATTGAATTCCTCTCCCCAATAGTGCTCGTTTGGTTCTTTCGGTGGCCACATCCACCTTGCACGTTCATCATTGTTATCACCCCAACTCTTTTGACTGTCCCTCGGCGGAGTTGAAATTGGGCTCGCACAATAAACTTGCTTCGTCCGACTATCTTTTCCGCCACCATCGCCTGCACTCAAAGATCCTTTCCCATGGTCTAAGATCAAAGCGTCAAAATCGTCATGATTTGTAAAATCCACAAGATCTATAGCATAACAATCATTATCATCACATGGATTTTTATTAGCGCTAAAAACGTTAAATTTTACCGTTTGATCATGCACCGTCATTGAAAGATCACCACAAGCACAATCAATTAGAGTTTTCGACGTGGATAAAAACGGCCTTCCTAGAATTAGAGGTATCTCCCTATCTTCATCTATATCAAGTATAACGAAATCCACAGGAAAAATAAATTTATTCACTTTCACTAGCACGTTCTCTAAAATACCTTTTGGGTAAACTAAAGACCTATCGGCTAATTGAAGGCTTATAGCCGTTGGTTCAATTTCACCTAACCCAAGATTTTTGTAAATGGAATAAGGCATAAGATTAATGCTAGCACCTAAATCAATGAGTGACCTAAAATTTCTACCTCCAATAGTGCAAGGGATAGTGAACTTACCTGGATCGCCGAGTTTTTGTGGAAGGGGCCGTACAAGAATTTCACTGCATTGCTCCGTGAGTTGGATGATCTCGTTCCCTTGCAATTTATTCCTCTTTGTCACGAGCTCCTTGAGGAATTTCACCCACTTTGGCATCTTTTGAATGGCTTCGATAAACGGAATGTTGATGTGGATTTCCTTCAGCTTGTCCAAGAATCCTTGGTGCTCGGCATCTAGCTTCTTCTTTTTAAGATTTTGGGGGTATGGGACTTGAGGGACTCGCGAGTTCACTGTGGGTGATGGTGGTTCATTGCGAGTTGCTTCTTTTTCCTCAATCACATTCGGCTTCTCGATCACCGTGTTTTGCTTCTCCTTTCGTGGGGCCTCCTCCAATTGTCTCCCGTTCCTTAAACTCACGGCGTTGCACTGCTCGACGTTGTTCTTCCGAGGGTCTTCCGTGTTTGATGGCAGTGCTCCCGATGGCCTTGCTGTTAGTTGGGTTGCAAGTTGACCCATCTGTGTTTCTAAATTGCGGATGGAGGCTTGGGTGGTTGTCATAAACTGCGCCAAGATGTTTGCGAGATCTCCGCCTTGAGTTTGAGCTTGTGGCGGATTTTGAAATCCGGGAGCTGGTCGTGAATAATTAGGCGGTTGGCCTTGAAGTGGTGCTTGCCTTGGTCCTTGCTGATTTCCTCCCCACCCAAAGTTAGGGTGATCCTTCCATCCGGGGTTGTACGTGTTGGAGTACGGGTTCCTCTGTTGTCGGTTGGTGTCATGCACATAATTCAGAGACTCCGTTTCTTCTACGCGCTGGTCGGGAACTTGGAATGCATGGACTTGCTGAGTTTGCAGAGCCGCTACTTGCTTCGATAGCTTCTCCAATTGGGCCGTGATTGCGGTGACTCCATCTAACTCCAAAATTCCGCCCGTCTTGACTACTCCGCTGTTCGACCGGTCCGATGCTCGCATGTATTTATTTCTGGCGATTCGTTCCAAGAGCTCGTATGCTTCGTCATAGGTCAAACTCATGAACATACCTCCAGCTGCAGAGTCGAGTACTGTCCTCGAGTTGTCTTGCAGTCCATCGTAAAATATTTGCAGTTGGCGCCACTCTTGTAGTCCGTGATTCGGGCATCTCCTCACTAACTGTTTGAATCGCTCCCACGTCTCGAATAATGCTTCACCGGCTTCTTGTATGAAGTTTTGAATTTCTCGCCGGATTCTCTCAGTTTTTGTTAGGGAGTTGTATGTGTTCATAAAGAGTTGCGCTAGCTGGGCCCAAGACGAGATGGAGTGCGGTGCGCGAGTTTGCAACCATTCTCGGGCTGCTCCTTGTAGGGAGTGCTTGAACAGGCGGAGTTGCAGTGCTACGGGTGTTACTCCGTTCATCTTGTGCGAGTCACACGTTTCGAGAAAGTTGACCAAGTGAAGATGTGGATCTTCATGAGCCAATCCGCTGAAAAGACCATTGTTTTGGAGCATCGTGAGGAGTCCCGCTCGAATCTCGAAATTGTTGGCTTCAATGGGGGGCTGCAGGATGCTTGATTGGAACCCATTGAGTGTCGGAACGGTGTACTCGTGCAAGGCTCGTTGGCGAGGCAGTGGATTGATTAGCTGGCGTTGCTCGTGCTCGATAACGACATCCCCTGCTGCATTCGGTAGGCGCCCTTGGACACCTCCCCCCACAATTATTCTCGTCTTCCATCGTTGCCGGAGTGTTTTGGGCTAACCGTTGATTTCTCCTGGCTTGCCTAAACGTTCGCTCAATTTCGGGATCAAGTGGTAGCAAGCTCGTGTCGTGTCATCTTCGCATAAAAAAATACCTAAAACAAAATAAAAAAAATAATTAAATAAAATAAAAAAAAATTGGCTGAAGTAAGAAAAATTGCTCAAATTTAATATTAGGATAAATAAATAATTTAGCCGTATTCCCGGCAACGGCGCCAAAAACTTGTTGGGTGCTAAATACCCACACGCAAGTGCACGTATCGCAAACAAGTAGTAAAGTGGACTCGTGAGAGTCGGATGTCGATCCCACAGGGAATATGCAAATTATTTAATCCTAAGTACCAAATTTTAACAATTACGATTTTTATCCAGCCTACGCAAGTTTGTCAAATTAATTAACTAAATAAATTAAACTAATTAAGAAAGCAATTAAACACGAGAAAATATCAATATAAAACGGATCTAGGATTTTATCTTCCCCCTATGCAATAATTCTTCACCCAATTAATCTCCTATTATGCAAGTTACGATTCCCGATTATTAACCCAAGACACGAAATTATTCATAACCAGCTGTCGCTGCGCTATAAACCTATTATTCATAAAAGATTCACTATATGTCTATGCAAACCTAGTATAAATAAAGCATTAAATAACAAGTCTCGAAAACGGCTACCTAAGGTATTATCTGTATGTCTACGATAATACATGCAATCAACACACGCATTCGGTGAAAAACTACTCGAAGGCTCTTCTATCCCTGTTCTAATTATTAAAACGATCTGTCAATCAATTCTAACAATAACAAATAGCAACATAAATTAGCTACGTTCATGCGCTAAATAAGATCAAGATAGAAGAAATAATCGAAGAATTAAACTTGCATAAAAGTAGAAAAATAGGTTCGAATTACCACATAGGGTTCCAATAAAATCCTAGATTAAAAACTTAGCTACTCATGTTCGTAACGAAAAGCATAATAAAAATATGAAAAATCATAAAAGTTATAAATAAAAATCAAAGAGGAGAATTAGGATGAAGATTCGTCAAGTCTTCGTCTTCGTTCTTGTGCTCCTTGATCGCGTGTAGAAAGATGAAGAATAAAAACTCAGATAAACGATAAAAAGGAAAAAGATAAAAAAAGATCCTCCTAATTGTGTGCTTGTGGCCTTTAAATAGGGTGCAAAACTATAATAGGGCGGGTTTCCTTGTGTAATTGAGTTTCCTTCACTGCGCCATCACGTCCACCCGGACGGCCGTGTGAAATTGAGAACTAAAATCCGCACGGCCGTGCGGTCTTTTAATTCTCCAGAATTCTGCTTTTTTCACTTTTGGCCCACTTTTTCTCCGAAATTGCAGTTTTCACCCCAAAAGTTGTCAATTCTCCAATTTGCACCTAAAATACAAATAATAGCCATTTTAAGCACCAATTATCATTAAAACACACCAAAAGCTCCAATTAAAAGGTACAATTAAGTGTATAAATATACACTTAACAGTTGGGCAAGAGCTGTGCAGGCGGGGGCTGTGAATATGGTTAAGATGTTATGGAAAGTATATTTTGACTAATCAATTGGATCTGATTTCCTTGTGTTTTGAAAGATTTTTGCTTGATTTGGGTTCAAATTCCAGATCTAGGTTTTCCAAAATTAGTAGGTGACTACAATCGCGGCGGCTGCGAGCGTGGGTTGCTAGGGTTGGCGGCGGCTGCGTTGGCTGCTAGGGTTTGCGACGGCTAGGAGGTTTTGGTGGCTAGGGTTTGGTAGTAAAGCATAGTACACCGTAGTATACTATACTACGTCGTAGTATACCATAGTAGACCACTACTATACTATAGTATACTACAGTACATCGTAATATACCATAGTATATAGAAAAATTGAAAATATGTAAATTGAAAAAAAAAAAATAGCATGTCTTTTTTTTTTTTTTTTTTTTTTTTGTAATTCTCAATACTGTATTATGTAGAAAAAAAGGAAAAAAATAAAGAAACTTTTATAATACTGTATAAAATGCTAAAAAGAATAAAGAGAAAAAGGAAGAGAAACGGATATTCCGAAGAAAAAAAATATTATATTGAAATATGAAAATATTAAATGCATAATAAATAAAATGATAAATGCAGTTTGAAATTTACTTAATGAATATTTCGAATTTGTGAGTGGGGAGGCATTTGTGGAATGAATTTTATAGAGGATGTGAAACAAATGTTTAATTAAACTTGTTATTTAGTTCAAATAAATTTTGTCACTGGAACCTATATCCTAAGACCCCTAAAAATAATTAGGTTACATTTGAATGTACAAAACAATTGATAGTTATTGGCAAAGTGCTTTAAAATAAATATATGTAATATATATAAAAATAAAAAAGAAAAATAAAGAAAAAGTCAATAAGTTACCTCATACATACTTTGAGATATATCTTAAAACGACTTATTTTAAATTAAGCAAAACTAAATTGATTTTGAAAACACTTAAAAACTAAGGAAAACACATAAAATTGGTCTCCCAAAGGCATCCACCCATCCACGTATTAACCTTGACTTGAAAAGGGGGTGGAGGGAACAAAACAACATCGTTCCATGAAAAATCACTTTTGGCAAACTATAATTATTTATGTACAAGTGAGATTAAGAGGGTGTTTGGCTAAGCTTATAAGATGTTGAAAGGAGCTTATAAGATATTTTAGAGCTTATAAGCTCTTCCAAAGTGTTTGGTAATTTTAAAATAAGCTGTTGGAGAGCAAATAAGATCTTTTTAAATAAGTACATCTACCCGACCTTTTTATTTAAGATCTTTTAATGAGTAAAAATAGGAAATAAGCCCATTATCCAAACATTCTAAAAATTAATCTTAAAAATAAAATATAACAGCTTATCAGCTATTAAAACATCTTATCAGACGTAAGAGTTTATCAGCTCTTAAAAATAAGCTTAGCCAAACACCCTCTAAGTTTGTGTTTGAAAAAAAAAAATACAAATAGATTGTGAGTTTATTTCTGCATATAATTTGTTTTTAAGTTTTTGCAAAATAAGTTTTTTTTTGCTTCTCTTAAAATAAACCGGTTTGGCTATAATATATCATATCAATTCAGAATACAAATATTGCTAGCAGTTCGAAGACTACAACTACATATACCTAGGGTTGGCAATCGGGCCATGTGAGCCAAGCTTGTGTCAGCTCAAACTCACATACCATCGGGCCTCGTTACTATATGCTCAAACTCATATACCATCGGCCTCATTCGTATAGGCTCAAGCTCGGCTCATATATTTTTTCAGATTTCGAGTTTATATCGGGCCTCATATATAACCGTAATGAGTAAAAAAAAATTATAAAAACAAGTCTTAAACAAGATTTACCTTCATTGAAGTTAATCCAAAAAATACCTAAATGATCTTTGCAAGTTAGTGGGAAAATTTAAAAACAAGATTGAAAGAATTAAAAAATAATTAGTAACTCTTATTATTGGAAACGTTTTATATTCTCAAATATATCGGTGATGAATTTCAGCAATTGGATTTCAGTGGGTATTTTGCATTTGATTCATATTTTACTTATTGCCACCGCCACTACTTAATTCCTTTTATTTTGCAAACTAAAATAATCTTATACAGTCGTAACTTGTATGTTGTCATAGCATTAAAATAATAAATAGATAATATATTTTGTTAAACCTAACTAATCGGACCTTATTTGGGTTGAGCCATAGTAGGCTCAAACTCGGTCATAAATAAATCGGGTCTAGTAAAATGGCTCAGACTCGGCCCGGCTCACTAAACAGTAGGCTCGGCTCACATATAATCGGACCAAGCCATTGGGCTTCGGTTAGGCCCGGCTCAATTGCCGGTCCTACATATACCCTTGTAGCAAGGTCAGAAACTGCATTACCCTTGCAACGAGGTCAGAAACTGCATAACCTTGCACATGTTTTTCGTATATAGTTTATTTTCCTGTTAATTTGCAAACACCCCAAACTTAAAAAAAAAACACTTCATCCCAACTTAACTCACAATCACTAACTTTTGTTTTTAAATAAGATTTTGCAAATAACACCTAAAGCCTCTGTATAGTCTTGCGCTTCATCAAAACAATCAAAGTCAACTATGTTCCATTTCCTAAAGCAATTGTCTTTTGGATTGTAAACAAAACATACAGTCGGTACACAAATAGAACCTCGTCATTTGCCAAGACACACAACGGGGTAAAGTAATAATCATAAATTCTTGATAAACACCTCCAAGTGTCGGATAGATAAGAAACAGTGACATATGTAGCCCAAGACTTGCAATACTCGCCAATTCCGATATCTAACCCAATAGTAACATTTTCAGGATAGTCGAAACACAAACGAAGACATCCTCTACTTTTCTCTCAACTTTTCGGTTTTGTTTTGTACGGAGAAGAATGGGCTTGTTTTTTATACGAGGAAGGATGTCGATAAAGTGCAGGCAAAACCTAGGACTGGCTTTTATATATCTTATACATAAAGGAGCGGCTAAAACAAAGATCAATTCTTTCTCACTTCAATACCATCACAATAAATAAATAAGTAATAAATAGGTAATGACATTAATACCCTTAATAAAAATCAATATCACACAGACATGAATAGAAAAGTTAATGGTGCCATGTAATTAAACATCCTCTCTTAGCAATAAATTAAATGTGATTCAAAAAAATGACTAATTTTACTAAACAGTAACCTATTGATTCTAATCATAAACAACTTTACCAGGCCAATAAATCATCATTAAAATCAAGAAATCTTGCTTCAATAAAATGAGATAAATAAAAAACTTTAAAAGAAAGCAATATTATCGGGTACAAGTGAGACTAAACTTTCTGTGTAGGCCTCCGCTTCACGAAAACGATCACAGTCAAAGTCAACTGTGTGCCGTTGCTTAACACACCCGTCTTTCTTATTGTAAATCAAAAAATCCGATCCGGATGTAAACAGAATCTCGCCACTTGGCAAAACAAACAACGGGGTTACGCGATTAAACATCCTGGTAAATGAAGAGTTCCCAAAAACGGATAAATAAGAAATACTCAACAATTCCGACCAAGAATCTTCCGCCCCGTATTTGTTCCAAATCAATATATCGGACCCGACGGTTAGAGCGCAGTCGAAAGACATACAAAGACATCCCTTGAAAACTCCGAGTCTCGGAATGTAACAACCCTCCATACAACTAGGTCGTTCCACCGTTCCGAAACTCTCGTTCGTCAAATCGAAACAAACGATTTCCCATTTCAATTTCGTTTTATAATAGTTTATCCAATGAAGCTTCCCACTCACAAACTTCCCTTGACCTATTGTCCATCTATCCTCGAAGAACACGTTAACTCCCCAAGAATCGGCTTTTAAACTATACACTCTCGCCACAGATTTACTAGGAAAACCGACGTCTCGATCGTACGGTGTTGTCATCGTAAAAACAGCGTAAACCTTGTAATCACAACTACTCTCATCGAATCCAAAGCCATATCCACTAATAGAACCGAGATTCTTCGGGCACGTCGTTCCAGTAAAGAAGTCGGGCAATTCCTTGAACTCTCTTGTCGAAGGGTTCAACAAGAAAAACCGACATACGTCGACTAGAACGGAGATCAAACCGTTGCATGAACCCACGATAACTATATCTCTCGAACTATTCAACGGAAAGAAATCGAAAGAAACGGCGCGAGTGACCGGTTCGGTCAGCAAGGAGGACAGAGAACATGCCTTTAGTCTGCCTGGGCTTGATTTCGAAGAGTTCTTACAGGTTGAGATGATTCTTTTGTCGGTCAAAGATTCGATCTTTTTCGAATGTTGGAGATGGGTTTCGACGAATTGTTTGGTGGAGATCAGTGAACGCCATGATTGGGAAACACACTTAAATCTCAAGAGAGATTTTACCGGGAGTCTGTACAATATTTCTTCGATGATTTCTTCCGGAAGATGATGGCTGATTCGGTCAGCCTTGCTGGTCTTCATTGGCGGCGGTGGTTTACGAGTTCGGCCGTATGAGGTTCTTGTCGTACGATGAAAGCCACCAAATTAGGGTTTTGTTTTCCCGTTTTGGGGGTTTTGAGGTTGTTGTGTTGTACGAGTATAGGAAGAATAGAATAGAAACCCCCATTGAATAGAAACCCCCATTGTGTTATGGGTTGATTACATGGAATATATATAGAGAAATATTCCAAGGTAATAGAGTTTGACTAGGTAACTAAATCCTAACTAATCTAGGTAACCGAATCATACTAGAATCCTAATATCCTATAATATCTAATAATATAATATACTCTAATACGCCCCCGCAGTCGAAACGTGACGAACGTGAAGACTGGACAATCACTTGCTAGCACGCTCCCGCAGTCGGAACGAATAAACTTCAAAACGAATAAACTTCAAACGTGGAGACTGGAAACTTCAAACGTGAAGACTGGACAGAAACCGCGAAACACATCGCTAGAGAATTCCTCTGTGGAAATATCTGTCCAATTGATAAAAAAAATAATAATAATAACGGGTGAGAGAAAAATAAGAAATTATTTTTTTTTTATTTTTTTTTTTTGAATCGAGATAGAGAGAAGAGATGAGAGAGGGGTCGCCGGCCATGGAGAAGAAGAAAGGCAGCGGCTAGGTTTTAGGCCATGGAGAAGAAGAAGAAGAAAAAGAAGAAGAAGAAGAAGAAGATGCACCACCGAGAGAGGGAGAAAATTCGGTTTGGTGGTCGCCGGCCATGGAGAAGAAGAGAAGCGGCGGCTAGGTTTTAGGCCATGGAGAAGAAAAGAGGAAGAAGAAGAAGAAAGAGATAGAGAAGATGCACCACCGGGGAAGAGAAGAGGTGGCGGCTAGGTTTTAGACCATGGAGAAGAAAAGAGGAAGAAGATAGAGAACCACCGGGGGGAGGGAGAAATATGGGTGGTCACCGCCATGGAGAAGAAAGGCGGCTAAGAGAAGAGGAAGAAAAAAAAGAAGAAAAAATATATAGAAGATGCACCACCGGGGGAGGGAGAAAATTCGGGTGGTGTTCATGGAAAAGATAGAAGAAAAAAGATATTAAGAGTACCACCACCGGGGAGGGAGAAATATGGGTGGTCGCCGCCATAGAGAAGAAAGGCGACTAGGTTTTCACCGACATGGAGAAGAGAAGTTCCATGGCGGCTAGGTTAAAAAAAAAAACCTAAACCTGGTGCTCTGATACCATATAGGAAGAATAGAATAGAAACCCCCATTGTGTTATGGGTTGATTACATGGAATATATATAGAGAAATATTCCAAGGTAATAGAGTTTGACTAGGTAACTAAATCCTAACTAATCTAGGTAACCGAATCATACTAGAATCCTAATATCCTATAATATCTAATAATATAATATACTCTAATAACGAGGAATCCAGTCTACAGTTTTGATGAGGGAAACCCAAACACAATTTTCGTTTCTTCTTCTTTATTATATTGCGGATTTTGTGCATAAGTCCCTAACGGCTCTTTATTATTTTGGGGCAATATCACTCATCGATAAGCCCATCTCTTTAATATCTTATATATAAAAGAAAGAAACGCTAGGCAACCCTAAGAAACCCTAATGTCATATTTGTAATTTTTTTCAATTTTTATCAAATTTTTATCTCCTTAATATTATTTTAAATATTATTTTCGAATTTTATCATATTTGTATCCCCTAAATATTATTTTAAATATTATTTTTTAGTTTTATCAGATTTTTGTCTCCTAAATATTATTTTTTATTTTTATCAAATTTTTATCTCCTAAATATTATTATAAATAATATTTTTTTAATTTTATCAATTTTATATCTCCTAACTATAATTTTAAATATAATTTTCAACTTTTAGCAGATTTTTATCTCCTAAATATTATTTTCGAATTTTATCAAAGTTATATCTCCTAAATAATATTTTAAATATTTTTTTCGAGTTTTATCATGTTTTTATTAGTTTTTTATCTCCTAAATATTAATTTTGTTTTTTATCAGAGATTATTGTCTCCTAAACATTATTTTTGATTTTTATCAAATTTTTATCTCCTAAATATTATTTTAAATAATAATTTTGATTTTAATCATATTTTATCTCCTAAATATTATTCTAATTATTATTTTCGTATTTTATCAACTTTTATCTCATTAACATTATTTGAAATATTATTTTCGATTTTTATCAAATTTTTATCTCCTAACTATTATTAAATTTTATTTTCGATTTTTATCAGATTTTTATCTCCTAAATATTATTTTTTGATTTTTTATCAAATTTTTATCTCCTAGATATTATTTTAAATATTATTATTGATTTTCATCAATTTTTTATCTCCTAGATATCTTATATATAAAAGAAAGAAACGCTAGGCAACCCTAAGAAACCCTAATGTCATATTTGTAATTTTTTTCAATTTTTATCAAATTTTTATCTCCTTAATATTATTTTAAATATTATTTTCGAATTTTATCATATTTGTATCCCCTAAATATTATTTTAAATATTTTTTTTAGTTTTATCAGATTTTTGTCTCCTAAATATTATTTTTTATTCTTTTCAAATTTTTATCTCCTAAATATTATTATAAATAATATTTTTTTAATTTTATCAATTTTATATCTCCTAACTATAATTTTAAATATAATTTTCAACTTTTAGCAGATTTTTATCTCCTAAATATTATTTTCGAATTTTATCAAAGTTGTATCTCCTAAATAATATTTTAAATATTTTTTTCGAGTTTTATCACGTTTTTATTAGTTTTTTATCTCCCAAATATTAATTTTGTTTTTTTATCAGATTATTGTCTCCTAAACATTATTTTCGATTTTTATCAAATTTTTATCTCCTAAATATTATTTTAAATAATAATTTTGATTTTAATCATATTTTATCTCCTAAATATTATTCTAATTATTATTTTCGTATTTTATCAACTTTTATCTCATTAACATTATTTGAAATATTATTTTCGATTTTTATCAAGTTTTTATCTTCTAACTATTGTTTTAAATTTTATTTTCGATTTTTATCAGATTTTTATCTCCTAAATATTATTTTTTGATTTTTTTATCAAATTTATATCTCCTAAATATTATTTTAAATATTATTATCGATTTTCATCAAATTCTCCTAGATATTATTTATAATAATCTGATTTTCGATTTTTACAGAAAAGGGTAAATAAATCTGATTTTCATCCCTAGCGAATTTTGTGACATCGTTTTACATAATGTCTGCAACATTTGAATTTTATTTCTTCCCTACCTAAGGCTTCTTCTTTTGGTAACCCGACTTTAGATTTTGTTTTTTATCTTCTTCATCCTATTGACTGTGTGGCAATTAGTTTACATCTTTTTCCATCATGGCTTATAGGTAATTTCATTTTGTTAAATTATGTGTTTCATTAATTTATACCAAAGTTTTCAAATTTTATGTATAACAATTATTTCATTTTATATGTTATTGGACATGTTATTGAAATGGATGATTTGAGAGAATTAACCAAAAATGGGCGGAGCCACAAGCTATTGGTAGTCGACCTTCAAGACTTATTGTTTGTATGCGATATTTAATTTATTGTTTATATTTATTTTTGTTTCTTAATTTTCCAATTGTTAATTCCAGTGGCAAAACAGCCTGAAAATGAGGCAGTGGAGAAGGGCTTAGTTCCGATGCAAGATGTATAGATGGCCTTTTATGTTGTCGATAGTTTAGTTTTGATTATGTTAACTAAGTTATTAAATCTAATTACTTTTAAGCTCAACATGAAAGACATAGTTGATGATTTTTTTCCTGGTTCAAATTTTCAATCTACTGGTATTAGCTGATTCAATTCATTTGGAAAATTATTCAACAGTAAAGTTATTTCCTTTTTTTGTGTGTAGTATACTTAATGATGTTCCAGTATAATAGAATTTTGATCATACGATACATCAAACGTTTGTTTATATTCTTACAACATCAAAACAATGCAATTTGTTGTCCCGTGCATCGCACGGGTACAATTACTAGTTTATTATAAATAAAAGAAACATTCATATATATGACAATATTATCCCCAACCCTTTATACACAATATTTAATTGTAACCCCAATTTAATCAATTTTGTCCACAAAAATCCAATTTTGAATTTTTTTTTCAATTTTTTTTTGCGGCTGGATTCCGGCGTTGACTTTTCGATTTAATTTTTTTTTGATAAGAATGGTAACACAGATGAATGTAAGCAAGGAAAAGAAGAAGAAAGAGTTGAGAGGAAGAAGACTGTATTTCATATATATTTTCCAACGTACAAACATTATGGCTATATTGTCTTACATTGATAGATGTTAATTAACTTACTAATACTATAATAAGGATAATGCTATTAACTATTTAATACATATCTCTAATAACTTCCAAGAACTAAATTAGAGACAAAACAACTGCCACTTAAGGATTATCACATCTCATTTTTCTGGTCTATTTTTTTCCGCCGCCATATTCCGGCGTTCGATTTTTTTTAGTGTTTTTTTTAGTTATTTTTTATTTTTTTTTTTTTTATTTTTTTTTTTGCGTTCGCCGCTTAAAGTTGACCGTAATTGTGCTGTCACTGACAGTAAATTAACGTAATTATACTGTCAATGACACTTAATTAACATAATTGTACTGTCATTGACAATACATTTATGTAATTGTTCTGCCGTTGACAGTAGATTAACGTAATATTATTATATTTTTATTTTTTGTTACTTTATTTTATTTTGTTTGATTTGTTGACAAGTCAACATAATTATATTACTGTCGTTGACAGTAAAATAACTGTAAACACAATAATATTAGTGTCAACAACATCAATATTATTATTCTTTTGGGTTTTTTTTGTTTTGTTTGAGTTATTCACGGAGTAACGTAATAATATTACTATCTATTATTGTAATATTACTATAAACACAATAATATTACTGTGGTTGACGGTATATTACTGTTGTTATAGTAATATTGCTCTCAACCACATCAATATTATTATTTTGTTTGATTTATTTGTTTGTTTGAGTTATTCACGGAGTAACGTAATATTACTGTCTATTATTGTAATATTATTGTGGTTGACGGTAATTTTACTGTTGTTATAGTAATATTATTGTCACTCACAGTAATATTAGTTTTTTTGACTTTTTATTATGTTTACATTTGTTGAACGGTCAACATAGCAATATTATTCTATTACACAATAATAATGATTTCTGTTGTGTTAATATTATAGTGCTAGAGTAATATATAGCAATATTAATGTGTTAAACTGTAGTTTAGTTAATTTTACTGCGTTTAACAGTAATATAGTTAATATTACTGTCAATCACAGCAATATTGCTGTTTAAACGAAAAAAATGTTATAGAAAGGAAAAAAAAATCGATAAAGTCAACGCCGGAAACCGGTGGTTGAAAATCATGAGAAAAAAAAAAGTCAACGCCGGAGACCGGCGGTCAACGGCTGTGACGGACGAATTTGTCCATAAAATGTGTTTTGGGTCAAAATTAAATAATTTGTGAAATTTGGGATCAAATTGAGGTTAAATTAAATTAATGATGAAATTGGAGCATATTAAAGTATGAGCGGCTATTTTAGTCTTTTACAAAAATCTGAACCATGTGTGGACTTATTTGTAAAGAAATTTATTATCTAATCTATTTATGAATAAGTACCCATTGATGGGCTTATTTGTAAGGACCCTTATTATATTATTTTGTTTCTTTTTTAGAAGACCAAACACAAATCAAAATAAATTAAAAATGATCACAATTCCCAACTCATTAACTATCATTTTGCTCAAAATACAAATGCAAATTCACTGTTAGAGTACGGTTTTTTTAACCCTACATCCGGTGATAAACATTGAGTGGGTCTTCTGCTGAGACATATTATATTTAATTATTCATTATATATTCCTCATTTAGGTTAATCTGTAGGAGTTTGAGAAAAATACAAAAAAACTATAAGGAGACCCACCTGATGTTTATAACCCGATATAATGTCGAATGAGCCGTTATATATTTATCCTTATTGTTTTTCTTGTATATATTTATTTTCTTTTTGAGACCATAAATAAATATTTCATATAACTTGGAAATTGAGAGGATACAAATAATATCTTTAATATTAGGGGAAATTACGGCCACCCCTGATGTATGGTCAAATTATAAAAAAACCCCTCTTGTTTGGGTAATTACAGCCACCCCCTCCTTTTAAATATTTTTACGTAAAATTTATGTAATTCGGTTATTTACCCAACCAAATCGTATATTTTGTTCGGTAAACGGTATGAAATGTTGGCGTGCCGAAATTTTGGTCCGGTTTTACCGAATTAGCATCCCTAAATTTACCTCTGGAGGGGTCTTTTCGTAAGATAAATACATAGTTGAGGGGGATGGTTGTAATTACCCAAACATGAGGGGGGGTTTCGTAATTTGACCATAGCTCAGGGGTGGCCGTAATTTGCCCTTAATATTATCTAGAAGAGCAATAGAGCTACAAGAACCCCAAACACATAGTTTAGCAATTTCATGAGTTGCACTATTCTCTTCTTTAGATATATGATAAGAGTAAATTACGGCCAACCCCATGAAGTATGGTTAAATTACAAAAGACCATTTTTCTGGGTATTTACAACCACCCCTCAACTATGAATTTTATTACATATCGCCCTTATGGTGTCAAATTGAACATAATCTTCTAGATTCCGTGAAATTTTCTCTATATGGTACTCGCTTTGTGCAAAAATGTATTAGCTTCTATTAGTTAACTTGCATTGGTTACGTTGACTTCAACATTAGCTAACGTCCAACTTTTTTTCTTTTAATTTTTTTTTCCGGTAATGGACGTCGGAGCTCTGATTATAACTGACATCCGACCTTTTTATTTTATTTTTTCTTTAAACTCTTTTTTTCGGTGGCGGATTTAGGGCTTCGATTATGAATATTTTAGTGTTGAAGTCAACAAATTGTAGCTCCGAAGATCCACCATCGGAGAAAGAAAAAAAAAAGGTCGAATGTCAATTAATGTTGAAGTTAACTAATGCTGAGTCAGCTACTTAACCGGAGACCCGACGACGTGCCGCCAGAGAAAAAAAGAAGAAGAAAAAAGAGATGTCTGTTAATATTAACATTAACTAATATTGAAGTTAACTAATGTTGAGTTAGCTAACCGGAACTCCAAAGACCCACCACAGGAAAAAAAAAAAAGATAAAACAAATAATAATAAAGGAAAAAAAATGGAATGTCAACTAATTTTGAAGTTAACCAATGTTGAGTCAGCTAACCGAATCTCCCACGACCCATGCCACCGCTGCAAAATTGAAAAAAAGAAAGTTTTTAATAACTAAATTGAAAAAAAAAGGGTCGGGTGGGTTGGGCTTATCTCAAATAGAAATATGTATGACTATTTTGAGAATTCATATTTTTGTGGATTTATTCGAAATGAAAGTTAAATGGTAGATTTATTTGTAGTAAAACTTCATTCCATAGACCTCGCTCAAATACACCCAATATCTTATTATATCATATCATCAAAACACACGCAAAGACATCCTCTAAAAACTCCCAATCCCGGGCAAAAATTAGAACTCTCCAAACATCCCCGCTTCGAAACAATTTGGATCATCACACGCACGGAAATTCAACCTTAAACAACACATTACCTCATCAAGAATCGAACTTGATATTATATTGTTCCGATAAACAGTCGTTAACCCATAAATAAACCCTTCAAAAACCTTGTAATCACCACTAACTAATATCATCAAAGCCAAAGCCATATCTTTTTGGGTAAATTATAACTGCCCCTCTAAGGTAAAGTCTATTTACAAAAAAAATCATCAATGTTCCATACTTACATTCAACCCCTGTAATTTTTAGATTTCTTACATTAGCACCCTTTTGTAGGGGTGAATGTAAGAATTTACAAACTACAAGGGGTTGAATGCAATTTATCAAAGAAAAGGGTTTCTTTTGTAATTACACTTTATGTCATTTGGATATTTTGCAAATGGTGAAGAGGGTGAGTTGATCATGTGGTGGGCTGTGGGCCAGAGTTTCGTTGTTTGTTGAATTTTGGAGATATTTTTTGATAAGGTATTTGGTGGAGATCAAAGAACGCCATGATTTGGAAACGGAATTGAATCTCAAGAGAGATTTTACAAGATTCGTATGATGATTTCTTCGGGTATACTATGAATATTACGATTGCGATTTTTTCGTAGAGAGGTGTTGGTTTGTGGATATCCATCTTAATTTGTGGCGGCCTCGACTTTTCTCTCAACTTTGGGGTTTTGCTTTGTACGAGGAAGGACGTGCGCTTGTTTTGTACTTCGGAAATGCAGGGAAACCTAGGACGTGGAAATTGGAACAAAAAATTCGAATTATGTTGGTTTCTATTTAATTTTCTTTTTTTAGTCACTGTTATTCATTTCAAATTTCATATTTGTCCGCTTTTTTTATCGGAATTAGGATCTACATATGAGATTGCGATTTCCAATATATATGCTTTTGATATTCGAAAATAGTTCTGAAAATTCTAATTTTTTTTTCTTCAGATAACTACACTTGTAGCATCAAAACTATTATGTATTTTATATTACAGTTTATTTGAGATAGCCACCTCACAAACTTCCATACTGTGCGGTAAGCCCAAGTTTTTTTTTAATGTTTTTGAGTAAAATCCATTTATTGTAAGTTTCATTTGATATAAATTCAAATAATTATTGTTTATAGTTTATACCCATTTTATCATTTTCAAACTTTAACTAGGGTTTGTTAACTTATTTATTTTGATTATATTATTTATTTATTTATTATTAAAAAATAATCCCCTGTCCGGCGGTGGCCTTGGTGGTCGGAGCTCCGATCAATATTAGTTGACATTCCATTTGTTTTCCTTTTTTTCTTTTTTTTTTAATTTATTTTTCCAGCGGCGGGTCGTCTGAGATTTGGTCTGACCCAACATTAGTTAATTTCAAGTCTTCAATATTAGTTGACATTCCATTGTTTTTTCTTTTATTGTTTTATTATTATTATTTTTTTTTGCTGGCGGGTCGTTGGAGCTCTGGTTAGTTGACTTGCATATAGTTGACTACGTATTACCTGACTTCAACATTAGCTGATGTCCATTTTTTTTTCTTTTAACCTTTTTATTTCTCGGGCAACGAAACGTCGGAGCTCTGATTAACTGACTATGCATTAGTTGAGTTCACATTAGCTGACACCCGACCTTTTTTTTTATTTTTTTTTCCTTAACTCTTTTCCTAGGTGATGAGTATTTAGGACTCCGATTAGCTGACTAACCATTAGCTAACACCGGACTGTTTAGTGTTGAAGTCAACTAATCGTAGCTCTGATGATCCGCCATCGGAGGAAGAAAATAAGTATCGAATGTCAATTAATGTTGAAGTTAACTGATAATGAAGTTAACTAATGCAGGCACCGCTAATTAACAGGAGATCTGACGACCCACAGCCGAAGCAAAAAAAAAAAAAAAAAAAAAAGAAAAAAGGGAAAAAGTACAGTTTCCCCCCCTAACTATGGAGGTTGTACCAAGCACTCCATAAACTACAAAACTTGACAAAACGCCCCCTACCATTTCCAGCCAACAGTTAAAAACATAACACCGTTAGTACATGCATTTACCTTGTTGTCCTTAAAATATACGTTTGCACTACTCGGTTGTATCTTTGAGTAAGCATAGTAAGCACACTTCC
Organism: Erythranthe guttata; assembly: GCF_000504015.1. Next base: position 407,450 of record NW_012192899.1, read on the forward strand.
ACCTTACCTTTATAAAATCTTGAGCGGCAGGATCCACGCCGCCAAAAGCATCTCGCCGGCATATCCTCTATCCTCACAACCATCGTACCCACTTGGAAGATAATCTTTTCTTTGATGGTCCTAACGTCAAGCTCTCATCCAACATCGCCAAACTCGGAAAAAATCAATCGAATAAGGAGCAATAGAAGTATGCTCGAATCGGGGCAGTGGTTTTCCAGTTGGTCTAAGGGGAGAGAGAATAAATTATTTTGGATTGCGGCAAAGAAAGTTGCCTCTTCATGGCGGTGGGATCTCATTGGTTCTTTGCTGCTATTGTTTGATCTTCATTAAAACTTGGGTTTTTGGTGAAATTTTTTGAGATTGCTTTTCTTGGAGAAAAATTGCAGTTCAAATAGAAGGATTGAAGAGATGATTTTGTTTCTCTTATTCTTTAATTTTATGTGAGCATTTGTTGAATTGAGGTATGTTTCATGGTGATTCTGGTGAGGATGCAGTGTTCTTTTGAGTGTCGACAGAGAGAGATTGTTGAAGATTTTGCAGATTTTTCCTTTTTTTTTTTTTTTTTACACCCCTGAACTATCAAACGTACCAAAATAACCCTTGTCATTTGTTGTAACAGCGTTGATCCCATTTTTCTCATCTTAGTTGCTTCTTGATATGCGTGTTCTAGTTATTCTTGACTCATTATATGTTCTTATTGGAGATGAGGAGCAATCTTCAAATTTGGAAGCATGGTAACGTCATAGGTAATGTCACAAAGAACCAAGATTGAAGGTCTGTTATTTGCTACCTCCGATTAGTTTTCAGAATTGAGGTATGATTTTAAGCTATATTTTATTCAATCTAGCTTTTTCCTTTTTTAATTTAAAGAACAACTCCTATAGTTCAGGGGTAAAAACTGTACTTTCCTCTTTATTTTATTTTTGTATTTTGATTATTTAAAATTGAGTGTAAAAGCGTCCCGCAAAGTGAAATAATAGAAAAAATCATAAAATGAATATGCCACGTCATCATCCACTAACAGACTGTAAACAAATGGGCCATTTTAGTTCAATGGGGTGTTTGTGACAAGCCTCATAGTTCAGAGGTGCAAATTGTACTTTCCAAAAAAAAAATGTTAACTAATAGTTAAATAATGTTGAAGTTAACTAATGTTGAGTCAGCTAACCGTAGCTCCGGCGATTCACCACTGGAAACAAATTAAAATAAAAAAAAATAAAAAAAAAATGGAATGTCACCTAATGTTGAAGTTAACTAATGTTGAATTAGCTAACCGGAGCTCCGACAACCCGGACTAATGCCACAAAAAAAAAATAAAAGGAAAAGGTTGGGTCGGACAGGACCGGGTCGGGTTAGGTCGGAACGGACCTGGTGGGCGGGGGGTGGGTTACGTTGGGCTTATCTCCAATAGAAATATATATAGACTATGTTTGGGAATTTATGTTTTTGTGGGCTTATTTGAAATTAAAGTTAAAGGATATGTTGATTTGTAGCAAAACTTCATTTCATGGGCCTAGCTCAAATTCACCCTTATATTATTATTGGAGTCTTAAGATATAGGTCTCTCTCGTGAGAAAAGTTATTAGAATTAAATGCAAATCAAACTAAATATTTGTTTCACATCCTTTATAAAATTCATTCAAAAAATGCCGCTCCAATAACAAATTTGATATCTGCATTAAGTAAAATTCAAATTACAATTATCATTTTTATTATACATTTAAAATTTTCATTTTTTCATTTAACATATTTTATTTTAGTTTATTTTTACAGACTTCGGCATCTTTATTTTTTTCCTTTTTTTCATTCTAGCATGTTTTACATTATTACAAGCAAGTTATTTTTTTTCCTTGTTTATAACATTATATTGAAAATTACGAAAAAAAACGTATTTTCTTGTTTTTTTTAATAATACAACAGATTGTAAAAATACTACGGTGTACTATAGTATACTATGGTTTGCTGTAATATACTATTGTTTACTACAATGTACTATTCCGAACCCTAGCATCCAACAACTCCCAGCCGCCACCAAACTTTAACATCAAACATCTTCCCGCCGCCGTCAAACCATAACATCTAACAAATTACAGTCGTTGCCAAACCTTAGCAATCAATGACTCCCTAGCCGCCGCAAAACCCCATCTACCAAAACCTAGTCGCCCCACCAACTCCAGCCGCCATAGTTGCCGCCTCCTAACATAGATCTAACCTCACACCATTATAGTTGTTGTCTCATTGCCTCCATAACCATCTCTTTCATTGCCATAACCTCCATAACTGCCTCCTTAACCACCGCCTCCATCGTCGCCGCCACCTACTATAACCACCATCGTAGCCTCCCACAACAATAACTGAATATAACATTTATTAAATTTAGATTTGTTAAAGAGAATAGAAAAGAAAAAAAAAGGGAGGGGTTGGGGACGAAGAGAGAGAGAAATGAAGAGAAAAACGTGATTTTTATTAGGTACTGTAAGGGAATTTTTGGCTTAAATAAAAATCAAAGGATATGTATCAATTTTTTTTTAAGTAGGGATGTTGTTAAAATGTTCTATATGAAGTTGTCACTCATATCTAATTAGGTTTGGTTTGACGGGTGTGAGACATATTACCCTTATATCATAGGGTTAAATACAAAAACACTCATGTACTATGAACTTTGTATCATATAACTCCATGTACTACACATAAATACAAAAAACCCCTACCTTTACATTTTTTTCAACACCTGTTTTTAGCTGGACGAAAATACCCATGTTAAAGCCTATAAACATAATGGTTTGTTTTAGCCATTTTCCACTATATTTTTAACATTTTCGGTCGATTTTACTTATGAAATTTTATTTATTTTATTTTGTTTCTCCAAAACATCTAATTGCTTGATTTTTTTTTATTTTCTGAATAAACCTTTTATTTTTGTCATTTTGAATTTCTTCATTTTTTTTCTTAAATGTCTTCCGGTAGTTCAAATTCTCAACAATTATGGGATTTTAAGGATGTTTTTCGGGTAAGGATTGTTTTCATTTACATAGAGCTAGAAAACACCATATGATTGTTGAGAATTTGAATACGTGAAGACATTTAAGAAAATAATGAAAAAATTCAAAAGGACAAAAATTTATTCAGAAAAAAAAAAACATAAAAAAAAAATCTAAGCAATTATATGTTTTGAAGAAAAAAATAAAAATACCAAAATTTTCCAAAAAAAATAGAATGAAAATGTTAAAAAATATAGTGGAAACTGGCTCAAACGAACCCCTTATATTTATAGGCTTTTGCAGGGGTATTTTCGTCCTGCTAAAACAAATTTTGGAAATATGTAATGGTTGGGAGATTTTTGTATTTATGTATAGTACATGTGGTATATGATACAGAGTCCATAGTACATGGATGTTTTTGTATTTAAAACCATATTATATTATAGGTGAATAAAAAGTTGAATGGTAAATTAAAGTTCCCAAGTCTTAACGTGTTAGTGTTAGTTAACTTTAACATTGTTAGAAATCTTTTTTCTTTCTTTTGTTTTTCTTTGTTTAGAAAAAAAATTAGTGTTTTTTGTCTTTTTTTTTTTTTCTTTTTTTTTTTCGGGTCGTCTGAGCTTCAGTTGACTGACTCACTATTAGTTAACTTCAACATTAGTTAACTTCAAAAAATCCAATTTTTTTCTTTTCATTATTATTTTTTTATTCTTTTAATGAGATTAAAAAAAAGACTTTATTACAAAGCAATATGATACTCTTCTAACAAAAACTACTTCAGAAGCCAACACCATTAACCATCTTTGTATTATCCGAGCACAAAGAGTTGGTACCTAACATCTACTGTTAGAATAAAAGACTAGGGTTCGAATCATGCATGTCACCTAGTTTCTCAATTCCTAACATGATTTGAATTTTGAAAAAGAAAAATCCAAGAAAATTAAACATTTTTATGCTACTTTTCTTTTAATCATATCATACCATATATCATACCATTAAAGTTTGCCTCACTTCTTCACCACCATCAATCATCAAGTACAAGTGAGACTAAACTTTCAGTGTAGACCTCCGCTGCACGAACACGATCAAGGTCAAAGTCAACGGTGTGTTGTTGCCTGACGCAATTGTCTTTCTTATTGTAAATAAAAAAAACCGATCCGTACGTAAACAGAACCTCGCCACCTGGCAAAACAAACAACGGAGTTATGAGATTATATGTTTCCGGCAATGAAGGCTCCCAAGAAACGGATCGATAAGAAATAGTGACATGTTTAGCCCAAGAATCATCCACCCCATACTTATTCCAAATCCAGATGTCGAACTTAATAGTTGAAACATAGTCGGCAAACACACAAAGACATCCTTTGAGAACTCCCAATCCTGGGCTGTAATAACCCTCGATACAACTAGGTTGTTTCACGATTCCAAAAGTCTCACTCTTCAAATCGAAACAAACAACTTCCCATTTCGGATTCGTTTTCGAATAGCTAATCCAGTGTAACTTCCCACTCACAAACTTGGCTGAACCAAATATACACACATCCTTAAAGAAAAAATTACGTCCCCAAGAATCGTCCTTTAAGCTATACACTCTTGCGGTACTCGGAAAAGTCAAGTTTGAACCACACCGGAATATCATATAACAAACGGCGCAAACCTTGTAATCACCACTACTCTCATCAAATCCAAAGCCATATCCACGAATAGAACCGACATTCTTCGGGAAAAGCGCTCCGGTAAAGAAGTCGGGCAATTCCTTGGACTCTCTTGTCGAAGGATTCAACAAGAAAAACCGACATGCATCTACTAATACGCAGATCAAACCGTTGCAAGAACCGACGATAACTACATCTCTCGAACTATTAATCGGAATGAAATCGAAAGAAAAGGCACGAGTGACCGGTTCGGTGAACAAGGAGGACAGAGAACATGCCTTTAGATTGCCTTTACAGGTTGAGATGATTCTTTTGTCGGTGAAAGATTCGATCTTTTTCGAACGTTGGAGATGGGTTTTGATGAATTGTTTGCTGGAGATCAATGAACCCCATGATGGGGTAACACACTTGAATCTCGATAGAGATTTTACCGGAAGTCTGTACAAGATTTCTTCTATGATTTCTTGGGGAAAATGATCGGTGGTTTGTTCAGCCTTGCCGGTCTCCATTTGCAGCAGCGGCAGCGGCGGCGGTGGCTTACGAGTTTAGCGTACGGGAAAGCCACCGGACTAGGGTTTTGATTAGGAAATCCCAAACACAATTTTCTTTTCTTCTTTATTATTATTATCTAATTTCGTTTTGGGAAAATTGAACATCACCCCCTATACATTTCTAATTTTTGCACTTTACCTCCTCATTTTTTTAAAAAGTGATTGTCACCCTTCAAAATGTTATTCTTGGTTGACACTGCCACAAAATTAGGGTTTTGTTTTACCGTTTTGGGTGTTTTGAGATTTTTGTTTCGTATGAGGAAGAGTTTATTGCAAATAGCACCCCTGTGAAATCGCGAATTGGCAAATAACCTTTGTGAAAAAAAAACTCTACCATACCTCCATGGGGTAAACAGTATAAAACCCCCATGTATTTCATTTTACTTTGCACGGAATCCCCTTTTATGTTAAAAGTTAACACCATTAACTATAGATTTTATGCAATTTTTTTATAACATATGGGGATTTGGTGCATGGTTTTGCAATACAAGGGGGTTCTACGCAAAATTAATTTATTATTTAAAATTCAAAATATTTTCTTAAATTAAGTCGAATACATATATTAATTTAAAACATGAAAACCAAAAAAATTAATGTTCGAGATGGAAGATGGAACGAATTCTCAAATTATTTACGTTATTTTCACATGTAATTCTAACAAAATAATTATAAATTTTACAAAATCAAAATTCTTAAATATATTAATAATTATATTATATAAAAATTGATTTTTTTTAAATACTTACCACACATATTAAATTTATATTTTTTATATGGTAACTAAGTGTCCGACTTAATTTGAGAAGATAGTGTGAAAAATTTAAATGAATAAATTAATGTTGCATAAAATCCCCTTGTATTGTATAAATTATGCACTAAATCACCCTATGTTATAAAAAACTTGCATAAAATCCATTTTATAGTTAACGGTGTTAACTTTTAACGGAAAAGAGGATTTCGTGCAAAGTAAATTAACGCAAGAAAAAAAAACATAGGAGGGTTTTTGGCGCAAATTTTCCTTAACATAGGGGGGTTTTATACTGTTTACCCTACCTCCATGTGTAACCTAGTTTGAAGCACACTGCACGCACCCAGTGGCATTTTGCTTGACCAAAAGTTAAAAGACAAAAAAACCCAGGTGTTTTTTTTTTTGCAATTAGACAAGTAATAGTGTTTTAACAAATAAAATAAATGTTAATATAATAATAATTAAAAAATAAGAAAAAAAGAAAAAAAGAATATAGGTAAACAAATATATTTATTAAATACAATGAACATATATGTTAATAATGAAGAAAATACAAAATAAAACATATGTTAAATATAATAATAATTATAAAAAATAAAAAATAAATTAAAAAAAGTCTTCATCTTCTTCTTCCCTGCCCCGACCACCGCCTCCTGCCTCCACCCCCCAACCACTCCACTCAATCCGTCCAACTCACAACATAATTCATTCACCATTCAGCCCAAGTCGGAGCCTTCTGCCGCTGCTCACCACCCCAACACTACCACATCTTCAGATCTTCCTCCAGTTGAGGCATGCCGCGACGGAGGTGTGCGTCGGTGGGCGGTGGAGACCCAAGAAATGAGTTTTCTTCCACCATCTTCATCTTCGTGCAGCGGCAGCGGCGGTCCATGATTGTGTTGGTATAATTATAAACAATCTGCGTAAACGAAAAAATACTTACTTGTTTGTCGAAAAGAGGAATTGTCAAAAACACAAAGAACGATCGAGGCTTGCCAAAGCAATTCCCTTAAGACAATATTTCCGGGCTGTCAACGGTGCACAGTCTCTTCCCGGTAGTCTCCCAAGGTACAACGATCGGTTGTCGAATATTTGCACGAATATTCGACCCATGGCGAACTTGAACAACGAACGAAACTTTGACGAAGAGAAAGAAAAATATGAAGAACTATCTCTCAATTGCCGATTAAATTCAGTACAGAATTGGCCAGATTCTGCCTTTAGTTATAGGTTGTAGAGATCCATTCACAGAGGGATGCAATTGTTGGAAGAAGAAGCAGAGAGATATGTGTCTGTTCTTTTTATCTAGTTCAAAAAACGTAGGAAAATTAATTGGTCATGGGCCAATTAATTAAATTGGTTTGGGCCAAGTATTTTATTATTTGGATTTTGGTTCAAATAATTTGACTAACTACTAAATGTTCCCAAAAGTAATATTTATGGACATCTAAACCCAAACTAGTCCTATCACTCGATCACACCGAGCGCACATCTTTTGAATTTTAACCATTTAATCAAGACAATTTTCATTCACTTTACTTCATGATTTTGATCAGGTAAATAAATGAAATTAATCTTTACATAATTAAATTAATATTACTCAATACTAATTATTGGAAATCATGAAAATTCCAACAATCCCCCACATGAATAAAATTGTTCTTCCAATCTTATAGCATAAGATCTATTTGTCAAAATTCCTTAGTGAATAGTACAACATCGGGATAGGTGAAATATTTCATCTTGAACCTTCCCTAGTTAAAGCTTATTGGATTTACTTAGCCAATCGGTGAATTATTTCATCTTGAACCGTCGGCTGTTTGTGTAAACCAAGACAATAAACTTAACACCTTACTAAACGAACTTGTTCAAGTTCTCGGTTGTGTTCGTTTTGGCCCTGAACATCCTCGGGTTCTGCGAGTGCTTTAGAGAATTCCAGCCTTTAAGAGTTCTCAACGAGCCGACCCAGCTCACACTAACATAGGTGACCACATCTATAAATAGTATCCTACTATACCCCACTTGTAATTTACAAGATATAGACGTCATTATAAGCAATAGCTTAACCTTTTTGAACGTTGTAGGTTGCACTTATTGCATCATAGGAATAAGATGGAGTTAAAACTCCTAAGTGCTCCATTTATTTAAGTTACACAGAACTGGTTGTCCTATTGAACTTGGTCCGTGGGATCTCCAGTCGCCAAGTTAGGTTTCCCTATAAGGTAACTTAGTTATTTAGGCTTTAAACCTATTCCCCTCGATGCACATTTAACTCTCTCGCTAGATAAACCTTTATTAAATGGATCCGCTAGGTTATCTTAGGACTTCTCAAAATCAATGGAAATTTATTCCATTAGAGAGTAAATTTATCACATTATATGTCTACAATGAATATGTCGAGACTTACTATAGTAAAGTATGAGAGCAATTTGTTAATTGATTATTTTTAAATCAAATATCTAATTATATTGCTTCGCTATATCTATATCCCCAAGGACATATACAAACATATTTAACTTGTAGTCAAATACCCCCACATTTTGAGATATTTATAGCTCAATTATATATATTTCCATAACTCATAAGGAATGTTCATCTTGTGTGAAACTCTATTTAATATGTCATTAGACACACAAGGAGTTTCCCCCACAAGTTGTTCGGTAAACTCAAGTTTAATCGTGTCTTTAAATCATGATTTTTCATTTGACTATCCCATTCAATGTGAATAGGGTGCAATGATTTTTCCATGCACACAAATAAGTTACTCATATTATCCGCTCTATCGGATTTAAGAAGTTATCTTCTTATTTTGTATTTCACAAATACACATTTGCTACCTTTTTATTAAACTCAAAATTTTAAGAACTTTAATTTTTAAAAATACTCACAATATGATTGGATAGAATCATATTGCACTGAAAACAGAGAAATCAAGCACCCCTCATGAGTGCTTATTTGAAGTATAAATAAATATTAATTATGCCCAAATTCAACCAAGTCATTGGATTGAAACAATATTGTTTCAAAAGAAAGAATAAAATATTTATATGATTTAATAATTTTAAATTTCATACAGACTTATAAAACATAGGGCAAATTTTTTTTTTTTTTTTTTTTTTAAATATACTAGTCAAAAACTTGTATGATAAAACTTTGTTTTACACACGACTTTTTCCAACACAATAAATTCTTACAACTCTTATCACAAAATGCAAATAAACCATATAAACTAAAAATTATTAATATAAATGTAGTAGCTTAGTTCTTGCCGATAACGGCTACGTTCGCCTTAAAGAGACCATCACATAGGTACCCTTTTCCGACGTAGAATCCTCCTTTGGTTAGCACAAATTTTTCTGACTCAAAAGCCAACTTGAAACCTTTCTTGGTTAGGATAGAACCGCTGATTAAGTTCTTCCTAATATCCGGAACGTGTAGCACATCGTTCAAGGTAACTTCCTTTCCGGAAGTGAATTTTAGGATCACTTGTCCTTGTCCTTCAACCACCAAATAAGCATCATTTCCCATGAAGAGCTTTTTTTCTTGTTCCAACTTTTTATAGGAGGAGAACATGCTCTTATCATAGCAAATGTGACGAGTTGCCCCGGTGTCTACCCACCATCCTCGAGTATCGCTCAATAGGTAGGCCTCTGTTACGACTGCCGAAAGGTGCATGTTGTCGTTCTCGGAAGTAGCTAAGTCCACGGTGACATTTGCTTCATTTTTATTGTTTTCTTTGCGGTGGCGGCAATTCTTCGCAAGGTGTCCATTCTTTCCACAAACAAAGCACGCTCCGGTGAACCTCTTATTTTTCTTGTTGTTTGGTCCTTTGTTAAATGTAGGATTTTTTCGCTTGTTGCTTTGTTTCGAGCTCTCCACTATGTGCGCCTTAGCCACGTATTGATCACCCTTGTCGGTAATTTTATTATCCTCCTCGGTCTTGAGCCTTGCAATGAGTTCCTCCAGCGTCCATTTGGCAACCGATTTCTTGTGCCTTAGGTAGTGTTTGAACTCCGTCCAACTCGGTGGAAGCTTTCCAATTATGGAAGCCACTTGATAGGATTCGCTCACCTCATGACCCTCGGCGAGAATATCGTAGATCATGAGTTGGAGTTCATTCACTTGCTCACTCACAGTTTTGCTATCGACCATTCGATAAAATTGGAATTTGTCTACTATGAATTTCCTATATCCCGCATCTTCAGACTTTTATTTCTTGGACAAACTATCCCACAAAAGTTTAGCAGTCTTTATAGGACTATAAACTTTGTACAACGGTTCGTCCAAGCAATTCAAGATGTAGTTACGGCATAGGAAATCAGAGTGACTCCAGGCATCAATGGCTTGGAAGACTTCCTTGTTATTTCGGGAGTTTCTCCTTCCTTCGCCTTAGGTGCCTCCTCATTGAGAAATTTAGCCAAATTCATGGTAGTAAGGTAGAAGAGCATTTTGTTCTTCCAAGTAGCAAAGTCCGTACCCGTGAACTTGTTTGGTTTTTCGGCCGCGCCGACAACTTTAGGAGTAGTATCATTGATTGAAGCCATCTTCACAAATTTATTCAAACAACGGTTATAATTAAAAATTCCTTGCCTTGGGAATTTGTTTAAAACTTCCTCTAAACTAAATAGGCAAATACGAATATTTAGAATATTCAATATGATGTATACAGAAGACTTTAAAACTTGTTTTCACTTTGCTACACTATTTGCAAACATGAAAAAACCACTTTTATTAACTCAATAAAACCCTGAATATGTATAAAAAAACAATAGAATTGCATACACACGTGAATATGTATAAAACCCTGAATATGTATAAAAAAACAATAGAATTGCATAAAACCCAGATAGTTATTGGCATAAAATATATTTTCTACCAATTACCATACTGATGATAATTTCAAGACAGGGAAAATTAACACAAAATTTCAATGTCACAGATTTCTTTCATCTACGCAGATAAATTAAAACAGAAAATTCTAATTGATATGCCTATTGGCCTAGCCCAATAGTCCCATATTTACTGGGCCACAGGCCCAACTCAGTAGCTATTTATACGAAGGCCCAGCCACACCTAAAGAAAGTTGGGCCCGATAAATTGATCTCGGCCCAATCAATGAAGTATAAATACAACTTAAATTCATTTAATAAACGTACGTTATTATTATTCAATCAAAGCTTCTTTTCGAATTCTCTCTACAATTACCAACTATCTTCACGTCTGACTTGAGCGTCGGAGGGGTTTCCGCCGGATCAACCCCCGGCTTAGATTACGTGTTTTCTGTTCGCAGGATCCTAGAGTAAATTAAAGTTCTCAGGACTATCTAGCTCGTGAGCACGTGACCTACTTTGCTCTCCCAGCTTCAACACACTAGGTGATTTATTTTTTACGTCATCATTTTTGGCGCCGTCTGTGGGAATGCAGACCAGATCACGTAGCCAGCAAGATCCTCCTGAGTCCACTCGGAGAGAGAATGACACAGCTAACAACCTCCCAGTTCGAGGAGGCTCTGGCTTGCCACCTCCTCCACGTGCTCCGGATCCACCACATGAGGTTCAGGTGATTCCCCCTCGGGATCCACCACTCGCCGATCCTCCACTACAGGCTCCACCTCTACCTGCTTCTCGAACGGTTCAAATAACCGAGGAGGCACTCCAACGAATGATAACAGAAGTTTCTACTCGCGCCGCCACTGATGCGGTGGCGCAATATATCGCCACGATGGCAGCAAACGCTCCCCCCGCGATCCCAGCTAACGCTCCCCCCGTGATCCCAGCTAATGCTCCACCCGCAATGCCACCTAGGGTACAACAACCGGCTCAGAACAATGACGATTGGATAAGTGTATCCTCATCCACCTCAGATCCAAGATCCCGGATGCAGCTATCTACCAATCACAGGGAGCCACAACCCAGACAGCGACGCCACCATTCACTCCAACGGGGTGATGCGTCTCCACGAAGAGCTCATATCTTTAATGAAGGGGAAGACGAGATAAATAGTAGAGTATCTCGCCAAAACCAGTTCCCCAGATTGAACAACCCAATCGACGGAAGAGCGCCAGTCCCAACAAGGCGCAGTCCTTTCACCCTAAACATCCTCAACGAGGTATTGCCTCAAGGAGTGAAAGTATCGGGCTTACCTCAGTTCGAAGGAACTACCGACCCGCAGGAACACATAGAGAAGTTCCACGCTATGGCAGACCTATATGGCCCGACAGATGCAGCAATGTGCAAGATGTTTCGCACCACTCTATCCAAGAGAGCCATGAATTGGTTCAACGCTCTGCCCACAGGATCAATTGACACTTTCGCTCAGTTGTCATTGCGTTTCACCAACCAATTCGCCATCAATAAGCAATATGCTAAAACTCCAGCACATCTCTTTTCTATCGTACAGAGAGACAATGAAACACTCCGCAACTACATCAGGCGTTTTGTGGAAGTTGTTCATGAAGTTCCCAGTGTAGGACAAGACATGCTCTCAGGGATTATGCAGCAAAACCTGAAGTCGGGTAGGTTCAAAGAATCTATCGCAGGAAGACCTCCTGGCAACTTAGATGAGCTGTTAAATCGAGCTGAAAAATATATACGCATAGAGGAAGCTTTTGCCAATGCTCCTCCCAAGAGGAAGAGAGAAGATGACCGCCCGGATATTAGGAGACGAGATGATCGACGTCCTCCACCCCCGCCTCAAGGCCAATCATCTTCAACTTATAATCGATTCACTCCACTCAATACTCGCCTCACTGAAATACTTCATGTGGTTGAACAAAAAGGTCTGGCAGAGCCTCCACGCCCAATGCAACCCAATGCGAAACGAGAAAAATCGGATCGCTATTGTCGATTCCACAAAGATAAAGGGCATACTACCGAGGAATGTGCACAACTCAAATTGGCGATAGAGAGGTTGATCAAGCAAGGCCACTTGAGCGAATACATTGATAAGCCTCGAAATAAGCGCCGCGATGATCTTCCACGCCGAGATAACAATAGAGATCAAAAGCAACGACGAGAGGAGGGGGGTCATCGGCGCGACCCAGATAACAATGATAACCAACCCACCCCAGGAATCATCTTTGTTATCTCCGTAGGACCGGCAGGTGGCGACTCACAACATGCGAGACGCACCCTCGCTCGATCAGCACGTATGAATCAAGAACATGCTTCTCCATCCGCATCCGTCTATCAAATACGAAGACCTGATCATGGCATAGTCTTCAACTCCTCGGACCTTGAAGGTCCTGATGAAGATCATGTCGATGCGTTAGTGATAACATCAACGGTGGCCAACTTCATAGTTAAAAAGATATTAGTGGACGGTGGGAGCTCAGCCGACATTATGTATCTCCACACATTCAAGCAGCTAGGCATAGATAACGCACGGTTCAGTCCCATCACTACACCATTGAAAGGATTCACGGGAGAAGGTGTTTTATCCAGGGGGAAGTAGAGTTACCCATCTCCTTAGGGGAAGATCCTTGTCGAGTAACGAAAATGATAAAATTCCTTATCGTCGACAAACCATCCCCTTATAACATCATCGTGGGAAGGCCCGCGATCCATACATTCAAGTCTGTACCTTCATCGTACCACCAAAAGTGGAAATTCCCCACTCCTTATGGAATGGGAGAGGTACTTGGAGATAGGCGTCTCGCTCGAGAATGTTATGCAAGAGCTCTACGTGAGCCATCTAAGAGACCTATTCCTTTAGGGAAAGGAGACGACACCCCGAGACAAGATAAGCGAAAATGGGTCAACGCAGTCATCGAAGCTGATAAAGAAATCCTAATCAGCGTACCCGACGACACCGCCAAGCTAGCCGCGGTTGAAGAGCTCAAATCAGTAGAACTCATACCCGGAGATAATTCTAAGCTTCTCCGCATTGGCTCTGATCTAGATCAAGAAGTGGAGAATCAGCTAGTTAACTTCCTTAGGCACAATGGTGACGTATTTGCTTGGAAAGCTCAAGATCTAACGGGAATTCCTCCGAAAGTAGCATTGCATCGACTAAACGTTGACAAAAGATTGAAACCGGTCAAGCAACGTAAAAGGACTTTCGGTCCTGAGCGCAACAAACATATCAAAGAGGAAGTGGCAAAACTCTTAGATGCAGGCCACATTAGATCGGTTCAGTATCTCGAGTGGTTATCCAATGTAGTATTAGTACCTAAACCCGGAGGCAAGTGGAGGCTATGTGTAGACTTCACCGACCTCAACAAGGCATGCCCGAAGGATCCATTTCCCTTACCAAGGATCAACCAGCTCAGACTCAACCTCAGGGTGCGAACTTCTCAGCTTCCTTGATGCATATCAAGGATACAACCAAATATTGCTCGCCCCAGAAGATCAAGAGAGAGCTAGTTTCATTACTGACCAAGGCATCTACTGCTATCGAGTTATGCCGTTCGGTCTCAAGAATGCAGGAGCTACTTACCAACGCCTGGTGAACACGATGTTCGCGGACTTGATTGGTAAGAACATGGAAGTGTACATTGATGACATGCTTGTCAAGAGTATTAAAGTCGCGGATCACCTAACCGATTTAAGTCAAGGCTTCTCCATCTTACGTAAATACAAGATGAAGCTCAATCCCCTAAAATGTTCTTTTGGAGTTCGAGGCGGAAAATTCTTAGGGTATATGATATCACAACGGGGAATTGAAGCCAACCCAGCAAAGATTGAAGCTATCACCTCCATGGCCCCTCCCACATCGATTAAGAAGGTCCAACAACTTAACGGTTGCTTGGCAGCCCTAAACCGATTTATATCTCGATCAGCTGATAAGGGCCTTCCTTTCTTCAAGGTACTAAGAGGTGGGAAAAAGTTTGAGTGGAATGAGGACTGCCAAAGAGCCTTCACAGAATTGAAAGCATATCTCACTTCCCCACCTCTACTAACGAAGCCCCAACCAGGAGATACTCTCTTCCTCTATTTGGCTATTTCTGCTGATGCCATTAGCGCAGTGCTCATTCGGGATGGTGAAAAGGGTCACCAACCAATATATTACATAAGCCGAGCTCTCCAAGGCCCAGAGCACCGTTACACCAATATGGAGAAACTTGCTCTCGCGCTCATCAATGCAGCCAGAAAATTACGTCCGTACTTCCAATCGCACCAAGTGATAGTTCTCACCAACTATCCCCTTAAACAAATGTTGAGAAGTCCCGAAACTTCCGGACGATTAGCTAAATGGGCTATAGAGCTAAGTGAATATGGGGTTGAATTCAGACCACGCCCAGCCATCAAAGCTCAAATCCTGGCAGACTTTGTAGTAGAGATGACTACATCGGAGGAGAGCACCTCCATACCCACTTGGACCATCAATGTCGATGGATCATCCACCGCTAAAGGAGGAGGCGCGGGTATTGTATTAACAAGCCCAGATGGCGATGAATTAGAGTATGCTCAACGGTTTGATTTCAAAGCCTCCAATAACGAAGCCGAATATGAAGCTTTGGTCGCTGGTATCCGCCTCGCTTTAGCAGCGGGTGCTCGCAAACTCATAATACACAGCGATTCCCAGTTAGTAGTCAACCAAGTCCTTGGGACCTATGAAGCCAAGGAAGAATCCATGGCAAAGTACCTTGCTCTTGCGCATACCCTCCTCTCAAAATTGGACAGCTATGAGATAAAACAAGTACCACGAGCCAACAATATTGATGCAGACAAGTTGGCTAGACTTGGAAGTTCCATGGCAAGCATTGGAAGCCGGAAAATCACCCTCCTCACGGCTTCCCAACCAGAAATAGCCTCCACCGACGGAGTGAATTGCGCTGAAGAGAGCGAACCCTGTTGGATCACCCCCATCGCAAACTTTCTCAAAAGCGGGGAACTTCCGACTGACATCGCCCAAGCGAAGAAAATAAAGGTAAGGGCGGCTCGTTTTCTAAGGATAGGTGAAGATCTCTACAAGCGAGGGTTCTCCTTCCCCTATCTTAAATGCCTTAACCCATCAGCAGCAGACTATGTGCTTCGGGAAGTACATGAAGGCATTTGTGGTAATCATTTAAGTGGAAGAAACTTAGCTCTCAAAATATTGAGACAAGGTTACTATTGGCCCACCATGCATGAAGATGCGAAAAGACTAGTGCAGAGATGCAAGCCTTGCCAAGAACACGCTAACATCCTTCATCTCCCAGCAGCACCGATGCAACCGATTGACAGTCCCATACCTTTCGCTCAATGGGGAGTTTACTTGGTCGGTCCTTTTCCACCAGCAACAGGAGGGCGCAAGTTCCTCATTGTAGCTGTAGATTACTTCACCAAGTGGGTAGAAGCGGAACCTTTAGCTCGCATTCGCGAAGAAGATGTCATCCAATTCCTTTGGAAGA
This sequence comes from Erythranthe guttata, assembly GCF_000504015.1. The sequence goes on from NW_012192899.1 coordinate 423,718, forward strand.
ACATCGTGTGCCGCTTCGGCATCCCCCGTTCCATTATTTCGGACAATGGAACACAATTTTGTGGAGACAAAGTCAAGAGTTGGTGTCTTGGCTTATCTATTAAGCAATTCTTCACTTCGGTTGCAAACCCCCAAGCAAATGGTCAAACTGAAGTAACCAATCGCACGATACTTCAACATCTCAAGACAAGGCTTGGAAGTGCCAAGGGAAAGTGGGTTGAAGAATTACCCAATGCTCTGTGGGCATATCGAACAACCCCACGAACAGCAACAGGAGAATCTCCATTTAACCTAGCTTTTGGACAGAGGCTGTAGCACCCGTCGAGATTGGCGAACCCTCTTCGAGAGTCATCAATTATTCTCCAGAGGCAAATGAAGAAACAATGAGAGCTAACCTCGATCTCGTCGACGAACTAAGAGAGATTGCATCCATCAGACAGCAAATGTACAAGAGTCGCATGGCGAAAGTTTATAACCCCAAAGTCCGCCCTCGCTCTTTCCAAGTAGGAGATTTAGTTCTCCGCAAAGCCGAAGCCTCACGCCCAATCGGTAAACTCGACCCGAAGTGGGAAGGACCATATAAAATCACACAAGTGGTCAACAATGGAGCATATCGTCTCGAGAACCTCGACGGACGCCCTATACCCAGAACCTGGAATATAGGGAATCTCAAAAGGTTCTACGCTTGAGGTATACATCCACCTTAAATCAAATTTGTTTATGTTTGCATCTACATTTTCCTCGTATGAAAGCCGCTTAGAAACAACTACCCTTGCAGGCTTCACAACCTTCCACGTCTCTCTTCTTGCAAGAATGTCTCTAAAAGCCCAAGAAGGGGCTCCATAACGAGGTGCGTAAACATCCCTCCCAAACTGGGGGGCTATTGATATTATCTACATCAGCATTCCATAACACGTCTCATCATTTTCGTACAGATTGAGATTCAATTACGAAAGGGTGCCGACCACCCACCACTCGCCCAAAGAGAGAAGATACTTCGTACTACCTCACAAAGGGTAACACCACTTTTTACTAAGTCATATCACAAACACATTAGTGGATCTCTATACTAAACAATAACCCTATCTTCTTTGACAGACAGGGTCGCGCATCAATTCACCACAACTCATGAGTTGATCTCATATCTCGGAATGCGAGAAACAGAGATAGTCCCCATATTGGGTACGTGATCCCAAATACGCATCACTCCAACTTATGAAACAATTAAATCTTCAATACAAGTATTTGATTTTTTCTTTTTACCTCAGTACTTTTCAGGCATAGAGACACCAAAGATAGTAGACATACTACCCATACACCAAGTACGGATGAGCACAAGGAAGACGTGGAAGAAGAATAAAACTCTTATAGTTACATAGATTACTTTTCGATATTTCGATTTATCAGTTTTGACAATTTATTTCCCTTCGCCTCACGGAGGCTTATGACATTTCGCATTCCCTATTAATGATTAAATCAAGTTTCTACTTTACTCTCAAAGTTATTGTTCATATATTACTTAACCGTTACAACGGGTTCATATCATCCCAACCCTACAAACACTTAGAGAAATTAAGATAATCCACATAGCCTGGCCAGCTGGATTATCTGAATCTTTCTATGTTGATTTACAGGGTCCTCATATTTAAAACGTGGCCATGGACTAAACAATACTCCGACCTACAAGGTCCAAAATAAAGGGCATGATCCCAAAAAATTATAAAAAAATCTTGAGAGACTGATCCCCTCATCAAGAATATCTCGAACAATGCTATATGCAAAACATTAGTGCGAAATCAATGAATAAGAATAAACAATAACTTTGATAGCAAAATCAACGTCTCAAGGTGCAAACAAATACCAAGTCATGAAGCATGCAAAAATACTAGTGGACATACCCACTTAATAAAAAAAAAAAAAAACCAAGTCTTTTTCTAAGGAAAATCAAAATAACATCACACCAAACTACACTTTACGAGCAGAAGTAGCTTCGGTAGTTCGGTCATCTACTTCCGCATCCGAGGCAATTTCAGTACACTCGACATCAATATCCTCCCCATCATCAGGAATGTCCTCCTCCATACCTCGAATAATCTTCTCGTCAATTCCACCAACCTTGCGTAAGTACTGACGACACGTCCTAACCAAAGGAGCATAAACCCCAGCTATTGCTCGATCTTCGATCATAGCTCGACAGATATCACTCTTCTGAAAGCGACGTTCCCCTTCTAACATAACCGATTCCTTATAAGCTGCTCCAGCCGAAGAAGCCAAAAACCTCTTCCCCGTAAACTTCTCGGCATCATACTTCTCATTCAGCTCGTCATAGCACCGATCTAGTTTCATCAGTTCAATTTTACTCGCCTCGGTCTCGCTCCTACTAATCTCCAATTCATCGGTCCTCTGAATGAGTAGAGTCTCGGCCACCTCTAGTTTGGTTTCCGCAGCCTCCAATTGAGCCTTTAGCTCTTTCTCCCTTGCCTCCCAACCAGCACGCTCCTCATCATGGATCTTTTCGACTTGCTCCTCCTGCTCCACTAGATACCTCCACGTAGCTATAAGCTATATCAAAATTCAGATAGATAATATTAGATTATCGAGATTTATAATCTAAAACGAAAACATATTAGCTTAAAACAAATATTTACCCGACACATGTCTCCTCCAGCCAACGAAAGCATATGAGCACGACCTTTACCCGACATCCGATTTCGATCGTACTCCCCAACGAAACCATCGGTCTTCCTCAGCGCGATAGTATGATCTGTCGTATCCCAAAAAGAATCCTTCCCCTCTCGGTTCACCCCGTACGTGAACAAGCATTTGCCTGCACCCCCTGGAGGCACATGAGAAACCTCAGGATCCACTCGAGGCCGTTTCGGTGCAGGCACATACTCGATCTCAACCAACTCATCCTTCCCATTATTAACCACTCGATCCAGCTCATCCCCCTCAACACTATGATTACGATCATCTCCACTCACATGTGAGGCCTCCACGCGGGCCACTTCGCGCGATTTGCTACTACTTGATTTCGCTTGCTTCAAAGTATCCCTCTTCGCTTGCTTTTTCACACCTCCAGTAGCCTTCTTCCGAAGAGCCGCGAAATCAATACACCCATCTATAAAAAAAAAATAAATAAATAAATAAATAAATAAAAAAAATTACTCACAAAGAGATAAAATAGAAGAGTAGAGACAAGACAAAATAAGGGTTAGAGGCATAAAACGCATAGACTACACGCAACGAAGTAGACGCCTGACCCTTTGGAATAATACAAGTCGGATCGAACTCCAAAGCACACAACCTCGACTCCTTAATACGTTTCTTCATATTCTTCATTATCTTAAATGATTCGCATACCGGATTCCAAACAAGGGGAACATCGGCCGTCGGAGCCCTTACATAAAAAAATAAAGTACTCCATTTTTCCCACTTCAATTTAATCCCCTTCAAAAATCTGAAAGGAACTCGAGGATGTGTGCAGAAGAAGGGCAAATCACTTGAACGATGTAGGGTAAACAATGCCTTGAACATCTCAACACTAATCGGTAATCCTACTTCGCTCATTCTTCGTCGAAACGCTTCGAACGTGAGAATAAAGTTCGGAGTTAATTGACTATATCCTACCCGAAATTCCTCGCATATCTTCAAAAGAGTTGAGTCAGGCACAATCTGCGAAGAACATGTCAAATATGCGACGTATTGGGTGACGAACCCTACAGGGGGTGCATACAATCGTTCACCTTTTTTAGGCAAGAGCATCTCAATATTCCTCGGAGCCCCAACTAGCTTACGAAGAATACCGAATTGAGATTCGGTTAACGAAGTATCATAATCCACCAAACTCAAATTAAGTGGTTTTATTTTCTTCCCTCTATTTTTGTCTATAATGACATCTTCGCCTGGAATGTCATCACCATCTTCCACATCTCCATCCGGAATTACATCACTCTCGGATCCCTCGGACTCATTAGAAGAACTCGACTTAAGCGATTCTTCACTATCACTCCCAAAATCCACAAATTGAGACCGAAGACGTCTCCTACTAGTACCAACATCATCACCAATATTAGGAATACCAACATTTGATGCCAAAAAATCACCCGGAGAAGAAACAGGTTGACGCGCCTCGAAAACGGCCGAAAACGACCCCTCCACGCGCCCGCACGCGCCCCCCCACGCGCGGCGGACGCGCCGGACGCGCGTCCACGCGCGCCAGACCCCCCCCATCCCGCGCGTCGCGCGCGCACTCACTCTAATTCTTTGTAAATTATCTTT
>NW_012192899.1:428737-527931 GCF_000504015.1 Erythranthe guttata
CCCCCTTCTCTCTCTCTTCTCTCTCCACACACACTTTTCCACTCCGGGCTCCGTGCCCGGCTTCAACCTCAGACACGGATTGCGCGGCTCCACTTCGCGCGGAGCCGAGCCGCGCGGCTCCTCTCACATTCTCGAGCCGCGCGGCTTCATCTACTGGTTCCGCAGAAATTTCTCCAGATATCCCTAACCGCGTGCAATCGGAACGCGATGTTTCTTTCTCCGGTGCAACTTTTTTACCGGAACTCGACCCAATTACCGTCACTATGGTTCCAAACGTCATCTCGGTATCTACAATCGACTTTCGCAGGATAATTTTCAACTGTTTCGCCTTCCCCACTTGGGACATATACTTATTTTATCTACAGATCTTCTCAGCCAGCGAATAAATTCTTTTCTACAACGAAGTATATGGAGCAAAATAAAAGAGAGAGATATATAAAGAATAAATTTGATTACTCACCCATATTTATTCGGCGTGGTTCTTGATACTCTCCTCTACTGATTTCACAAGGACTTATCTACTACTAAGCAAATTTTTATATTTGTGCACTTTAAATATAACTCCGCTCACGACTCCGGCCCACACAGTAATAATAATAAATTATTATTATTATCCCTCCGTCGACGACACAAGCACGAAAAACGAAATAAAATTCTACTCTCGACACGATATGGCACTTCACCCCAATTCACTCCCACATCGACTCGAGAGTGGGGGGCTTAATGATATGCCTATTGGCCCAGCCCAATAGTCTCATATTTACTGGGCCACAGGCCCAACTCAGTAGCTATTTATACGAAGGCCCAGTCACACCTAAAGAAAGTTGGGCCCGATAAATTGATCTCGGCCCAATCAATAAAGTATAAATACAACTTAAATTCATTTAATAAACGTACGTTATTATTATTCAATCAAAGCTTCTTTTCGAATTCTCTCTACAATTACCAACTATCTTCACGTCTGACTTGAGCATCGGAGGGGTTTCCGCCGGATCAACCCCCGACTTAGATTACGTGTTTTCTGTTCGCAGGATCCTAGAGTAAATTAAAGTTCTCAGGACTATCTAGCTCGTGAGCACGTGACCTACTTTGCTCTCCCAGCTTCAACACACTAGGTGATTTATTTTTTACGTCATCACTAATATAATACATAATATAGAACAAGTTTGACTTTGTTTACAAAATAATAATTACGTCCCAAGTTTTGTGCATAAAGAAGTTTTACGCAACCTTTTGTAAACCTTAAGCAAATTTCTCACAGCATAAGAAATTTACGCAGAAGTTATAAAACACGGAAATTGTATATTGTCTTAAGATTGTTGGTATAATTATAAACAATCTGCGTAAACGAAAAAATACTTACTTGTTTGTCGAAAAGAGGAATTGTCAAAAACACAAAGAACGATCGAGGCTTGCCAAGGCAATTCCCTTAAGACAATATTTCCGGGCTGTCAACGGTGCACAGTCTCTTCCTGGTAGTCTCCCAAGGTACAACGATCGGTTGTCGAATATTTGCACGAATATTCGACCCACGATGAACTTGAACAACGAACGGAACTTTGACGAAGAGAAAGAAAAATATGAAGAACTATCTCTCAATTGCCGATTAAATTCAGTACAGGATTGGCCAGATTCCGCCTTTATTTATAGGTTGTAGAGATCCATTCACAGAGGGATGCAATTGTTGGAAGAAGCAGAGAGATATGTGTCTGTTCTTTTTATCGAGTTCAAAAAACGTAGGAAAATTAATTGGTCATGGGCCAATTAATTAAATTGGTTTGGGCCAAGTATTTTATTATTTGGATTTTGGTTCAAATAATTTGACTAACTACTAAATGTCCCCAAAAGTAATATTTATGGACATCTAAACCCAAACTAGTCCTATCACTCGATCACACCGAGCGCACATCTTTTGAACTTTAACCATTTAATCAAGACAATTTTCATTCACTTTACTTCATGATTTTGATCAGGTAAATAAATGAAATTAATCTTTACACAATTAAATTAATATTACTCAATATTAATTATTGGAAATCATGAAAATTCCAACAGATTGATCAAAATCCTCAGAGAATTGGAGATGGCCATGTTTCACCGGAGTGACTTCTTGAGGAAGATGAAGACGGATGAAAAACAAAGACGGAAATAAGAGGGAAAAAAAGCAAATGGAAAGCAAAAGGGAGAGACTTGGGGGCATTTCAGACAATTCACACGTGAAAATGGAGAAAAACTTGAACGTACAGCGCGTGAGAGAGATGATTTGTTCTGTGGGGACTGCATGCTTTGACTTTGTTTACACAAGGAGGCAAGGGTGGTATTTGCAATTAACTCTATGAGGAATCCAGCCTATGGTTTTCATTAAGGAAACCTAAACAAAATTTTCTTTCTTCCTTTTTATTATTATAGTCCATTAAACAAAAGTCTATCATCCCATACTTAATCATAAAGGAGTCCATGTAAAAAACTAGTTTACAAAAAAGTCCACAAATTGTACAGAAGTTTGTAAAAGACTACAATTGTATAGAAGTTTGTAAAAAACTATTTTACAACAAAGTCCACAAATTGCGCAGAAGTTTGTAAAAAACTAAAATAGCCCATCACATTTTAGTATGTATCAACTTTATCCTTTAATTTAATTTAACCCCAGTTTGACCTCAAATTTCATAAATTATTCAATTTTGACCCAAAACACAATTTTCAGAACAATTTCGCACGTCGTTGTCGTTGACCTTTTTTTTTTCTTCCTGGTTTTTCTGCCGGTTTCTTGTGTTAACTTTTTCGGTTTCTGCCGCCGCTGGCGGTCAACGCCGGTTTTTGGCGGCGTTGATTTTTTTTTTTTTTTGAATTTTCTTTACTTTAACATCTTCTTGCCCCCATTTAAACAACAATATTGTTGTGGTTGACAGTAATATTAACTCTTTACACTTTAACACAATAATATTGTTATATTAATCTCTAGCACACTAAAACTAACACAACAAAAGTCAATAGTATTGTGTAATAGAGTAATATTAATATGTTGACCGTTCAACAAATGTAAACATAACAAAAAGTCAAAAGTATTAATATTGATGTGATTTGTAACAATAGTAATATTACCGTCAACCACAGTAATATTATTATTTGAATTTACAGTAATACTACAATAGTAGACAGTAATAATATTACGTTACTCCGTCAACAACTCAAACAAAACAAAAACCGAAAAAAATAATAATGATGTTGTTGACAGTAATATTATTGTGTTTACAGTTATTTAACTGTCAACGACAGTAATATAATTACGTTGACTTGTCAACAAATCAAACAAAAAAACAAATAATAAAGGCAAAATAATAATAATAATATTTTTGTTGACTCTAATTGTACTGTCAACGATAGTACAATTACATAAACGTACTGTCAACGACAGTACAATTACGTTAATGTACTGTCAAAGATATTACAATTACGTTAATGTACTTTCAGTGACAATATATTTACTGTTAATGATAGTACAATTACGATCAACATTTAGCGGCATGAGTAAAAATCGGATAAAAAAATCACAAAAAAAAAAAAGTCAACGCCGGAAACCGGAGGCAAAATAATAATTTCACAAAAAAAAAAAAGTTTAAAAAAAGGTCAAAATTGGATTTTGTGCTCAAAATTGATTAATAGGGGTTACAATTAAGAATTGGGTGTAAAGGGTTGAGGGTAATTTTGTCATATACATTAATTTTTCCCTTATTTATAATACATATTAAAGGGATGGGCTTATTGGCCAAACATATATAACCCTTAACCTAGAATAATTAAGATGGTTTGTAAGAGAATCATGCACAAAAACCCATCTTATAATTTGAGTAACAAGTCTAGCAAAAGCCAGTACGTGTTGACAATAGACTTACATGTGCCATCTATATGATGCATCCAATAGAACCATAAAACAACGAAATGGTCCACAATGTAGAACTATATGATCACAAATATCCTCTTGAATTCTTCATATGTTGGAGTATCGCTACAATTTCCATTGGAGATGGTCTTATAATCAATTTACCTTGTGAGCATGCAATGCACACACATTCATGGGGCAAAAGAATCTTCTGGTTCTTTAAATTATGCCCATATTATTTTTTTATTAGGGTAAATAGCATTAAACCACCTAAACTTTGTCCGTTTTTGTGGATTACCACCCCAACAAAAAAAAAATCAATCCCACCCAAACTCAATAAGGTGTGCCACGTTGCCCATTTCCAAGCCAAAATGACCGGAATTGCACACATGCGATTTCGAGTGGCTTTTTTTTGTCTTTTCAAGTTAAAAAAAAAACATATTTTAGCCTAATTTTTCCTAATTCATTATCTCCCTTCCTCTTCGAGCAATCTTCTTCCCTGTTTCATTCCTCTTCTAGCCATCGTCCCCGATGCGTGTATAATTTTCCTAATTTTCCCAAAATTTCCCCATTTCCTCTTTCCATTTCCTCTTCTCAATTCCTCTTTTAGCTCTTCCGGAGCCATCGATTAGTTTGGTAGTCTCATAAATTGTACTAGCATTTGCCTTTGCCAATATCAAATTCGAGAAATATTTTTGATCTCGAAGAATTGTGTGTGTTGTTCTATTCTCAACCAAATAAATGTCTCCATTGTTCAGGTTGCTCACGAACACATGATTTTTCATTTTCTTTTCTTGTAAATTCTTACCTGCCTAGAATGATTGAGGCATTCAGTAATTCATGGCATACATAACTTTAATTAATTATATGATTTACCTTTAATATTCATCGTGAATGTAGGCACATCCGAATAAAAGAATGAGAACCGAATTTGATATAAATTATTCAACCAACAAACATTCAGGACAGCTAGTGAATGCAAACTTTCAATTTTCTGCAAATACCGAATAATGAGGTAGAGTAAGTTGTGCTGATAAAATGTTATAAATCTATTAATAAAAACTCAAGCAAAATAATAATATGGGAAATCAAACATAAGGAGAATAGAAACTTTTCTTCTTATTATTTGTTGTATTCTCAAGTGTGCCGTAAATCCGTTACAATACCATCTATTTATAGTTCTCAAAGAGCATATTGAATACATAAGGGTTAATAGCATTTTGCCACCTGTACTTTTTTCGTTTTTGCACTTTGCCACCTTAACTAAAAAAAGTTGCACGGGCACACCCAAACTTTCATTTTTGACGCACATAACCACCTGGGGCGAATATTCCGACGAATCTTCTCATATTCCGGCGCACACGCATTGCACATGCCTAATGCATGGACTTTTTAGTCTTTTGCACTCCAAAAATTTGTGGGCCCAATTCTTTTCTCTCTTTCTTTCTCCTCTCTCTCTCTTTCTCTCTCCTTCTCTCTTTCTTTTTCTCAAACGCACACTCGTACAAACGAAGCAGAAATAAAAATCCTCCCTTGCCACCAGGTCCTCTTGGGATTCCAATCCTCGGATATTTTTCATTTCTTGGCAACAATTTATTTCAAAAGTTCACACATTTGAGGCACAAATATGGTACAATATTCAGGATTTCTCTTAGGAACAAACTGTGTGCTGTAAAAGAGGTGGTTCGAGATCAAGACTCCATTTTCACTCGTCGGGACATTCCTGTAGCAATTGTTGCCACTTATGGTGCAAACAATAAGTGGCGAGCAATGAGAAATAGTATTCGCTCAAGAGATGATGAACATCAAAGGTTTCGACTCGTTCTATAATCTTAGCAAGGACCATGATGAAAAACCCGTCGAAATTAGGCCCTTAATTTTCTGAACCAAACTAAAGGTCATGATGTTGTGGGGTGGGAAGTCTATAGGTGAAGAGGATGAAGGAATTGCGTCTGAGTTTCTGGTCGTGGCACCAAAGATTGTTGATTTGTTTGGAAAACCGAATATTTTCAATTTCTTTCCAATTTTTGTTGGGCTTAATATTCAAGGAGTAAAGAAACAAATGAATCATAACCTTTGTGATGAGAAATGTGAATAAATTCTTGCTCATGGTAAATTCTTTTTTTTTTTGGAGAACCAGAGCATCAATCTTAAAAACAAAAATTCTTGACCAAGACAAGGAATTAAAAAAAGAAATGGTTAACAATGTTCTCCAAGTCAACTTATTAGAGATAAACTCATATGAAAGAGAGAATCATAGTTCAAAGTGAATTGCAGAAAGCATCAAATTAAATTTCATGAGTAGAAATATTCAGTTATTAGAGAATAAATGTGTGTATGTGTGTGCGTATGAGGGAGAGAGACAAAGAGAGAGAAGGAGAAAGAAAGAGAGAAAAGAACATACCCACAAATTTTTGGAGTGGAAAAGACTAAAAAACCCAAAAATAAGCATGTGCAACGCACGTGCGCCGGAATATGAGAAGATTCGTCGGAATATTCGCCCCAGGTGGTAATGTGCGTCAAAAATGAAAGTTTGGGTGTGCATGTGCAACTTTTTTTAGTTAAGGTGGCAAAGTGCAAAAACGGGCAAAGTACAGGTGGCAAAATGCTATTAACCCAATACAAAAAGTGTTTAAAGTTATTTTAGACAGTAATATAATTACGTTGACTTGTCAACAAATCAAGCAAAATAACAAAAGTGAACGACAGTACAATTACGTAAATGTACTGTCAACGTTAGTACAATTACATTAATGGACTGGCAGCGACAGAACAATTACGTTAATGTATTGTCGGTGACAGTATAATTACTGTTAATGACTGTACAATTACGATCAACGTTTAGCGGAGGGAATAAAAAAACAGATAAAAAAAATCTCGAAAAAAAGTCAATGCCGGAAACCGGCGGCGGAAAAAGCATACGAGGAAAAAAAATCAACGTCGGAACCCGGAGGCAACAAGATAATTTCGGAAATTTGTTTTTTAAAAAAAAAGTCAAAGTTGGATTTTTGTGCTCAAAATTGATTAAATTGAAGTTACAATTAAGAATTGTGTGTAAAGGGTTGGGGGTAATTTTGTCATATACAGTAATTTTTCATTCATTTATATTACATATTAAAGGGATGAGCTTATTGGTCAAAGAAATATAACCCCTGAACCTAGAATAATAAAGATGGTTTGTAAGAGAATTACGCACAAAACCGCATCTTATAATTTGAGTAAGAAGTCAAGCAAAGCTACAGTACGTGTTGACAATAGACTTACATGTCACTATCTAGATGATGCATCCAATAGAACCATAAAATAGCGAAATGGTCCAAAAGGTAGAACTATAGGATCACAAATGTCCCGTTGAATTCTTTGTAAAAATGTTGGGGTATCGCTACCAATTTTCATTGGAAATGGTCTTATAATCAATTTACCTTGTGAGCATGCAATGCACACACATTCCTGGGGCAAAAATCATCTGGTTCTTTAAATTATGCCCATATGATTTTTTTATTAGGGTAAATAGCATTAAACCGCCTAAACTTTGTCTTTTTTTTGCGGATTACCACCTCAATAAAAACAAAATTTCGATCCCATCCCAACTCAATAAGTTGTGCCACGTTGCCCATTTTCAAGCTAAAATGAGCGGAATTGGACACGTGCTACTTCGAGGGGTTTTTTGTCTTCTCAAGTTAAAAAAAAACCTATTTTAGCCTAATTTTCCCTAATTCATTATCTCCCTTCCTCTTCCAACAATCTTGTTCCTTATTTCATTCCTCTTCTAGCCATCGTCCCCGATGCGTGTATAATTTTTCCAATTTTCCCAATTTATCACCATTTCCTCTTCTCAATTCCTCTTTTAGCTCTTCCCGAGCTATCAATTAGTTTGGTAGTACCAGAAATTGTACTAACATTTGTCTTTGCCAATATCAAACTCGAGAAATATTTTTTATCTCTAATAATTGTATTGTGTATTGTTCTACTGTCAACCAAATAAATGTCTCAATCGTTCATGTTGCTCGTGAACTCATAATTTTCCATTTTTCTTTTCTTTTAAATTCCTACCTGCTAGAATGACTGAGGCATGCATGGCATACAAAATTTTAATTAATTATATTATCTTACCTTTAATATTCCTCGTGAATGTAGGCATATCCGAATAAAAGAAAGAGAACCAAATTTGGTGTAAATTATTTAACCAACAAACATTCACGATCGCTAGTGCATGTAGGCTTTCAATTTTATGCAAATACCGAATAATGAGGTAGAGAAAGTCGTGCTGACAAAATGTTATAAATCTACCAATAAAAACTCAAGCAAATCAATAATATGGAAGATAAGAACATTTTCATCTTATTATTTGTTGTATTCTCAAGTTTGTCTTAAATCCATTACAATACCATCTATTCATAGTTCTCAAAAAGCATATCGAATATATAAAGTGTTCAAAGTTATTTTACTGTCAACGACAGTAATATAATTACGTTGACTTGTCAACAAATCAAACAAAATAACAAAAGTGAACGACAGTACAATTACGTAAATGTACTGTCAACGACAGTACACTTACATTAATGTACTGTCAACGTACAATTACGTTAATGTATTGTCTGTGATCGTATTACAGTATAATATTGTTAATGACAGTACAATTACGATTAACATTTAGCGGCGGGAGTAAAAAAACGGATAAAACAAATCTCGAAAAAAATTCAACGCCGGAAGCCGGCGGCAGAAAAAGCATACAAGGAAAAAAAATCAAAAAAGTCAACGTCGGAAAGCGGCCGCAAAAAGATAATTTCAGAAAAAAAAAAGTTTAAAAAAAGTCAATTTTGGATTTTGTGCTCAAAATTTATTAAATTGGGGTTATAATTAAGAATTGAGTGTAAATGGTTGTGGGTAATTTTTTCATATACTTTAATTTTTCCTTCATTTATAATAAATACATAGTAAAGGGATGTTCTTATTGGTCAAAGAGATATAACCTTTGAACCTAAAATAATAAAGATGATTGGTTAGAGACTAAATTATGCACAAAAACCCCATCTTATAATTTTAGTAAGAAGTCTAGCAAAAGCAACAGTACGTGTTGACAATAGACTTACATGTGACTATCTAGATGATGCATCCATTAGAACCATAAAATAGCGAAATGGTCCACAAGGTGGAACTATAGGATCACAAATATCCCCTTGAATTCTTAGTAACAATGTTGGGGCATCGCTACCAATTTCATTGGAGATGGTCTCATAAACAATTTCCCTTGTGAGCATGCAATGCACAGACATTCATGGGGCAAAATAATCTTCTGGTGCTTTAAAGTATGCCCATATGGTTTTTTTATTAAAGTAAGTAGCATTAAATCGCCTAAATTTTGTCCGTTTTTGCGGATTAGCGCCTCAACATAAAAAATAAAAATAAAATAAAATAAAAAACTCCGATCCCACTGAAATTCAATAAGTTGTGCCACATTGCCCATTTTCAGGCCAAAATGACCGGAATTGGGCGTTGCACATGCGATTTAGAGGGGTTTTTTTTTTCTTTTATAAAGTTAAAAAAAACATATTTTAGCCTAATTTTCCGTAATTCATTATCTCCCTTCCTCTTCCAACAATATTTTTCTTATTTCTTTCATCTTCTAGTCATCGTCCCCGATGCGTGTATAATTTCCCAGATTTTCCCCATTTCCTCTTCTCAATTCTCATATTACCCAGATGAAAAAATAAAATATCCAAGCACAATTATGATGATGTGTCTGCTATTAGTTTGGGCAATGTGAATCTTTTAGCGGGAATTATTCTTCGGGACAATTTTACCATATTTAGTAAAACAAATTAAATAAGGTTCATGTTTGCAAGGATTGAATTTCACCAACGGACAAGTTGGCGTTATTGTTCAGCGGAAAGTGGATTGTTCGAAAGAATCGAAAATTGCTGAAGCACCAATGAATCCGTCGTTTTTTATTATTCTTGGATAATCGTAATATTGAAATTGGTTCACCTGATCACGGAGTTACTGTCGGAGTCTAATTGTTGTTGTAATTGAATGATGGTCTTGAGATTTAAATTGGGTTTTCTTAACGTTTAAGTGGTCAACTTTCTTCCTTTATTCTTTTCATTTGTAATTTTTTTTCATAACTGTGTTTGGATTTTGCTTGGAAAGAAGAGGAGTAGGAGGAACAAGAAGAAAGAGGAAAAAAAAAATGGACGAAATTTTGTTGGAAGAGAAAGGAGATTCAGTATAAGGATTTGGGGAAAATTAGGCTAAAATAGGGTTTTTAACTTGAAAAGAAAGAAAAAAGAAAAAAAAAAAATACAACCCTTCTGGTCCATCACAATATTTGTTTCTTTAGCGCTTATAGTCGCATAATCAACCCTGATGAGAAAACTGGGAGTTTCTCTTTAACATGCTTCTGGTATGAAATATTGGTTGTAATACAAAGATATTTCATATTACACTCATTCATAGTCTCGATATGAAACCCATTGAGACGTATGTCCTTAAACTCAATAAGTTTCTTTTGGATTATTAGAGTACAAAAACTTCTTTAACCAAAATATTTGTTCCACGGGGCAAAATATATTAGCTCTTTCGGAGCCATCAATTAGTTTGGTAGTATTTGAAACTGTACTAACATTTGCCTTTATCAATACCAAACTCGAGAAATATTTTTGACCTAAAAGATATGTGTGTTTTGTTCCACTATCAATCAAACAAATGTCTCCATCGTTCAAGTTGTTCACAGACTCATGATTTTCCATTTTTCTTTTCTTTTAAATTCTCACATGCCCGGAATGATTCAGGTTCTCAGCAATTCATGGCATACATAATTTTAATTAATTATATGATCTTACCTTTAATGTTCCTCGTGAATGTATGCACATCCGAATAAAAGAATGAGAACCGAATTTGATATAAATTATTCAATCAACAAACATTTAGGACAGCTATTGTATTCAGGCTTTCAATTTTATGCAAATCCTTACCGGGTAATGAGGTAGAGCAATTCGTGGTGATAATATGTTATAAACTTACTTAAAAGACTACTCAAGTAAAAAAATAATATGGGAGATCAAACATAAGGAGAATAAAATATTTTCTTCTTATTCTTTTTTGTATTCTCAAGTGTGTCTTAAATCCATTAAAATACCATCTATTTATAGTTCTCAAAGAGCATATTAAACACATAAACTATTAACGAAACCGTCTTAAACTGTTACGTTTTGACTTCCACACTGAGAGCACATTGAATGCATTCATAAAATCAAAGATGTAATTGCTCATGTTTTCTTATATTGGGTCAGCATGAAAAATTATCAAACTAATCAAAGAGAAAATAATTAATTAATTATGACTAATGTTACTAAACATTAACTTGTTGATATATGATGTCTAATATGAAACAATTTTGCATAAATCATCATTAAATCAAGAAATCATACTCCAATAAATAAGATAAAAAAAAAAAAAAAAAAAAAAAAAAAAAAAAAAAAAAAACTTCATAACAAAGCAATATGATAATACACTTCTAACAAAAACTACTTTAAAAGCCAACACTACATACCATCTTAGTATTATCCGATTACGACGAATTGGTACCTAACATCTACTATTAGAGTAAAAGACTAGGGTTCGAATCATGCATGTCACCTACTTTCTCAATTCGTAACACGATTTGAATTTTGAAAAAGAAAAATCCAAGAAAATTAAACAAACATCATTTAATCATATTACATATACTCCTTTTTTATGCTACTCTTGTTTTTTCGTTTAATCAAATCATACCATTAAAGTTTGCCTCGCATATTCACCACCATCAATCCTCAAGTACTAGTGAGACTAAACTTTGTGTGTAGACCTCCGCTTCACGATTACGATCACGGTAAAAGTCAACGGTGTGTTGTCGCCTAATGCAATTGTCTCTCTTATTGTAAATAAAAAAACCCGATCCGCATGTAAACAGAACCTCGCCACTTGGCCAAACAAACAACGGGGTTACGTAATTAGTAACGGATTGATAAGGAATAGTGACGTATTTAGCCCAAGAATCTTCCACCCCATACTCATTCCAAATCCAGACGTCGAACGTATCAGTCGGAGAATAGTTGGAAAACACGCAAAGACATCCTTCGAGAACTCCCAACCTCGGATTGTAATAACCCTCCATACAACTAGGTTGTTTTACGGTTTCGAAAGTCTCACTCTTCAAATCGAAACAAACAACTTCCCATTTCGGATCCTTTATAAAATCGCTTATCCAGTGAATCTTCCCACTCACAAACTTGGCTGCACCAATCAAACATACGTCGAGTTTATAGAAAAAACTACTAACTCCCCAAGAATCGGCCTTTAAGCTATACACTGTTACGGTTCTCGGAAAAGTGACGTTCGAACCAAACACTAATGTGAGATAACAAACGGCGCAAACCTTATAATCGCCACTACTCTCGTCGAATCCAAATCCGTATGCACTAATAGAACTGATATTCTTCGGGAACATCGCTCCGGTAAAGAAATCAGGCAATTCCTTGGACTCTCTTGTCGAAGGATTGAACAAGAAAAACCGACATGCGTCGACTAGAACGCAGATCAAACCGTTGCAAGAACCGACGATAGCTATATCATTCGAACTATTCATCGGAACGAAATCGAATGAAAAGGCGCGAGTGACCGGTTCGGTCAACAAGGAGGACAGAGAACATGCCTTTAGTTTGCCTTTACAGGCTAAGATGATTCTTTGGTCGGCGAAAGATTCGATCTTTTTCGAGCGTTGGAGATGGGTTTTGATGAATTGTTTGCTGGAGATCAATGAACGCCATGATAGGGAAACACACTTGAATCTCGATAGAGATTTTACCGGGAGTCTGTACAATATTTCTTCGATGATTTCTTGGGGAAGATGATCGGTGGTATGCTCAGCCTTGACGGTCTCCATTTGCTGCGGCGGCGGCGGTGGCGGCGGTTGTTTACGAGTTCGGCCGTACGAGGAAAGCCACCAGACTAGGGTTTGAGGTTGTTGTATCTTACGAGAATTTGGTGTTATATTTTCTGAATATTACTTTTGGCTCTCCCAATTTTTTTGTAAATATGTGTTTAGCCCCTTTATTTGTTTTTATTTTTCTCCATAATCTTATATAAATTATAGATAAATATACCATATTTAATATAAAATATAAAATATAAAATAAAATGGTTAAAACTTGTATTATTTTAAATAAAATTTATGAATATTACTTATTTTTTAATTTTTTTATCAATGCCTTTATAAAAATAGTACGAGATCGTGCCATGAATTCCCGAAATATTAAGTGCAGTACATTATTAGAATAATTTGGATTAATTTAGAAATTTTGTGATGATATAATTATAATATATATGATATTTTAATTAAAAATTAGTAATATAAACTTATTTTTTGTAATGTTTTGTGAACCTAAATTCTGATCCTGGTTCCGCCCTTGCTCTGATTCACCCCCAACGCAAACAGAGGACTACTCAGCCACATGGATATAGAGGACCCAATTCATCAAAACCTCTCATTCATCGGATCATAAAACGTCTGCACCATCCATATCACCGTCGATTTCCCGAACCCAATTCCCCCGACCAGTGCACCGTCGACCCGCTCATAATCGTCAAGCAATTTTCTTGAATTTTTTTGGGTCGCCGTTGACTATCAACCCCCAGAAATTGCGTTATTTCCTTTCAAAGCCCCCCAAAATTGTGTTCTTTCCATTCATCTTGTGGACCCTATTATCAGCCCAGCTACGCTACTTGACGATGGTATCAACCGATGGGAATTGATTAGTTGTCGGTCGGAACCGGTTGTAAAGCGGAAGAAGAGGGAGAATGGGCACAGCCCCACCAGCAGCCCACGTTTCCGACCCGAAAGGGATTGAAAATGAAAGAAGAATCTGTGTGCATTATCCAACATCTCCTCTTCCCTATCTCTCCCTTTTGTTTTACCGTTTTGGGGGTTTTGAGATTTTTGTTTCGTATGAGGAAGAGTTTATTGCAAATACCACCCCTGTGAAATTGCGAATTGGCAAATAATTCCATGTCAAAAAAAAAGAAATGAGTTTTCTTCCACCATCTTCATCTTCGTGCGGCGGCAGCGGCGGTCATCCTTGGAAGCTTAGGTTTCTTCGAAGTTTTCGGGCCATGATTGATCAAAATTCTCAGAGAATTGGAGATGGCCATGTTTCACAGGGGTGGCTTCTTGAGGAAGATGAAGACGGATGAAGAACGAAAACGGATAGAAAAAAAAGAAAAAAAAAAAGAGAAAAAAAGAGCAAATGAAAAAGCAAAAAAGAGAGAGCTTGGAGGCATTCCAGCCTACGGTTTTAATCAGGGAAACCTAAACACAATTTCATTTTCTTTTCTTCTTTATTATTAGGTCCATTACAAATAACTCTATCATCCCATACTTATTTATAAAGGAGTCTAGACACAAAATTATTTTACAAAAAGTCTATACATTGTACAGATGTTTGTAGAAAACTGAAATAAGCCATCACATTTTAATATGTCAATTTCATATTTTAATTTAATTTAACCTCAATACGACCGCAAATTTTAGAAATTAATCAATTTGACCCAAAACACAATTTTTAATACAATTTCGCACGTCGTCATCGTTGACCTCCGATCTCCGGTGTTGACTTATTTTTTATATTTTTTTCTTCCTAATTTTTCTGCTGGTGTCCGGCATTGACTATAAAAAAAAAACGGCTTCTGTCGCCGCTGGCAGTCAATGCCGGTTTCCGATGGCGTTGATTTTTTATTTTTTTTATGAATTTTTTTATTTAACATCTTTTTCCCCTT
The DNA here is from genome assembly GCF_000504015.1 of Erythranthe guttata. Next base: position 443,430 of record NW_012192899.1, read on the forward strand.
TTTAAATAGCAATATTGTTGTGGTTGACAGTAATATTAACTATATTTGATTTTCAAAAACAAAAATAAAAAAATCGGCTTTTGCGTCCGCTGGCGATTAACGCCGGTTTCAGGCCGCGTCGTTTTTTTTTTTTTTTTTTTTTTTTCTTGAACATCTTTTTGCCCTCGTTTAAATAGCAATATTGTTGTGGTTGACAGTAATATTAACTATATTAAATTTTAACACAATAATATTGCTATATCAATTTCTAGCACAATAATATTAACACAACAAAAGTCATTAGTATTGCGTAAAAGAGTAATATTAATATATTGACCGTTCAACAAAGGTAAACCTAATAAAAAGTCAAAAGAATTAATATTGATGTGCATGACAGTAATATTACCGTCAACCACACTAATATTATTGGGTTTATATTAATATTACAATAATAGACAATAATATTATTACGTTACTCCGTCAACAACTCAAACAAAACAAAAACCCAAAAAAAATAATAATACTGATGTGGTTGACAATAATATTATTGTGTTTACAGTTATTTTACTGTCAACAACAGTAATACAATTACGTTGACTTGTCAACAAATCAAACAAAATAACAAAACAAAAGCCAAAAAAATAATAATATTTTCGCTGACTGAAATTGTAGGGGGGCATTTTTTTTTAACAATATTTTGGGCTTTTCTTTTTTGAAAATTGGGGTGTTTTCCGGATGGATTTCATAAATGCAATAAAGCGTTATTTGAAATGACGCTCTTTAAGGACCGTTGGATTGAGCAAGGACCAACGGCCAGCTCTCCAATTTTGTCCTCTTAATCAGAGGGTCACGGATTGATCAGAAGATCTGACTTCCCTTAAAAGGCGTCGTTTTGAACGACGCGCTTTGACCTCTCAGATGGGTTGAACGCGTCAGTTCAAATTACGCGTTTTAAGGACCGTCTGATATATATATATATATATATATATATATATATATATATATATATATATATATATATATATATATATATATATATATATATATATATATATATATATATATATATTCCTTAAACAATTCTAATTCACCCACAATTGTTCCCTTTGCTCCCGTCTTCCCAACCAACCGTGAGTTCTTTTTCTCTCTCTTTTTTTTTTTTTGATAATTATTATTTATTATTGTTTAATTTGTATTTTGCTAATTTATATTTGAATTAATGTAGGTAATTTTAATTAATTTCAGTAGGGTACTTATTGAGGTAAAACTTTTCACTCTTTCAATTATTATTATAGTTAAATAGGATTTTAACTATTAATATAATTTTGTTAAATTTTTATTAATGGTGGATTAATGGAATTTTTATCTAGTAAATTATCAATTATTTGGAGATAAATTATTTCTTGTATTGTTAATATATATAATTTGTTATGAAATTCAAATTTTTATTGTTGTTTTACTTGTTAATTTTAGGTTAAACTTTAACTTGTGGTGGATTTAAGAAGGAATGTTTGATTGTGTTTAAATAACTTCTGAAATTTAAATTTTTTTAATGGTTTAAATATGATACGAGTAGAATAATTAGTAAGATAAATTAATTAATTATTAGTGAGTTAGTGGATAAATTGGTAGAATTAGTTATGGCATTAGACTAGGTGTTATCCTCAACAAGGCTACCAACATTGGAACTCAGTTTCAAATCTTACCTTACGAATTATTATGTGGTTTTGTTTCTTTTCTATCTCTTTTTGAACCAGAGTTTTTGTAGAATTTTCGAACCGTAGACAAGTCTGTTTACTTCATCCATATTTTATAATTTGAAGGAGACGAATTTTGTTGTGCTTTTATCTGCTCAAATTATTGATGTTATTGGTGTTAGTAATCACTGTAAGTGGTGTGTGCCATTTTCTTAGTACCATTAATTTATGACCAGAAATTGTGTCTTTTACCATGATTAGGGTTTAGATTTCAAATTCATAATTGCAAATTGTTTGCATTTATGGATATTTTGTCAAATTCAATATCAATGACTTTAAAATTCTTATTTTTTTCTTTCCAATTTATAAAAATGGTAAAATTACACTTTAGCCCCTCAAGTTTACATCAGTTTCACTTTTGATCCCATGTTTTAATAATTTAGCATCTTCTCATCTTTTTTTTTCTTGTTTTTAAATAATGGCTGAAATTTAAATTTTGTTGTGTTTTGATTGAATTAGGTGAAGTGTAACTTGTGGTGATTTGAGAAGGGATTTTTGTAGCTAGCAAATAATAATAATTTGAAAGTAATTATTTGTTATATTGTATAAATATAGTACAACTTGGGGTTGGAGCTGTTTTTTTCCCCCTTTTTTAAATAATTGCTGAAATTTTTATTTTGATGGTTTTTTTATTATTATAACTAGGTGGAAGTCTAACTTGTGGTGGATTGAGAAGTGATTGTTGGTGCTAGCAAATCTTCAATTATCTTTGAGATAAATTAAATATTTTATTGGTTACTTAAAATCTTACTTGAATGATAAGTTTACTAATTTATGCAAATTGCTTGTCTTTTAACTTGTTAGTGTTATATGAATGTGTCAAAAAATTACGAGTTACACAATTTGTTTAGGATTTATAATATAGAAATTAATAGTTTTCGAACTATCGAATTATAAAAATAATTAGAAAATATTAAATATTAATTATTTGTTTTAACTGATTTATAATCTAACATCAGTGTTTGTTATAAAAAGAATTAGAAAATATTAAATATTTCGAAATAAAAATAATAATCTCAAAATATCAAAATATAGGGTTTCAATGGCGACTCCGAGTTGGAATATTGTCAGTGAATTATGATCAATCTCATCATACAGTCGTACGAGTTAAACGCGATATATCTTTTTCAGACTTCTTGGCCAAAATATACTCACGTTGCCGAATAGATAGAAATGAATTTGTGTTCTCGGTGTCTGGCAAAATATCATGATGGTATCAAAATCAGTGGAGCGAGATAGTTTCTGAGATAACAAGTGATGATGATTTAGAAATATATTTGCACCCGGATGAATGAAACGATTCCATAGATGTTTATGTTGAGTCTCAACATTTATACAATCCTTTGATGCCTTCACAATTCACTACATCAGAGCCTCTCTACTCCCCTTCGAGACATTCACAATTCAGTACATCAGAACCTCTCTACTCCCCTTCGAGACCTTCACAATTCACTACATAAGAACCGTTCTACTCCTCTTCGAGACCTTCACAACATTTTGATTTGAATGGAACATACAATTCCTTTATGCAAACAAATCATGAGTTAGTTGCGGTTACACAAGGGTTTTCTAATATGGGCTTTGAAGCGGGGCCATCGAGGCATTCTTATCAAAATCTTGAGGTATATATTGGGGAATCAAGTGGCATGAGAAATGCTCATGAAAATTTTGATCTTCCTAATGAAACTCGTCATTGTGATAATAATGATGACGAGGATCCTTTCGGAGACGCACATGGGCCAAATGTTCGAAGTGACTCTGAACCCTCCGACCGTGGAGACGGTGATGAGAATGGTGAAGAGAACAATGATGAGAATATCAAAGTCATTGATGACGTTGTACAGACAATATCGCAAGCAGAAATTCCATCAACTCCACATGTTCATGTCAACATTCCATCATTTGCAGAACCTCCTACTCAGTTTTATGATCCACCTTCTTTCTACTCCATGTCATTTCCTAAAATCCCAGCCGATTCCATTGATGTTCCGTTGGGTATGTGGTCAAAATGTTATGATAGCAGTAAAGGTACTCTCGTTGAGGTAGTTGTACTCTAGCAGTCCTTTACCACGAGTTATGCAAAACATCGAAGATATCTGCAAAAGAAATCAGTGGTCCACTTCAATTATTACAGGTAACATGTGAATTATTTATATAATTTATTTCGTTAACACATTTAATTTGCAATTCATATTATAAGATTTTTTTACTATTGTTTTGTTTAACATATATGGGCATGGATGAGGATTCCTCCATTGAGGCCCATACCTACTCTAGGAAAATGGGGCACAATACTTGAGTATGCGGGATATGAGTTTCCCCTGTCACCTTATGGTGCACGGTAATGGTTTCAAAATTTATGTTAAATTATTTTTGCATTATTTTTTACGGTGCACGGTAATTTGTGCATTTTATTTGTGCCTATAAATATAAGGGTTTGTTTGAGTTATATTCCACTACATTTTTTAACATTTTCGGTCAATTTTACCTGCTCGAATTTTGATATTTTTATTTTTTTTCTTCAAAAAATTTAATTACTTGGATTCTTTTTTCTAAATAAAACCTTTTATTTTTATCATCTTGAATTTCTTCATTTTTTTCTTAAATGTCTTTCGATAGTTCAAATTCTCAACAATAATAGCAGTATAAAGATGTTTGTAATATTATTATATGTATATGCTTTGGTAGGAGAATTATAGTCATATTTTGGAAGAAAATGTAATGTGAGGGGTTTTTTGTATTTATGTGTAGTACGGGGGTATCTGTTACAAAATTCATAGTACTAGAGTGTTTTTGTATTTAACCCTTATCTTGAGTTTAATATATAATAATATATCATAGGTGGACCAACCATGTCAGCTTCATTGAGACTGGTGCACATGTTCTTCGTATTTTTAGGATGATATTGGATCAGATGCTCCGAGATCAGTTTATATGGACGCCATGTGATCTGGATGATCCGGAGTATCAGGCTGTAGCTGGTGATTCGACAATCTTCTGGTGGTATATGGGTATCGAGAGTCCCCCTGATATGCTACGCAATTGTGGAGTGCATCGACCATACGCCAGTTCGGGATGGTACAACCCATACCTGAACCTCCCAAAAATGCCGAGGCAGATTTCCGGATGCACGTCAATGCTAACCGTACACGTGCTACCAACTGAGATTGGAGTCTTATAAATATTTCTTTTGTTACTGCTTGGAATAATAGAGTCAATTATATTATTGATTATCCATATGCCAGTGACGGTCCTACTACAAAAGAGGGTTGTTTTGAGTAGTATGAACTGCACACGCGTCGTTTCATATCACCGATTACCCCATCTGATCGTACAGGATTTCAGGTTGAAGGTCAGATTTCAATGGATACAGTGGTACGTATTAAAATTTATTTATTATAAAATTTTGTTTGTTATATAATTTTTATTAATGTATGTCTTGTAAAATTTAAAATATTTTCTATTACTTATTTCAAATTCAACGTCTTCGATCGTTGTTATTTCTGTTAATGATGGAGATACGCCACGGGATGGCTATCGTTTGTATCTAGTGACTCTCAGAACATGTCTTAATGTCTTGGAGTCTCGACACGGACATTCAGATATGCCTCAATCTGAGATGTCTTATACTCAGACTCAAACTCAGATACCACTGTCTCAAATGCCACAGTCACAGACTCAGATGCACGACGGTGAGGCGGAAACTTCTTCTCGTGCATATTATCCGGCATTCGACAATTATCCAGATCCTAGATCAAACGGACATCCATCCGGTATGTTTAGTATCTTTGATTTTATTTTTAATACTATCTACAACTGTGAGTATAATTATAATCCCATTGATGCAGATCCGTACACCACATACCCGTACTATAATCCGAATATGAATTCGGAAGACCCAGCTCATTTGGGGTATACGCATCAGTTTTCGTCTACATCACGACTGGTAGATCGTCAGATAACACCTATTCCTTATTCTTAATCCGCAGATTCTTCGAGTGATAATGAAAATGATGAGGATGAATAAGTTGGTAGAGGGCACAGGCCTAGAAGACCCCCGAGATGTGGCACTAGAGGTCACCGGATATTACTATTGTAGTTTATGTTGGTTAATTATTAAAACTTTGTAGTATTTTAGTTATTCAATAAAAACAAATTAGATAAACTAAAGGATTTGGAGACAAAATATTTCCTAATAATTAGGCATTTTATTTTTATTTAATAAAATATAAATTTAAAAAAATAATATATATAATTGAAAAAATAGTTTTTTATTCATAACTTATGCAAAAAAGTTCTTCATTTGAAAAAAAAATAATATAATTGACAAAATAATTCATTATATATAATTTATGCAAAAAAGTTCTTCATTTCACAAAAAAGTAATATAATTGATAAAATAGTTCTTTATTTCTTAATTATTTTGTTAGGGTATAATTAATTAATTTTGTATTATTTTATAGAGAATTATAAAATAAATTGCATAAATAAATGAAGAAAAAAATTTAAAATACAACATATAATTAATTAAAAACTAAAGTTCAATTAATGATTACAATTTAACAATAAAAAGAATTAAGTAAAAGTAAAAAAACCTCAGCTCAAATCCAGCTGTTAATATAAACACAATCCGACGGCTGTTAAAAGGCATCACTATGAATGCCGCTGTAATCCTATGTGGCAGGTCAAAGGGCGTCGCTTTGAACAACGCCTTTTAAGGGTCGTCCGATCGTCCTGATCGATCCCGGACCGTTAGATTAAGAGGACAAAAATGGAGAGCTGGCCATTGATCCAAACACAATCCAACGGTCCTTAAACAGCGTCATTTCAAATGATGCTTTATTGTATTTATGAAATCAATCCAAAAAACATCCCAATTTAAAAAAAAAAAAAAAAAAAAAAACCGAAATATTCTAAAAAAAAAATGGCCCAATTGTACTGTCAACGACTGTACAATTACATAATTGTACTATCAACGACGGTACAATTACGTTAATGTACTACGAGTGACAGTATAATTATTGGTAATGACAGTACGATTACGATCAACGTTTAGCGGCCGGAGTAAAAAAATGGATAAAATAATCACTAATAAATCAACGCCGGAAACCGGCGGCAAAAACATAATTTCAGAAAAAAAAAAAAAAGAAAAAAAAAAAAAAGTTTAGAAAAAAAGTCAAAATTGGATTTTGTGCTCAAAATCGATTAGATTGGGGTTACAATTAAGAAATGAGTGTAAAGGATTGGGGGTAATTTTGTTATGTACATTATTTTTTCCTTTAGTTATAATATATATTAAAACAATTGGCTTATTGGTCAAAGAAATATAACCCCTGAACCTAGAGTAATAAAGATGGTTGCTCATAGACTTATGCACAAAAACCACATCTTATAATTTTAGTAAGAAATCTAGCAAAAGCACCAGTACGTGTAACAATAGACTTATATGTGACCATCTAGATGATGCATCCAATAGAACCATAAAATAGCGAAATGGTCCACAAGGTGGAAATATAGATCCACAAATATCCCCTTGAATTCTTTGTAAAAATGTTGGGGCATCGCTACCAATTTCATTGGAGATGGTCTCATAAACAATTTCTCTTGTGAGCATGCAATGCACACACATTCATGGGTAAAAGAATCTTCTGGTTCTTTAAAGTATGCACATATGATTTTTTTTTTATTAGGGTAAATAGCATTAAATTGCCTAATTTTTTTTCGTTTTGCGGATTACCACCTCAACAAAAAAAATATTCCGATCCCACTGAAATTCAATAAGTTGTGTTACGTTGCCCATTTTCAAGCCAAAATGACCGGAATTGGACACATGTGTGTTGCACATGCGATTTATATATATTAGCCTAATTTTCCCTAATTCATTATCTCCTTTCCTCTTCCAACAATCTTCTTCCTTATTTCTTTCCTCTTCTAGCCAACGTCCCCGATGCGTGTATAATTTCCCAAATTTTGCCCATTTTCTCTTCTCTATTCTGATATTACCCAGATGAAAAAATCAAAAATCCAAGCACAATTATGATGATGTGTCTGCTATTAGTTTGGGCAATGTGAATCTTTCACACGGGAATGATCCGGGACTAGTTTACCATATTTAGTCGAACAAATAAGATTCGTATTTGCGTGGATTGAATTTTACCAACGGACAAGTTGGGGTTATTGTTCAGCAAAAATGTGGATTGTTCGAAAGAATCGAAAAGTGCTGAAGCACCAATGAATCCATCGTTTTTTATTATTCTTGGGTAATCGTAATATTGAAATTGGTTCACCTGATGACAGAGTTACTGTCGGAGTTTAATTGTTGTTGTAATTGAATGATGGTCTTGAGATTTAAATTGGATTTTCTTAACGTTTAAGTCGTCAACTTTCTTCCTTTCTTCTTTTCATTTGTAATTTTTTTTTCTTAACTGTGCTTGGATTTTGCTTGGAAATAAGAGGAGTAAGAGGAAGAAGAAGAAAGAGGAAAAAAATGGAGGAAAATTTGTTGGAAAAGAAAGGAGATATAATGAATTGGGGAAAATTAGGCTAAAATAGGGTTTTTGTTGTAAATCGCCTTAATTGTATTGCTTTTAGGTTTGATGATTGTGGAAAATAAAGTATGACAAAGACAAAAATCCGTAGAGAGAATAATAAGGGTGTGTTATTGGGGGAGGGAGATTTTCATTATATAGGTGAAAAACCACCGGGAGTTACAAGAGAAGTTACAAAGGAAGTTACTCTACCACTAACACAAATGGAAAGACATGGGGTAGGGTAGTGATCTAGTGGGGAGTTGGGTGGTTATGTTAGGAAACCCCACAACAACTATATTATTTACAACACTCCCCCTTGGGGTTCCTATCAAAACCACTATTGTGCATTTTATGTTGCCTCATTAAAACCTTCCGAGTAATAAAACCCAGTGGGACAAAACAACCTCGGTTAGGAAAAAGAGTACAACGCACAATCTTTCCAATCAGCTATATTGCCTCGTTAAAACCTTTAGCGGGTAACCAAAAACCCTGTGGGAAAATAAATCCCGCAAAAAAGGAAAAAGAGTACAACAGGGCATCTAGGTATCTTCTGGATACTGAGTACCTACAGGGTACTCCCCCTCAAGTTAACTCCCCCTGATGTCTATAAGGGAGCGAGCTCAGATAATCTACGCAGGCCAATAGCCTTAACATGCTTTTCAAAAGTGACTTTAGGTAATGACTTAGTAAATAAATCAGCGCAATTATCCTGACTTCTGATCTGCTGGATCATTATTTGTTTGAGCTCTTGTTGTTGCTGATTGAAGAAAAACTTTGGAGCTATATGCTTGGTGTTGTCACCTTTAATGAAGCCCGTCTTCATTTGCTCAATGCACGCTGCATTATCCTCGAATATGATCGTAGGATCTTCTGTGGTAGCCAATCCACAGGAATCTCGAATATGCCCATTCATGGCTCTAAGCCATGTACATTCACGCACTGCCTCGTGAAGTGCTAAAATCTCTGCATGATTCGACGAGGTGGCAACTAAGGTCTGTTTTGTAGACCTCCAAGACACAGCTGTGTTCCCAATGGTAAACACATATCCAGTTTGGGAACGAGCTTTGTGTGGGTCTGACAGATACCCAGCGTCAGCATAACCCACAAGCTTTGCATCCTTTAATGATGCATAAGGATAGAACAAACCCATGTCTATTGAACCCTTAAGATAACGAAATACGTCCTTTACACCATTCCAATGGCGGCGTGTTGGTGCTGAGCTAAACCTTGCTAGCAAATTTATCGCAAATGCGATATCAGGTCGAGTACATTGAGCTAAGTACAATAATGCGCCTATTGCACTTAGGTACGGCACTTCAGGTGCTAACACTTCTTCGTCCTCCTCCACAGGACGGAACGGATCCTTCAACCTATCCAATGATCGGACTACCATAGGCGTGCTCGATGGTTTCGCTTTATCCATATTAAAGCGTCTTAACATCTTCTGGATGTAGTTCGATTGATGGACCAAAATTCCATCAGCACGGTGTACTATCTCAAGTCCGAGACAGAAATTAGTCCTACCGAGATCTTTCATCTCAAACTCATGTTTTAGGAGTTGGGCTGTTTCACGGACTTCTTCAGGAGTCCCAATCAGATTCATATCATCAACATAAACTGCTACAACAGCAAACCCAGAACATGTTTTCTTAATAAACACGCAAGGACAAATATCATTGTTCACGTATCCCCTTCCGAGCAAGTATTCACTTAGGCGATTATACCACATTCTTCCAGATTGTTTCAAGCCATAAAGTGATCGTCTCAACCTAACTGAGATCGTGTTCCGTGGTCTGGAACTAATTGCTTCGGGTAATCGAAGTCCTTCAGGAACTTTCATATATATACTTGTATCTAGATCCCCATATAGATAAGCTGTGACCACATCCATGAGCTGCATAGTCAGTTCCTCGGATACAACCAAACTGACTAGATATCTGAATGTAATAACATCCATAACAGGAGAATATGTCTCCTCAAAGTCAATCCCAGGTCGCTGAGAAAATCCTTGTGCTACGAGACGAGCCTTATATCTCATAATCTCGTTTTTCTCATTTCTTTTCCTTATGAATACCCATTTATATCCCACGGGTATCACTCCAGGAGGTGTACGAGCTACCGGCCCAAACACTCCTCTTTTTACCAATGAGTCGAACTCAGCTTGGATTGCTTTTTCCCAATTCGGCCAATCATCCCTCTGTTTACATTCATCAATTGATCGAGGCTCAATATCATCACTCGATACAATTTCAGTAGCTACTGTGTAAGCAAACACATCATTGATGATTATTTCATCCCGATGCCACACCTCATTCATGCATGAATAACTAACCGAGATTTCTCTATTCTCGGGAATGGATACTAATATCGAGGCGTCCCCCGATTTCGTCTCCAAGACGGATCCATAGTCCGGAACTATTTCATGAGATGGATCGGGTGGGATCCCATTATTACTATTGCTAACCTCATTCAACTGTTGGGCATTCATCCGCTTCCGGGGATGAGAATCCTTTGATCCAATTGGTCTCCCCCTCTTCTGGGCAGGGAGATATGATTGGTTAGCAGGGACTGATGGCCTTCCCACGTTTTGTCCTTCTGGGACATCTATCCTTGCAGGCACGTTTGCAGCTGGTATATGAGATCTCGTCACTTTTTCTAAGTCAGAGAATGAGTCTGGCATATTATTGGCTACTTTCTGTAGATCTATGAGTCTACGTACTTCAAACTCTCTGACTGAAGTAGGGGGATCATGATGAGACACAGTGGGGTCATTCCATACAACTTCACGCCGTTCTTCAGGAACGTTAGTGTGAACGTTCTTTCCTCCCCCTAACGGCGGGAAGACGGTCTCATCAAAGTGACAGTCCGCGAATCGAGCGGTAAAGAGATCGCCTGTCAAGGGTTCTAAATACCGTATTATAGATGGTGATATGTAACCAACATAAATGCCAAATCTACGTTGAGGTCCCATCTTGCTCCGTTGTGGCGGAGCAATCGGCACATAAACTGCACACCCAAATGTGCGTAAATGAGAAATGTTTGGTGTACTTCCGGACACCAACTGTAACGCAGAATATGGTTGGGTTGCAGTGGGCCTCAATCGTAATAACATAGCTGCGTGCAATATTGCATAGCCCCAAGCAGAGATTGGAAGTTTGGTGCGCATTACCAAAGTTCGTGCAATCCTCTGTAAATTCTTAATAAATGCCTCTGCAAGGCCATTTTGGGTATGAACATGCGCTACAGGATGTTCTATGTCAATACCTAAAGACATGCAATATTCGTCGAAAGACCGCGACGTAAACTCTGCAGCATTATCCAGTCGAATAGACTTAATGGGATAATCTGGATAGTGTGCTCTCAATCTTATTATTTGAGAGAGGAGTTTAGCATAAGCAGCATTCCTCGTAGACAACAAATCGACCTGTGACCACTTAGTTGAAGCATCAACCATCACCAAAAAATATTTAAAAGGTCCACATGGTGGTGAGATGGGGCCACATATATCTCCTTGGATTCGTTCCAAGAAACCAAGAGAATTTTTACTAGTTTGTGCATAAGCTGGCATAGGATCAAGTTTTCCAATAGAACAGGGTACACATATCTTATCATTGTGTACAAGATCCTTATTTGTTAGTGGATGCCCAATAGATGTGTTAATAATTCGGCGCATCACACTTTGACCCGGATGTCCCAGTCGGTCATGCCATAGAAAATATTTGCTTTGGTCACCAGACTTCGAGCAATCGACAAGGTGTGCTTCTGGCACTCGAATTTTGGTCCTATATAACCCTATCGAAAGTCCCTCTAATTTTTCCAAGGTACGCTTCTGGCCGTACACGTTAGAGGTGATGCACATATATTGGATCCCCTTTTCATCGGTTGTTTCAACATGATAACCATTGGCTCGAATATCTTTAAAACTCAACAGCGTTCTACTGGAACGTGGAGAATAAAGAGCTTCTCTAATGGTCAGAATTGTGCCATGAGGTAACATACAATGGGCATTACCATAACCATCTATTATACTAGATGTGCCTGATATAGTAGTCAAAGAAGTCTTACTAGACATGAAACTAACAAAATATGACTTATCCCTAAGGATAGTGTGCGTTGTCGCACTATCTGCCAGACATTCATCCCCACATGCCATGTCTAGAAAGATAAATAAATCTAATCATATATTCCGCAGTTGAAAATACTTTAATAAAATCCAAACAAGATAACTCTACCGAGTACCATAAAAATTGAATTAAAACATAACCACATAAAATATAGTCCAGAAAATAAAGCACAAACATAATCCAAATACGAAATTGGTTCATAAGCATGACCAAATAAACAACATAACTTAAAACTGATAAACTAGAAACATAGAAGAACATAATGTCTAAACTCATAAAATAACACTCCAATCATATTCCAAACTGGGTCATTGGGTCAGATGTGCCCAGATTTGAGAGTCGAGCAATGGGCTCCTCATTGAGAACGTCTATCTCAACCAGGTTGGTCTCCGGTGGTGCATTGTTATTTACACCACCAACCATAACGTTCCTCGCACGACAGGTGCGTGACCAATGCCCAGTTCCACCACACCTATGACATGTATCTCTATTCTGATTTTGATTCTGATTTGGGGCTCTATTCTGCTGCGCACCTCTAGGTCGAGCATTGTTACCTCCTCTTGGCATATTCCCCATTTGCCCATACTGTGGGGGACCATTAGGTGGCCTATTATAAGGAACATGTCCGCCCCTATTACCTCTTCCCCTCACTCGACGATTGAACCCACGGCCTCTGCCTCCACCACGATTGTTTCTGTTGACCAAATTTGCTTCTGGCAAAGGTTGAGGATTTCGATTGACCAAATTTGCTTCTGGCAAAGGTCGAGTACCAACTGGTCGAGCCTGGTTGTTCTTCAAAAGAAGATCAAGGTTCTTCTCGGCAAGGAGCAGAACTGTGACCAACTCTGAAAACTGAGTATAGTTCTTGGCTCTGTACTGTTGAGACAGTATCATATGTGAGGCAGGGAATGTAGAGTACGTCTTCTCCAGAATCTCAGCATCAGTTAGTTTCTCTCCACAAAACTCTAGGGTGGATTTGATGCGACATACTTCAGAGTTATACTCGTTAACGGTTTTGAAGTCCATAAACCGTAAGTGAATCCATTTGTTTCTTGCTTCAGGCAAGAGGATTGTCTTTTGGTGATCAAATCGACTAGCCAGGGCATCCCATAGTACTTGGGGATCCTCAATCGATGAGTAGTCCAAACGGAGGACCTCATCTAGGTGCCTCCTAATCAGAATCATAGCTTCAGCCTTCTGGGCTTCGTTAAGCAGATTTTCTTTAACGATTGCCATCCTCAATTTCTTACTAGTGAGATGGATCTTAACATCCATTGTCCAACTCACATAGTTCTCACCAGATACATTCAAAGGGGTGAAATCAAGTTTGCTCAAATGTTCCATCCTAATATAAATAGGCAAAGCATAAATGCAAATCAAATATTGTCAAGAATTTACACGTAAAGAAATAAACATTGGGCCAGTCAAGTTAAATTTTATATTGTAATCTGATCATAACATAACATGATCGATAAATCATATAATTGATCATGTTATAACCATAAATAACATGTATGATACTTCCTGATTTAATATGAAAAATATTTCAACAGTTAATGATTATTAAACTAAGCCGTTCTTCACTGCATGTATATACATGGATTTAAATCTGTTTTAATATACAATTTCTTACCAATGAACCATTCATAGTGGTTTTCGCATCATGTAAGAGAAGTATTCGAAATCAAGAGGCTAGTGAGCAAGACATTATAATATACTGACATTTCTAAAAAGATAATCAATCTCCGACAGTAATCACAAATAAATAATCATGCATACTGACATATATTCAAGCCTTTCGTATCGTATATCCACATACAATCATTACATGAAATATTAAAGTATTATATATTGAAAAACATGGTATATTTGAGGATATGTATAATACACGTAGTCATGATATTAATATGATAAATAATGACGAGATCTCATATTCTTCATATATTTCATGGCATTTCAAATTTTATCTAGGATGCTTTTCATAAAAAATCATGGGATTAGGACTTACTTGAAATTTGATAAAATTCAATTACTTCTGAGAAGATTATACGTTCTTCTAAAGCAGATCACCGTCTCACAAACGAACCACGCTCACAATTTCTCCAAGTATCCTAGCCCCACGAACAAGTGTTCTTCCACGATCACCGCGAGCAATTCGTGCTGATAACGTGTTGTAAATCGCCTTAATTGTATTGCTTTTAGGTTTGATGATTGTGGAAAATAAAGTATGACAAAGACAAAAATCCGTAGAGAGAATAATAAGGGTGTGTTATTGGGGGAGGGAGATTTCCATTATATAGGTGAAAAACCACCGGGAGTTACAAGAGAAGTTACAAAGGAAGTTACTCTACCACTAACACAAATGGAAAGACATGGGGTAGGGTAGTGATCTAGTGGGGAGTTGGGTGGTTATGTTAGGAAACCCCACAACAACTATATTATTTACAACAGTTTTTAACTTGAAAAGACAAAAAAGAAAAAAAAAAAAAACCCACACCCTTCTACATCGCATGTGCAACACGCGTGTGTCTAATTATGGTTATTTGGCCAGAAAATGGGCAACCTGGCACAACATATTGAGTTAGATGGGATCGGAGTTTTTTTTTTTTTTTTTTTTTTTGAGGTTGTAATCTGTTAAAACGGACAAAGTTTGGGCGATTTAATGTTATATATTTACCCTTTTATTATTCAACGCATCATGGTTGATCTTGGGTGACCAAGTTGATCGGGCCTAAGTGAGAAAAATTTCGAATCATTGGACTTCTGGTCCATCATAATATTTATTTTTCTTGCGCTTATAGTCGTATAATACAATACTGGTGAGAAAACTGTGATTTTCTCTTTAACATGCATGCTTCTGGTATGAAATATTGGTTGTAATACAAAGATATTTCACATTCCACTCATTCATAGTCTCGATATGAAACCCATTGAAACATATGTTCTTGAAACTCAATAAGTTTCTTTTGGATTATTAGAGTATAAAAACCTCTTTAACCAAAATATTTGTTCCACCAGGCAAAATATATTTGCTCTTCCGCAACCATCAATTAGTTTGGTTGTACCAGAAATTGTACTAACATTTGCATTTACCAATATCAAACTCGAGAAATATTTTTGATATCGAAGAATTATGTGTGTTGTTCCACTGTCAATCAAACAAATGTTTCTATCGTTCAAGGTTGTTCACGGACTCATGGTTTTTCATTATTCTTTTCTTTCAAATGCTCACCTGCCTGGAAAGATTGAAGCATTCAGCAATTCATGGCATACATAATTTTAATCAATTATATAATCTTACATTTAATATTCCTCGTGAATGTATGCACATCAAAATAAAAGAATGAGAACCAAATTTGATATAAATTATTCAACCAACAAATATTTAGGACTGCTACCGCATGCAGGCTTTCAATTTTATGCAAATCTTTACCGGAAAATGAGGTAGAGCAATTCGCGCTGATAACATGTTATAAATCTATTTAAAAAGCTCAAGCAAAACAATAATATGGGAGATCAAATACAAAGAGAATAGAACATTTTCTTCTTATTCTTTCTTGTATTCTCAGGTGTGTCTTAAATCCATTAAAATGCCATCTTTTTATAGTTCTCAAAAAGCATATTAAAAACATAAACTGTTAACGAAACCTTCTTAAACTGTTACGTTTTGACTTCTACACTAAAAGTATATTAAATGCATTCATAACATCAAAGATGTAAGTGCTCATTTTTTTATTATTTTGGGTTAACATGAAAAATCATCAAACTAATCAAAGAGAAAATAATTAATTAATTATGACTAATGTTACTAAACATTAACTTACAGATGTTTGATGTCTAAGAGGAAACAATTTTGCATAAATCATCATTAAATCAATAAATCATACCCCAATAAATGTGATAAAAACAAACACTTCATAACAAAGCAACATGATAATACACTTCTAACAAAAACTACTTCAAAAGCCAACACTACATACCATCTTAGTATTATCCGATTACGACGAGTTGGTACATAATATCTACTGTAAAAGACTAGGGTTCGAATCGTGTCGAATCATGCATGTCACCTACTTTCTCAATTCGTAACACAATTTGAATTTTGAAAAAGAAAAATCCAAGAAATTTAAACAACATCATTTAATCATTTTACATATACTCCTTTTTATGCTACTCTTGTTTTTTTTTTAATCAAATCATACCATTAAAGTTTGCCTCCCATATTCACCACCATCAATCACCAAGTACAAGTGAGACTACACTTTCTGTGTAGAGCTCCGCTTCACTATCACGATCACGGTCACGGTCAAAGTCAATGGTATGTTGTTGCCTGACGCAATTATCTCTCTTATTGTAAATAAAAAATTCCGATCCGCATGTAAACAGAACCTCGCCAC
Source organism: Erythranthe guttata (assembly GCF_000504015.1). The sequence goes on from NW_012192899.1 coordinate 460,217, forward strand.
TTGGCAAGACAAACAATGGGGTTACATAATTAGTAACGGATTGATAAGGAATAGTGACGTATTTAGCCCAAGAATCTTCAACCCCATACTCATTCCAAATCCAGACATCGAACGTATCATTTGGAGAATAGTCGGAAAACACACAAAGACATCCTTCGAGAACTCCCAAGCTCGGACGTTTATAACCCTCCATACAACTAGGCTGTTTCACGGTTTCGAAAGTCTCACTCTTCAAATCGAAACAAACAACTTCCCATTTCGGATCCGTTAAAAAACCGGTTATCCAGTGAAACTTCCCACTCATAAACTTGGCTGCACCATACGAACATATGTCGTGTTTATAGAACAAACTACTAACTCCCCAAGAATCGGCCTTTAAGCTATACACTCTTACGGTTCTCCGAAAAGTGACGATCAAACCAAACACTAACATACTATAACAAACGGCGCAAATCTTGTAATCGCCACTACTCTCGTCGAATCCAAATCCGTATGCACTAATAGAACCGAGATTTTTCGGGAACATCGCTCCGGTAAAGAAGTCGGGCAATTCCTTGAACTCTCGTGTCGAAGGATTCAACAAGAAAAACCGACATTTGTCTACCAGAATGCAGATCAAACCATTGCATGAACCGACGATAACTATATCATTCGAACTATTCATCGGAAAGAAATCGAAAGAATCAACACGAGTGACCGATTCAGTCAACAAGGAGGACAGAGAACATGCCTTTAGTTTGCCTTTACAGGTTAAGATGATTCTTTGGTCGGCGAAAGATTCGATCTTTTTCGAGCGTTGGAGATGGGTTTTGATGAATTGTTTGCTGGAGATCAATGAACGCCATGATGGGGAAACACACTTGAATCTCGAGAGAGGTTTAACCGGGAGTCTGCACAAGATTTCTTCCATGATTTCTTTGGGAAGATGATCGGTGGTTTTTTCAGCCTTGACGGTCTTCATTTGTGGCGGCGGCGGTGGCGGCGGCGGCGGCGGCTGTGGTTTAAGAGTTCGGCAGAATGAGGAAAGCCAGCAGACTAGGGTTTGAGGTTGTTGTGTCGAATGAAGAATCCAGACTATGTTTTGATTAGGGAATCCCAAACACAATTTTCTTTTCTTCTTTATTATTATTATCTAATTTCGTTTTTGGCAAAATTGCGTATTACACCCTATAAATTTCTAATGTTTGCACTTTACCTCCTTAATTTTTTAAAAAGTGAATGTCGTCCTTCAAAATGTTATTCTTGTTGCACGCTGCCCTGATAGCAAAACTCCGATACATTATTCATCGGAATTGAGTATTTTCTTATGTACGTTGCCTCTTTAAATGTTATTTTTGTTGACTAAACTACAAAAAGTACACATGTGTGATTCCAAATAAAAAAAAATCCCCCGTGATAAACAAACTAAAAAAACCCAATGAAATTATTTATATAGCACACTTGGCCCATTATTCATTTGAGTGTGGACTTGATATAAAAAGACACAAATACTCCGGAGTCTTGCAATTAATAGATTTTCTTAACAGTATTTTAAATATTTTAATTATTTTATTTTTGTTATATCTTAATTAGAAAAATACAATAGGGTCATTTATTTTTATTTTTATTATCAGATATTTTTTTGTATATACTTTAAATTATCCCTGCATTAAAAGAAAACTTAAATTCAATTATTATGTATATTTTTATTTTGTATTTTCAAAAACCTATATTACCAATTTTTGTATAATTTTTCAATTTAATTGTTTACTAATTTTTTAATGATATTTTAATTTCTAAAAATTAAATTAAAAAGAAAATATATGTACATATAATATACATACATATAAATACATTTTGAGGTACAATTTCAACATTTCACGTCCAAAAATCAGCTACCAGCCACATCCAGCGAGTGAGCCACACGATAGTTAATCAGGGGGTTTATGCCTTTGGCTAAATTTCACAGGGGGTTTTTTACTAGTTTATATCACATGGAGTTTTTTACTATTTGGAGATTACACAAGGGTATTTTTTGCAATTTACTCTATTTTTGTTGCATATTGCCCCCTAAAAGCAGTACATTTTTGCATATTACCCATTTAACATATTATTTTTGTTGCACGATGCCCTCCAAAAATTATCTTATGGGGCAAATGTAACCAAAACAATATTTCAAATGGGGAGTATCATGTTTTTGAATTTTAGGGAGACTAGAAAGGTGCACGTGTGTTGCACGTGTTTTATTAAATTTTCAATTAATTTCTTAATTTTTTTATTGTACTTGGTATATTTTTGTCTAAATAATATTATATATGCAAATGTGTAATTTTTCAATTTAAATTTTTGTGTATATTAGAATCTAATTTTATTTATTATTAACTTAAAATCCATAAAGAAACTCATACTAATTTTCTATCTTACTAATAAGTTTTGTTCATTTTATTTGTTAACTTTGGACAAGATGTCCACTATTTCTCAATGGGAAAAGTACATTTTTGGTCGCTTGTAATACTTTTGGTTCCATTTTCCAGAAAAAACACTTTTGGTCCCTCAGTTATAACTATTATGGGTCATTCTAGGGTGAGATCATGTGTTCTAAACTTTTATGAGATACCCCTTTTAAATTGCGACACGTGTCTCACCAAAAAGACCTATTTTTTCTCCATTTATGTATTGTCGCAAATACCCTTTTTACAATTATTATTTTAAAAAATCAGCAATTATAAATTATTAATGAAATGTCAATTTTACCCTCTCTATTTTAATGCAATTTTAAATATATATTTATTGCTGAATTAAAATTTATAACGTAAATTATATCATTATTCGTAAAAATCATTAAACCACCCATCCAAAATTGCATCAACCTGAATTCGAACTTGTGACCATCTGAAAACATACAAGAATACTTACCATTAAGACACAACACATAATTGACAATAAACTAACAATACGGATATATATCACAAAGCTACAATTTATAATGGTTATAAAACTTATATAAATAATGTTAAATAAATTATTAATTCTCATATAATTATTATTATTATATATTAAAAATATCCCATACTAACAAATCTTTATATAATATAATTTAAAAATCTAAGGAAATGTTGTTCAACTCGTGTAATTTAAAAATGAATTTCGAAAGAATTTGAAGTTTGAATTGAATCGTAAATTGTAAGATTTAATTAAATCGTAATATTTGAATCAATTAAACTCATGTGTTTTCAATTCAAAAACAACATTCAAAGATTTGATTGATTAAGCTCAACTCATTTCAATTCGTAGACAATATTCAAATATTTGAATCGGTTAAACTCAATAATTTACAATAGCGTATTAATCAATCTGTGTATAGTTAAAGTTTAGTAACCTTTTTTTATTGAATTTTATCATAAAAAATAATAAAATTTAATTCATAAAAATCGTAAGATTTAATCGGTTCATGGTTAGATTAAATCTTACGATTTACGATCTAATTCTTACGATTTTACGAATTAAATTATTATTTTGTTGTTAAAATTGAATTAAAAGGATAGTAGACTTTAATTATAAATAGTTAACTCGATTAATACGTTCTTGTTAGTGGTTGAACTTAATCGATTCAAATTTTTGAATAATATTTACAAATTAAAAGGATTTGCGCTTAATTGATTCAAATCATACGCTTTAATTAATCTTATGATTTGATTCTTGCGTAATGTATGAATTATTTTTTTATGATAAAATTGAATTAAACATGTATCACACTTTAATTAATAATAGTTAATTTGATTAAGACGTTCTTGTCAATAGTTGAGCGCGCTAATGAATCGATTCAAATATTTGAATAATGTTTACGAATTGAAAGGACTTGAGCTTAATTGGTTCAAATATTACGCTTTGATAAAATATTATGATTTACGATTAGGTTCTTACATGTGTTAGGAATTAAATTTATTATTTTTTATGACAAAATTGAATTAAAAAGATATTAGACATTACTTATAAATAGTTAAATCAATTATGTAACATGTTATGTCAATAGTTAAGCAACCGATTCAAATATTTGAATAATGTTTACTAATTGAAAGGATTTGTACTTCATCGATTCAAATCTTACTAATTGATTAAATTAAATATTAAAAGAAAATTCACAATATAGTATTTGTAGTATATAATTTTATTTTAAACTAAGAAAACTACTAATTGGAATGAGTTATAATTTTTTCTTCTTCTAAATAAATATATTATTTTATTTTTTATTTGGATTTGTCACACTATCGATTAAATTACATAAATGAGTTTGAATTGAGTTATGCATTTTTTTTATATTTAATTGAGCATTCTTTACATTTTTAAATGGTGGAGTTTATTAATACTTCTAATATTATATAATTAATGATAGATGTTTGGCCTATTGAACTGCAATTCTTTATAGTTTTCAAACTTTATTTTATTAAATTTGTTAATAATTTATTTAATACCATTTAAAAATAATGAATGTAAGAATTAATATTTGAATTAACAGTATTTATACAATTATGGTTAAATATATCATAATAAGTTAATGTGCTTGGATGGTTAGGAGTGATAAATATATTAAGAGGTCATGAGTTCTATTCCTAATGAATGCATTTTTTTCGATTATTTATCAAATAAAATTCGGTCACAATGAATTTAAATTAATTATTTAATTAAAATATAGTAGGGGGTAAATTAGACGATTCAATGTTAATCAATTTTATATTAATTTAATAAAAAAATAATCGAAGGATAATTTGGTAAAGTACTTCATTTTTTAGAACATAAATCATGTTATTTTCCTAGGGTCCAGATTTACTCTTAGAAAATTAATGGTGATTAATGCATATCTCAAATAAGTTTAGAACATGGGGTATCTCACCCTAGAAAGACCCAACAATTATAAATGGGGCTTTCAGTGAGAACCCAACATTTTTTTAATAAAGATGGGTCCAGCCCCGTTTCATTTATTAGTGATAGGTCTAACTTTTTCTAATTCTCAAATTTACCCTTCCTCACTATTCTCTCCCCACTACTTTAATATCTATTTCCTTTTTTTCTTTTAATTATAATATTCGTTTATTTATTTAAAAACTAATACTTTTAAAAAATATCTTTTTCAATTTTTTTTCCCATTTTTTGTTTTCATATCGATTATAAAATTCCGAAAACAGCTATAAAATTTTCGGAATCAACTATTTCCTAAATTAACTATAGGTTACTGAAAACAACTACTTTTTTGTTCGTTTATTTCTCGAACCAACAATCACAAAATAGTTATTTTTAATAGCAGGTTTACTAAAATTATATCAACTACAAATTAATGAAAACCAACCATAAAAAATTGTAAACAACTAAAAAATTATCAAATCAACTTTAAAATTATCAAAACCAACAATAGAAATAAAAAACAACTATAATTTATCTAAATCAACTATAAAATAAAAAATCTCAATTTAAGAGAAATTATAAACAATAGTTGAATCCAGATTCTCGACATTACAGTCGCATATCCATCGAGAAAGGGCTATATCTCCACCGACCATGTGTTGAATCCGAAAGTTGTGAGGGTGATTTGTCCCATCACCGCCGTCTCAATCACTCCCCAATTTTTACATGCCACTCTCAGGTGAAGAAAGGACGCAAATCCCTTACGTCAACCGCCAATTACCACTCTGCCACATCAGATCGCCGCTACGGATATGCCTAAAATGGTTTCAGAGAAAATTAATATAAAAAATCAATTACACTCCACTATATATCGAAAATCAACTACAAACCACATTTTTATCGAAAAATCATGAATACAGATCTGAACCGAATCTGAAAATTCGATCTAAAATTGGCAAAAGATAGGATGAATTAACAGCTTTGCTCCAATGAGTTCTCGAGACATAAGTTGTCGGTGTTTTTTATTACCAATTTCATCCTCGGGCTGAATGAATTGGCAAGAGCCGCGACTCGAGGCAATCGGAGAGTGATTCTTGCCTACTGAATGACGGCTTCTGGTATTTGGAGAGACTCAAAAAGAGTAAAAGATTAACAAGGGCACCGTCGGGCGGAGACGACGGCAATGGACGGAGGGCAGCGACGACAGTGGTGGACGGAGGGTGGCGGTGGGCATATGAGATCTGGTTCTGGGTTGGGGATAGAAACGAGAGAGAGGTAGTGGCTGGAGAGAACAGGGAGATAAAGAAGAGAAATAGGGTTTTGTGATTTTATATGATAGGATAACATAGGCACACCGCATAAAATTTTAATTTATGTTAAATTAAAATATAAAATAAGGGGGTTCTCACTAATATATAAAATGAGATTATATCCATCCTAATATAATCAAATGTATTGGGGGTTTTTAACTAATTATCCCATTATAAATCCATAATATAATAATAGAATATATAATCATAGAGTGTATATATCTACTATATGTAAATGTGTGGTGAATGATGTATTTAAGACAAAAAAGTTTACTCAAATTATATTTTTAAGGGGTTCATATATCTCAAATGACTTTTCCTAATGAGGGTGTCTTACTATTTTTTTCTATATTATATAGTTTTTTTTTTAAGCATGATCATGTCTCTTGTATCACTTTCCTATTAAATGTGAGCTTATTGCATTAACTAACCTTGTGAAAATCATAACTGCGGATTTTTTTCATGTCATAAAAAGATTAGCAAATAGCCCATGTATTTATTAGTCAAAGGCGAGAACCGCCATCATCACCAATCGTGTGTCTCACTCGCGGGTTCGGCGACTTTTCTCAGTTTTGTTGTGTGAAATGACAAAATTGCCCCCAACATGTTTTCTTTCTTTTTTTCTTTTTCTTTTTATTTTTATTTTTATTTATAAGTTTTTTTGAATATATATTTTTTTTTTGCATTTTCCTTGATTTAAATATATTAACTTATTTATAAAGATTTTATAAATATTATGTATTTTTCGAAAAATTACAATTTAATCCCCTGACTTATTTGATTAAGTTTTTCAAAACTTCAATTTGATCCCCTAGTTTTTTTGCAGAAACCCCTTAGGGTAATTCGGTCCTTTTACAACAGGTCAATGGAGAAAATTTAAATGGGTGGAGTGTGCTCTCTAAAAATAAATATAGGGAAGTTTTTGCTAATATTTTTATGAAAGGGGGAAACGCGAAGTTGCAATTTTCACAGGGCTAGTAAATGCAATAAGCTCTTTTAAATGTAATATTGCTAAATAATGAAAAAAATATCATACTCTACCTATTCCAGATCGACATTTTTTAACCCAATTATGTATAGATGAACTCCATAATTGAGGCGACTTGCTATTTTAATATTGGAGGAGCATTGATATTAACTGTTATTCGTCTTCATATTTCTCATTAGTTGTATATTCATGATGGTTGTCATATTTTATTTATTTATTTCTTATGATTTTATTATGTAACATGAGTACATGTATTTAGTTCAACGACTCACTCGACTGTGACTCTATATCTCGTGCAGGAAAGCAAATGGAGGAAGAAGATAGAGCAAAGGCGTGACAGTTGCGGATGCGAAAGGAGAAAGAAGTCATTGCCATATGACTACTTTCATAGCTCTTATTGTTAAGATATTCGACGGGCCACGAGCTACATTTGCAGATTCGCATATTCGTGGAGATTAAAGTTAATTAGTGAAAGGTCAACAAAAGTTATTCTCCAATATTTTACTTTTGTCTGGAATTTTATTGATAAGAACTATGTTCTGATTCGAACTTTTGAATCTAAATTCAGCCTCTTATCTCCTTCTTACATTTTGATAGAGAGAGAGAGAGAGAGAGAGAGAGCTATGTCACAAGGCCGCTACACATAAAAATTGCAGTGCATATGAAAAAGTCTTATAATTTAAAAAACATCAAATGTTGGTTGACCAAGTATTTAATTTATTGCAATTGTAACTTTTGTTATGTCATTGTTCCTTATGAAAAGTCTTCAACAAGGTCAAAAAAAAGGATAAAATGAAGAGAAAAAAGAAAGAAGATGAAGAGACTAGACACTAAACGAAAAAAAATATATTATAGTAATTGCCTTAGTGAAATCTACCTATTCAATGAAACATTTGTACGTATTAATAGATTAATTGTAATTATCATGAATTTACTTCCTATTCAATAAAACACGTATTTGTAGCAAATGCAATAATCAATTAGAATTGGTTGTCTATTATTAATAAGCACGGTTGCAAAAGCTTTTACAAATAGATTATGAGCTTTTTTTTGCACATAATTTGTTGTTAGGTGTTTGTAAAACAAGTTTTTGTTTTTGCTTCTCTTAAAATAAGCTACTTTAAGCTATAATTTTAAAAGCACCCATGTACTTGTTTTTTTTTTTTTAGTTGATTTTCTAGAAAATTTGCAAACACCCCCAACTTTTAGAAATAATCACTTAATTCCAACTTAACTCACAATCACTAACTTCTGCTTTTAAATAAGCTTTTGCAAACACCACCTCAATTGTCCTTCAAACATTACTTGTCTAGAGGGCATTTTTGTAAGTACAAAAAGGGGAAGAAACTTACCCTAACATTTATACTTTTATAAGGAGTATAGATATAGATTAGAGTGCAAAGTCTCTTTAACCAAAATAATTGTTCCACCGGGCAAAATATATTAGCTCTTTCAGAGCCATCAACTAGTTTGCTAGTCTTTGAAATTGTACTAACATTTGCTTTTACCAATACCAAACTCGAGAAATACTTTTAACCTCGAAGATTTGTGTGTTTTGTTCCCCTCTCAACCAAACAAATGTCTCCATTGTTCAGATTGTTCACGGACTCCTTATTTTCCATTTTTCTTTTCTTAAATTCTCAACTACCTTAAGACACACTTGAGAACCGAATTTGATATAAATTATTCAACCAACAAACATTTAGGACTGCTGCCACATGCAGGCTTTTAACTTTATGCAAATCCTTACCGAAAAATGAGGTAGAGTAATTCGTGCTGATAACATGTTATAAATCTACTAAAAAAAACTCAAGCAAAACAATAATATGGGAAATCAAACATAAGGAGAATAGAACATTTTCTTCTTATTCTTTCTTGTATTCTCAAGTGTGTCTTAAATCCATTAAAATGACATCTATTTATAGTTCTCAAAGAGCATATTGAATACATAAACTATTAACCAAACCGTCTTAAACTGTTACGTTTTGACTTCCACACTAAAAGCATATAGAATGCATTCATAAAATCAAAGATGTAACTACTCATGTTTTGTTATTTTGGGTCAACATGAAAAATTATCAAACTAATCAAAGAGAAAATAATTAATTAATTATGACTAATGTTACTAAACATTAACTTATTGATATATGATGTCTAAGAGGAAACAATTTTGCATAAATCATCATTAAATCAAGAAATCATACTCCAATAAATGAGATAACAAAAACTTCATAACAAAGCAATATGATCATACACTTCTAACAAAAACTACTTCAAAAGCCAACACCACGTACCATCTTAGTATTATCTGATTACGACGAGTTGGTACATAACATCTACTGTTGGAGTAAAAGACTAGGGTTCGAATCATGCATGTCACCTACTCTCTCAATTCGTAACACGATTTGAATTTTGAAAAAGAAAAATCCAAGAAAATTAAACAACATCATTTAATCATATTACATATACTCCTTTTTATGCTACTCTTGTTTTATTTTTTTTAATCAAATCATACCATTAAAGTTTGCCTCCTATATTCACCACCATCAATCCTCAAGTACAAGTGAGACTAAACTTTCTATGTAGACCTCCGCTTCATGATCACGATCACGGTCACGGTCAAAGTCAACGGTGTGTTGTCGCCTGACGCAATTATCTCTCTTATTGTAAATAAAAAATTCCGATCCGCATGTAAACAGAACCTCGCCGGCCAGTTGGCAAAACAAACAACGGGGCTACGTAATTAGTACCGGATTGATAAGGAATAGTGACGTATTTAGCCCAAGAATCTTCGACCCCATACTCATTCCAAATCGAGACGTCGATAGTATCGGTCGGAGAATAGTTGGAAAACACACAAAGACATCCTTCGAGAACTCCCAAGCTCGGACGTTTATAACCCTCCATACAACTAGGTTGTTTCACGGTTTCGAAAGTCTCACTCTTCAAATCGAAACAAACAACTTCCCATATCGGATCCGTTAAAAAACCGCTTATCCAGTGAAACTTCCCACTCATAAACTTGGCTGCACCATGCAAACATTTGTCGAGTTTATAGAACAAACTACTAACTCCCCAAGAATCGGCCTTTAAGCTATACACTCTTACGGTTCTCGGAAAAGTGACGTTCAAACCAAACACTAACATACTATAACAAACGGCGCAAATCTTGTAATCGCCACTACTCTCGTCGAATCCAAATCCGTATGCACTAATAGAACCGAGATTCTTCGGGAATATCGCTCCGGTAAAGAAGTCGGGCAATTCCTTGGACTCTCGTGTCGAAGGATTCAACAAGAAAAACCGACATTTGTCTACCAGAACGCAGATCAAACCATTGCATGAACTGACGATAACTATATCATTCGAACTATTCATCGGAAAGAAATCGAAAGAATCGACACGAGTGACCGATTCGGTCAACAGGGAGGACAGAGAACATGCCTTTAGTTTGCCTTTACAGGCTAAGATGATTCTTTGGTCGGCGAAAGATTCGATCTTTTTCGAGCGTTGGAGATGGGTTTTGATGAATTGTTTGCTGGAGATCAATGAACGCCATGATGGGGAAACACACTTGAATCTCGAGAGAAGTTTTACCGAGAGTCTGCACAAGATTTCTTCCATGATTTCTTTGGGAAGATGATCGGTGGTTTTTCCAGCCTTGACGGTCTCCATTTGCGGCGGTGGCGGTGGCGGCGATGGCGGTGGCGGCGGCGGTGGCGGCGGCGGCGGCGGCTGTGATTTACGAGTTCGGCCGTATGAGGAAAGCCAGCAGACTAGGGTTTGAGGTTGTTGTGTCGGTATGCCGTATGAGGGATCCAGACTATGGTTTTGACTAGGGAATTCCAAACATAATTTTCTTTTCTTTTTCTTTATTATTATTATCTAATTTCGTTTTGGGGAAATTGCACATCACCCCCTATAAATTTTTAATGTTTGCACTTAACCTTCTCAATTTTTAAAAAAGTAAATGTACCCCTTCAAAATGTTGTTTTTGTTGCACACTGTCCTAGTAGCAAAACTCCGATGAATTATTCATCGGAATTGAGTATTTTTTATGTACGTTGCCCCCTTTAAATGTTATTTTTGTTGAGTAAACTGTTAAAAGTACACATGTGTGATTCCAAATAGCAAAACTCCCGTGATAAATAAACTAAACAAAAACCCTATGAAATTATTTATACAACACATTCGGCCCATTATTCATTTAAGTATGGACTTGATATAAAAATGCACAAATAACTCTGGGGTCTTGCAATTAAAAGATTCTTATATTTTATAAATATTTTAATTATTTTATAAATATTTTAATTGTTTTACATCTTAATTAGAAAAATACAATAGGGTCTTTTATTTTTATTTTTATTATCAGATAATTTTTGTATATATTTTAAATTATCCCTATATCAAAACAAAATTTAAATTCAACTATTATGTATATTTTTATTTTGTATTTTAAAAAACCTATACTAGATTTGATTACCAAAATTTTTATATTTTTAAAATTTAATTGTTTATTAATATTTTAGTTATATTTTAATTTCTAAAAATTAAATTAAAAAGAAAATATACTTACATATAATATACATAGATATAAATACATTTTCATGGACAATTTCAACATTTCACGTCCAAAAATCAGCTACCGGCCTCACCTCTAGCGAGTGAGCCACATGAAAGTTAACTAGGGGGTTTCTGCCTTTGACTAAATTTCAGAGGGATTTTTTTACTAGTTATATCACATGGAGTTTTTTGCTATTTGGAGATTACACAAAGGTACTTTTTGGAGTTTACTCTATTTTTGTTGCATGTTGCCCCTAAAAGCATTACATTTTTGCACATTGCCCATTTAAAATATTATTTTGTTAGCACAATGCCCTCCAGAAATTGTCTTATGGGGCAAATGTAACCAAAATAATATTTCAAATGGGGAGTATTTTTTTTTTTTATTTTAGGGAGAAAAGTGCAAAAATAGAAAATTTATAGGAAGTGAAGTGCATTTTGTACATTCGTTTTGTAGAAGACCAGACACAAAATCAAAATAAATTAAATATGACCCCAATTCCCAAATCATTCACTTACATTTTTCTCAAAATTCAAATGCAAATTCACCTAGTTAGAGTATACATCCTTGATAATATCTAGAAGCATTAGAGTTGGTTTAACAATTTCATGAGTTGCACTATTCCCTTTTCTCAATATATGATAATTAGGGAAAATTGCGGCCAGCCCCTTGAGATAAGGTTAAATTATGAAGAAAAAAAAATATCTTTTGTTCGGATAATTACAATCACTCCTTAATTATGTATCATATTACACGTCCATCCTTACAGTGTTAAATTCAACATAATTTTCTAGGTTCCTCGAAATGTTCTCTAGTTTTTACCCGAGCACATAATAATAATACTATTACAAATAATAATAATGATAATAATTGGTCTTTCACATGCTTATATTTTCTTTTTTTTTTTTTTGGATAACTTTTGGCATGCTATTGGAATCATATGAGGTAAAAGATTGTTGGCTTTTCATGGTATTATTAATTCATTCGTTTAATATGCATTTAAGCCCCAATGACTATAATCATCAAAAAAGCCACAATGAATACATTTTCTTTTTCAATTGTTCTTTTTCCAAACTCTTTCATAGGTATAATAGTTTTTTGGGTAAATTCTACTTTTTCACTTGTATTTTGACTGATATCACTTTACCCCGTTATACTCTAAACTGCATTGATTTGCCCTTTTATATTTTGGTTCGATATTACTTTATCCCTTCTACTCTCAATTCCATCCCCCTTGTACTTTGTTCGATATTACTTTACCTCTAGTTCTACTCTCATTTGCATCGATTTGCCCCATTGTACAAGAAAATTGTCAATGTGGCCCTCGCCGTTAGTTTCAGACATTTGACCTTAATAACGTCAGATCTAAATCTGAAAATTATTAAAAAGTCACCCCGCTCAGTTTAAATAATTATTAAAAAATTAAAAATAAATAAAAATAAAAATAAATAAATAAAATAATAAAAAATTCAAGATAACGAGAAAACATAGTCCACAACGCAAGCCACAATTTATAGTGATATCGAGCCAAAGAATAAGGGGGCAAATCAATGCAATTGAAAGTAGAAGGGAGTAAAGTGATATCGAGTCAAAGTACATGGGGGAAAGTAGAATTTACTCTAGTTTTTTTTGTTTATTAGAAAATGAGAGAGAGAGAGAGAGAGAGAGAGAGAGAGAGAGAGAGGGGGGCAGAAGTTGGATATTTTTGAAAAATTGGGACAAAACTGTTGGTCAATGGATATCCACAAATATACATATATATGGATGAAACTATTCAGAGAGTTTCCACTTTCTTTCCTTTGAGAGAGAGAGAGAGAGAGAGAGAGAGAGAGAGAGAGCATTCAAAGATGGCTTACGGTGCTGTTTGTTGTCTTGAGATGACAATTGAGCGCCTTTTAAATTCTTGTCATATTTCGATTGTTCAAAATTCATCCCGACAAATCACTAATCTTTTGTACGAGGAGATTCTTTCCTTAAAAGAAACTCTCGAAAAATTCAATACAAGGATGAACACCGTTAACATGAAGATGGTGAAAAAATTGGAGGCAGAAATCATAGATGCAGTATACCAATTTGAAGATGTAATCGAACCCCATCTCTCAAATCAGTTCCATTCACAATCTGAAGAAGAGACCGACGACCATCCTCCATTAATGTTGTTCTCGGTAGACCTGCAAGAAATAAAGCAAGATATCGATTCCTTTATCGAAACGGTGGACAAGATGAAGAAGGCTTACATGCATGAGTTATGCAACCCTTCGCCCGAAGAAAATGAAGAAGAAGAAGATGAAGTTGAGTCGAGAATCGATATAGGTGGAGATGAGTCCAACATGGTTGGATTATCTGATCTATTTACAGAAATCAAAGATCGGCTTAATTCCTCACAATCTGAAGCGATGATTTTGTCTCTCTATGGGATGGCGGGCGTTGGTAAGACTACTCTTGCGAAGAAACTCTATCAACATCCATTAATTGCGAGTCGTTACACCACGCGTGTGTTCGTGACCATAGGCCCAAAATATCAACTAGCGGATGTCTTGGTAGATATTCTAACACAAGTGAATGCCGATGCCGTTGATGAAATTATGCTTACGAAGGGAGATGAATTATTAGTCGAGTTGAAAAGGATGGTGCACGAAAGTTTAATGGATTCGAGATACCTAATCGTGTTGGATGATGTTTGGTATAGAAAGCCGTGTATTGAGTTGGTGAACTTATTTCCGTACCATAATAATGGAAGTCGAATATTGCTTACAACTAGGATACAACAAGTAGCTCATTGTGCTACTAACCATTTGAGTACTTTTAGAATACCCTTTCTTGATAAGAAAGAAAGTTGGGATCTTCTTCGTCACAAGGTGTTTGATGAAATGTCTTGTTCTCGTGAACTGGAGAAAGCTGGAAAGAAAATTGCAGAGAATTGTGAAGGTCTTCCTCTTACAATAGTTACAGTTGCCAGCATCCTTTCCAAAGCTGACAAGACTTTAGAGTACTGGAACAAAGTAGCTGATGAGAAACAAAATTCGGTTTACAAAGATGCATATGATCAAATGTCAAAGGTACTATATCCAAGCTACCACTACATGGAACAACATTTGAAAGCATGTTTTCTCTACATAGGAGCCTTTCCACAAAATTGTGCGGTACATACATACCAATTGATCGATTTGTGGGGTGCTGAAGGATTTCTTAACACAAAATTTAGTACTCGTTCTTATTTGTTTGGGCTTTGTACGAAATATGTTATCATGTACAACATAGAAACACGCGGATATTACCTTCATTCATCCTTTTGGTACCTATGTAACAAAGAAGCTTCCAAGAACAAGTTGTTCTATGCCTTAACTTGTCTTGCTGATGCCTTACCAGAAGAAGGTATAAAGTACCAGCGTCGATTGAGCATTCGAAATAGTATTCTACTTGCCATCGAGGATGCGCACAACTCAATGGCATCAGCATCAACGGTACGCTCCATCCTCTGTACCGGCTATTATCATCAATATCCGGTACCACTGTGTTTGGAACATTTATGGTTGCTCAGGGTATTGGAAGCTCGAATCAGATTCTATGAGTTCCCAATGGAAGTGCTGAAACTAGTTCAACTAAGATACCTTAGTCTCGCTTATGATGGAAACTTACCGACTTCCATTTCCAAACTTTGGAACCTTCAACACTTGATTGTTGAGCAACATCTAAGAATTGTAAAATTTGGTGGGAATCTATCGTATCTGCCTATTGAGATATGGAATATGAAAGAGTTGAAGTCTCTTCATACCGGGAGGAGAGACCTACCACATCCTTGTGAAGGATCGGTCGGCCTACCAAACCTCTTAACACTCTTAGGTGTGAGTCCTCAAAGCTGCACGAAAGTCGTTCTTGAAAAAATTCCTAATCTGAAGAGGCTATCGATTATAATCGAACTAGCTTATGATGCTACCGAGTCCTTGAACTGCTTTGATCACATTTCCCATCTCCATGAACTAGAAGAACTAGTCTGTAAGATTGAGAATCATGTATTGAAGACCGATGTTGTAATTGCCCCACTTGCTCCTCTTTCAGACTTCCCATCAAGTCTTACAACGTTAACTTTGAAGGGTAGTTTCGGATATCCATGGGAAGAAATGAGAAAGATTTCTTCATTGCCAAATCTTAATTCTCTGACATTGCAGTGCTATGCCTTTCGAGGCCCGAAGTGGGAGGTTCGTGACGACGAATTCCAAAGTCTAGTATTTCTCGAGATCGAAGACACTGATTTGGTGCAATGGAAGTTTGTGACAACAAATCCGTGCCTCCCTGTTGTTTCGTTCCTTCAAATCAAACATTGCTACAAGCTAAAAGAGATCCCTCTCACATTTGGTACATCTTTCCAAACCGTTGGCATCGTTGACTGCAACCCTATGATTGTGAATTGTGCGAACAAATTAAAAGAGGAGTGGGACCGCACACATGTTAGCCGTGGACGTTCGTTAATTCTTAATGTTTGTTCTTCACTGTAACGACGGGAATTTCATTGAATCTTCAAAAGGTTAGTCGTTCAATCCTTTTTTTTTATCAAAACTTTTTTGAGGTCTAACTGGCTGATAAATTTGAAAAGAAAAATTCTTAAAATTTCATGACATTGAATATTACCAAAGTCTACTTCTATATATATGTATATGTATTCATTCTTCTACATAACTATAAATGGACAATAGAGATATATGGTTGATAATATATTGGGATGTTATATATAAGTTGCGTTTGGATGAAACGGTTTGAATTTTGCGGAAAGATCTTACGAATCTGACATGGATTTGAAATTAACTGCTACTATAACTCAAAAACGAAAAACTCAAACCGATAAGAGTTGAGGTTTTGAAATATATTACAAATTAAAATTTATTTGATTATCGATCAATGAATTTGTTGTTATGAATTTAAAAAAATTAATGTCCAATTTTCTCGACTCGAAATCATTGATCATGCTCCTTTATAACAGGTAAATTGTTTCAGGAATCATAGGCTGATTGATCATGAGAGAAATTACATCAACATTGTTTGCATCTTGGAATTGGAGGAACGTACTTCGAGTTTTCGAACCGATAAATAAAAGCATCTTTGAATATTTTGTTAATTATATATATCCATTTTCTTGATAATGTTGTTTGGTGTGGTTATTTTTTCTTGATTAGAGACGACAAAACAATAAGGGGGGAAAGATTACGGCGCATATGAAACATACTATCAATATATACTTGCACAAAAAATGCGTAAATTTCCAAAACGAAATTAACAAAGTGTACAACAAACAACGAAAGCGGGTACCGTGTATTTATTTAATTTTCGGATCCGAAGAACAACTACGAATGTTGATATTGATGTTCTAGGCGGATTTCTTCGATTGAATTGAGCATTTTCATATATACCCAAAACTTCAATGAATTATTCGCCTGTATAATTAGGCTTTCGCTTTTCCGCAAATGCTTCCAAACCTTCCAATCGGTCCTTCGTATGTAAGACCTGCGCGTAGCAGTCTTCTTCCAATTCTAAAGCTGATGCCATATCTACCTCCAACCCTCGATCAATGGCTCGTTTAGCCATACGTATTGCCAAAGGTCCCTTTAATAAGAAAATCGTTTACATGCATATAAATAGCAAAAAAAAGACACTATCACATTTATTCACGTTTAAACATAGGTTTGCTAGAAAGAGAAGAACCAACGCCTGCGTCTACAAAGGTGAATGGAGCCGACTTGATTAAATTAAATGGAAACATCACATATGCATGAAAGAATGTATTTATGCAGTTGACCGTTTACCTTCTGATTAATATCCCTCGCGATATGAAGAGCTTTCGCGCGAGCCTCGCCAGCTGGCACACAGTAATTAACAAGTCCTGTAAAGAAACCTATCTTCAGCATGCATAAAGCAGCGGCATGCTAATAACAATTTCAGACCACTCGATGAGATTCGACATTTGAAGATATATATTAAAAAAACATTAAAAAAAATTGATAAATCTCTAATTAGACATACCCATGGATAAAGCATCCTTACTACCAATTTTTCTACCCGTAAATATAAGTTCCTTTGCTGTCGACTTTCCCACCAATCTAGGTAGCCTTTGTGTTCCCCCGGCCCTGTACATGCATTTCTTCACAAATTACTTAATGCATATACATATAACATATATATGTATATATATAGGGAAAAATACAGTTTTCATCCCTCAAATTTGCACTGATTTCACATTTGGTCCTCAATGTTTCAGAAATTCAACATTTTAAGTCCATTCTGTCAATTTTCCGTTAAAACTAACGGAACCAAGTATGTGCCCATCACTGCCTTAATAGACGGACTAACGGTAAATTGACGGAAATGACCAAAACTGTTAAATTGTTGAAAGTTGAAACGTGAGGGACCAAATGTGTTTTTTTGTGAACATGGGGACCAAATGTGAAATCTGTGCAAACTTGAGGGATGCAAACTGTAATTTTCCATATATATATACACACACACACACACACACATATATATATATATATATATATATATATATATATATATATATATATCATACCCAGGTATAATAGCAAGTCCCGTTTCTGGTAATCCGAGCACAGCATCTTCCCCTGTGCCATTCATCTTGAAAGTATAAAGCAAAGGAACACGACATGGCAGCAGACTAAAGATCACTATATCTTTTGGCACAAAGATATTAACTGACCACATATCCGAAGATCACATGATAACGCCATTTCAAGACCACCACCCAATGCCGCGCCTTCGATGACAGCTATTGTAGGAATATGAAGGTCCTGAACATCGTAAATTATTTTCTTAATTTGAAGTAGTAATAAATAGATAATGAAGGAGGTGAAGAGAGAAGCCAAAGTAATCTAAGCATAGAGGAAACAAGTTTCACTCTAAGGATAAAATGTCGATAAGGATAAGTATAAACCTCCAAATAGGAAAATGTGGAGCGTAGCGAGTTCACGAAACTCTGAACTTCCGACGGGTTCATTGTTATCCTTTCCTACGAGTCATTATTCCAAAAGATGCGTCACCGGGCAAGTTTATAATAACTCTTAAATTGACATCTGATATACATTACGGAAATTAATGCAGAAAGCTCCAGTAAAAATACATTACGGCAACTGCATATAAATATAAGTTACATTTATCTGATAACGTCTTAATAAGAATGTAGGCTGTAGCCTATAGCTCGTTCAGATTTTGAAAAATACCAGCGATGAAACATAAGTGAACTTCGTGAGACAACAAGAAACGAAATATTGGCAGATAGAACTTAATAGTATAAGACCGAACAGGCAAAAAAGTTATACAGAGGAGGCCTCGAGTAGGATGATATGCAAAAGATCACTTGCATTTTTTATATCCATGTATCTATCTGTGAGTTTCAACATTTAGCTCGAGTCCTTGTATCTTCGGAAAATCATTATTGTTTTACGTAGGATTGCTTTCTAAAGGGGGGGAAATAATATCACGAATTGCAGATCTTGCATTTGAATTTTTCACAAGTTTTAATCTATAAAACTTAAAGAATGTTCACTTTTGGCACAACAAAACTATTAGGCCTCGTTTGGTTGCCAAGATAAGATTAACCAAGACAAAATTAAATAATCTAATGAAACCAAATTGTATTATTGGATCTTGGAAGATCCAATAAAAAACATGCCTAAAAGGCAAGATAAGGCATGATAACATATTATTTGCGCGTCGACCCAGCAAGTTATTAGGGATACCAAACATCAAACATCAAACAAAGTCCCATTATTTAGTTAATCATGGCTAATTTCCCCGACCAAACGAGGCCTTAACATACATCTCAGGACTAAGATTAATTCTCCGGGATCGAAAGGTAACATTAACTATATTCTTTAAACGGGTACAATAGTTATGCAATTCTTCTTCTATTCATATCTTGTAAAATTCACGATACAATAGCATGGGCCCACGATACAAGGGCATGGGCCAATAATCGAAGGAATGTCTTACCTTCAAATCTGCACCTGCACAGAACACTCTCGGGACTAAACTGTTGATCATCAACACTTTTGCCGTATGGTCTTTATAAACAGCTTCAAATGTATGCTGCAATCCCCTCAGCATATCCTTTCCGATAGCATTCTTCGTCTCAGGCCGCTCCAAAGTAACCTCCAAAATTCCTATACGTAGTACATAGTTCAAGTGGTAGCAAAACAAAAGCATATGGCAAGAAATTCCAAAAGAAACCCGAAAATAAAAATAAAAACCTAAATTTCAAACTCATCCAGCTATATTTCACACACACACACACAATTGTCTGCATCTTCATTGACTTCACGCAACTTCTATTTAAGCTAGTTAGCGTTAGTGAAATTTTCAGTATCCAACCGAACAGAGTTAGTCACATTGAAGTATAACTATCGATCAATTGCTTAATATTTTAATTTAAAAATTCGTCCCAGTAAGAATTTTCTTCGAATATATGGCCGATTGGTTAAAACTCCGCATGATAAGCTAAGAAATTGCAATTTATAACGACGCAACGAAGCAATTACAGCTAAACTCATTGCACAGAAAGCTGATCGCCAGTGACTAATTAATTACAAGCAAAAAAATAATTCAACTCCGATAAATCGAAAAGTAAGCTCAAACAAAGTTTTTCGGGTAGGCCATTTGATTAAATATTTATGTTTATGTTTCACTTCCCAATTTCATGAAGACTCAATTCAATACAAGATTAAAACCCTAAACGCAAAACAGGCGACGAATCTAGAACAATAAATTAAACGATAAAAATGATGAAATCACAGTGCAGCAGAAAGTGTAAACAATTACCAGAATCGGAATCGGTGAGTTGGTGCAATTTGACAGACTCGGAAGCTGCTGACTGGAGAAGGAGGGTTCGAATGCTCTGGAATCTGAATAAATGTGGAGCTGTATTTTGAAGCTTTAGATTCTTCATCGAATTGGCTATGGAGGCAACGGCTACCATTTTCAATTTCATTTTCTGAGTTACGAATTGGGGATTTTTTTTTGAAGAAGAAGACAATCTGATTTGATCAAAGGGCAGAGTCGGATTTCTATATTATTAATTTTTCGATTATTATCAAAATGATTTCACTAAGTGGTTTTTTAATTGCCGATTAGGTCCTTTTGTTTTTCTCTCTTTTTTATTTAATTTATTTTTTTATTTTAGAAAGGAATATGCACTTATTGGATAAAACTTCACCTGGATTATCTTCTATGTAGCATGGAAACTTCAGTTGATTAACGTTTCCGTATTTCGGACGTATTTCGTGTCCGACGCTCGAGAACCACTTGTTGGATATTTTATGGGTTGTTTTATAATTTCTAAAAAGTTAGAAACGTGTTTTGAATAACAAATTTTCAAATATTTTTGTTGCTTCTCTAAGTATTACATGATTAAACAATCAATTGCAAATCGATAGTAAAATTTATTTTGAATATATTTGTACGAAGATAAATTTTCAAAAAATTATATATAAATAAAAACTTATATATGTTTATATAGCATATTTATAAACATGCCCCTTTACTTTTAACATTTACACATTTTCTACATGCTCCCGTATCCCCATTTTTTGGACATGTCGTTTTCCCGTTTTTTTCGTATTGTCGTTTCCGCATCCGTGCTACATAGATTGTCTCGCATCATAATATTAAGGGTAAATTACAATCACCCCTGAGATATGGTCAAATTACAAAAAAACCCTCCTGTTTGGATAATTATATCTACTCCTCAACTATGAATTTTCTTACACCTCCACCCTTATGGTGTCAAATTCAACATAATCATCTAGATTCCGTGAATGTTCTCTAGTTTGTACTCGTTTTGTACAAAAATACAGTTTCTGATGCACTACAATCTGATATATACAAGTCAAAAAACACACCTTATAATCATTTTGCTTCAAAATGTGGAGCTCAAATGGGATAAAACGGCTACAAAATTGAGAATATTCCATATAATCTAGAAGATTCCACTAAATTTGAAGTCGCAAGGGTGGACGTGTAAAAATATTTATAATTGAGGGGATGATTGTAATTACCCAAACAAGAGGGATTTTTTCGTAATTTGACAATATCTCTGGTTGTAATAACCCTAATATAAATGTAAATCAAACTAAATTAAGTGGCAGCCAGTAGCTTTTTAACAAAGTAGTAAACTCAGTGATACGGAATGAATTGACTTAACATTGAATTCTCAATTAGAAAATGTTTTGAAAACCGGATCGGACATTGATCCGGATAAGCTACTGGGTCACGATTGGACTGATATAACTGGGGTCCAACCGATTTTTTAATTTTTTATTTTATAATTATTTATACATAATTTTTATAGTAAATAAAACATATTTTATTACACCCACATTAACTCATTACTCATTCCAATTGAAACGTAAATCAAACTTATTTTCTTTTACATTCACAACATATCAACACCCACATATCACAGGGAATCATTTCAAATATTAAAGAAATTATAATATATAATAACATGTCTTACAATTAAAAAAATTATTATGATTTTATTTTTTTTCCAACCGCCGGGCAGTAAAAATACGTCGTTTTGGCCATTTTATTTAGTTATGTTTAAAAAAAAAAACACAAATTTTGGGTAAAAAATCCCGATTTGCACTTGGATTCCGATATTACGGTTCAACCGGTCAAACTAGACCGGATAAGGCAATGGTTCGCTGTTCAACCGGCCGGTCTGGTCCAGGTTTCAAAACCCTTTTAGAACTCCTTTATGAATTATTATAGATTTTTTTTTAAATCACTATATAGTATATAATATACAAAGAAAAATATTTAAAAAATAAAAACACGTTTTTATTGTGATGCAAGTGTAGACCTCATTTCCACTATTATTGACTTATGAAAGCTTTTCTTTCTACAACTTAAGAGTGGTAGTCAAAACACAACTCCTAACAAGGAAAAGCTGAAGCAGCTTCCAAGAATATTAATTCCGGTTGCGTCATCCATTATGGACCAATTAATATATTTTCTTGCTCTAATATATGTATATATATATACATAGCATCCAGCTTCTGCAGCTTCACAACTTATTATAAGCACTTTCAAACATAAACTTATTTATTCCTGATATATAGTGATTCATTAGTGAACAAAGCCAAGCCATGTCGACCGCCTATCTCACGGAAGCTTACATGATTAGGAAGCTCCACAACGAAAAGATGAACAAAATCAATCGTGGTTCAAAAAAGCTGAAATCATCGTCTGGTCGAGAAAAAGCGGAAAGCTACTGTGAAAGCTGCAGGAGTAGTGCTGCTTCTGCTTCTGGTGGCGGCTGTTTCTCGTTGTTCATGTTCAAGAAAATTCATCCAAACACTGCGTCGTCTTCCGATTCTTGAAAACCGGTTGGAGTCTTTGATTATTTTGTAACGATTTTGAATCTCTGCTAATAATTTGTTAGAGATTAATTATGTTTGTTCTTTTGATTTTCTTAATAGATTTGTACTATAAGGTATACGTATACCCTCAATGTAAACGGCGTAAACTTCCATAGTCTCGTTTGGGAATATTGATAAGTTTGATTAAATCGGATAGGATTGATTATATTGTCCGTGATCGCTAATGTAATTAACGTGATAATTATATCCTATGTTTGTGATTTGTTGTTACAATTTTTGTATTGGGTGGATTTTGTAATTGTAAGGGTTGAAATTGTACTAAATATCATTCAATACTTTTTGGGAAATTGCAAGAGCAAAACCATTTAGGTCTGGTCTTGGCCCATGTAAACAATATCATACTAATGTGGAGATGTTTTTCACTATCATAACAATGGCTTGTTCGGTTACTAGCTTGTAGACCTGATTGACTAATTAATAGTTGTTAATAACATAGTGCTACGCTGACATGGTTTGACTACTCGGAAATGCTTATGAGTGGGGAATGTATCTGAGGCGAAGGGTGTCCGTAATAGTCCGTAATAGATGGCGACCTGACACCAAGGAAAGTAAGGGCGAGTGCGATACCATACTACCTACAAAACAAGCATGGAGCGTATTGATGGTAATACCTACACGTAAGTGCACGTATCGTACAAGTAATATGATGGACTAAAAGTTCGAGTATCGATCCCACAGAGAATACTTAATTACTTAATTCTAGACGTTAAATCCTACCATTTATTATCAAGCCCACCACCCTACACAGTTGAAAGTTGAGGAAATAAACTAAATTAACTAAAACAATTAAAGCAATTTAAACAATAAAAAGCAACGGAAGCAA
This sequence comes from Erythranthe guttata, assembly GCF_000504015.1. Next base: position 484,224 of record NW_012192899.1, read on the forward strand.
TTAAACACGAAGATTAATCAGAGAAAGCAAGTCTAGGATTTTATTCTATCCCCTATATGATTACTAATTACCCAATTCCTTCAATTGTGCAAGTTATTAAACCGGATTACTAACCTGAGATGCTAAATTAATCGTAATCCCTTTCTGCGTGTATTACGATTCTAATACTCTAGATTCAATTAATGTATTCCTACACAATTAATTCTTGAACACAGCATTAAACATAAATATCAATAATGGCTACCTAAGAGATTAACTATATTCCTATGTTAATACCACAAAGGCTCTTCCACAGTTCTAATTTTTAATCCGATCTTCCGATTCTTGCGATCAATAATAACAGAAAAGCACATAAAGTGGGTTCGAAAGAAAATCCTAGAAATAAAAGAATTAGCTACTCATGATTAAAGTAAAAATAAAATTAAAATAATTTATAGAAGATAAATCTATGCTTGGAGTCTTCGAATCCTTCATCTTCGTTGCTCTTGAAATTGCGTAAAAAAATGGATTCGATTGTGTGCTTGAATTGGTCTTATATAGGGTGGAAAAGTTGGAGAAAAAAGACAGTTTCCTTGTGCAATTAGAATTCTTTTACTGTGCCTCTACGCCTTCTCGGACGGCCGTCTGGATTTGCAGTTAAAATTCCAGACGGCCGTCTCAATTGCAGAGACTTTGTTCTTCCCCGGAAAATATTCGGACGGCCGTCCAAATTCCAAGTGTCACTAGGCCAAAACACGACACTGGCGACGAAAATTTGCGACGAAAATGACTCATTTGCGACGAAAATTGCATGTTTGCGACGCAAAATATTCGTCGCAATGATAGTCCAAAATCGTTGCTCTGTGTCTCGTCGCAAATACTGCGACGAAATTGTTTTCCGTCGCTTCGTATGCGACGAAACGGTTAAATCGTCGCAATATTTAGATTTTCCTAGAATATTCATTTTATTTTCTATTGCGACGATACATACTCTTTTCGTCGCAATATATTGCGACTTTAAATTCATAATCGTCGCAAATAATTTAGATTTTTTGCGTCAAAATATTTGATTTCGTAGATACACTAAAGTCAATTTGCGACGATAGTGGATCCATAATTCGTCGCATATCTCTAGTTATTGCGTCGAAATATATTTGGTCCCAAAATAAATATTTTTTCTTTTGCGACGATTTCAATTTTTAGTCGCAACTGCAACTGCTATTTTTTTTTTCTTAAATCAGATTTTTTTTTTCTAATAAAAAATTAAATATGTACATCAATTGCAATAAATAAAATTAGCTATTACATCAAATACCAAAACACATTAAAATATAAGTCTTACATTAAAAGTAAATATTAAGGTAACACACAAATATGAATTCAAAAAATACATAAACTCAAAATAAAGTCGTACATAAGAAAAAGAAAAAAAATTAAGTCGCACACAAACATGAATCCAAGTAAGACATAAACAAGAATTAATCCTTGTTTTGCGCCCACACGTTTAATCCCAACTCCTTTACACTTCCCCAACACTCTTTCATAAACTAATGAGTTGGCCGTGCTTTCGTCACTTTCACCAAGTGTACACTCTTCTTAAACTTTCTTCAATTCAGCCTAAACAACTTAAGTGCACAAGTTAAACCCAAATTTCGGCAGCATAACGACTAAAATACAAACATACAAAAAAATACCCTTATCAATATACAATAACCAACATATCCAAAAAATACATAAATCCATATATATCAACTACTAATTCAACATATCAACACTGTGCTTGCATATCAACATATCAATGGACAATCAAGTAATAGATCGGAACTACGCCATAGATACATAAATTTTAAAATAAATCCCAACTTAACATTCAACAAAAAGAGCAAACATGGATAATTGAGATACTAAAATTGAAGTATTAAAAATATTGTGCTTACAGAAATAGCAAGTTGGTCGGGAGTAGCTGTCCCTGTAAACGGTTGTTCCATATCATCTCTTCACTAGTGGATGACCCCATTGCTTGTAATGAATCAATGCCCATATAGGCTTTCTTATATTTATCAACCACTGTAGGAGTTTTACTAAATTTGTTAAATTGTAATAATAAATTACAAAGTAATTAGACATTTTAAATCTTAAAGAAATAAAACTCATAGTTACAATCACTTACATGTTTATAGGACCAACTATTGATACTAGTTCGACCCCAATGATGGTCTGTTGCAGCTGCCTTTCGTGAATCCTTACGTTTACTAAATTTGGACTGTGAACATAGAGCACATTAATAGACTACTATATATACGAATATCCTCAGTTAATATTAAAAGTACAATTTACCTTCCATTTACCTCCAAGATTAGACATATAATGAAATTGCTCACATAATTCCTGCCCACATATCACCACTGATCCTTGATGAAAACTAATCAACTAACATATTTACAAAATTCTATATTAAGCTAATAACTCGGCAAAAATATTGATGCAATTTCTTAGATAACTAATAGGAAAGTCAAAATCGATGTACTGTTGGAGATTGAAATCAATGAAAATTAAAGACACATGCCAAGGTATAAGCGATTATGCCTTCCAGATTGTTCAAAATATTGTTTTTTTAGAATATTAGACTCACATCACATTCACAACCATATACTGATACAATCATCTTCAATCAAATAAAAAACAAACAACAACAAACCCAATTCACTTAATGGAGATATTTACTGGAAAAGAATGGAGAAAAGCACTAACGTATATATTGTGGAGAGATATATGTGGGCGGCGGAATAGGGGCTGCTGAATCTCAACAGCGGAGTGGGCATCGGAGTGTGGCGACGAAGAGACACCGCCGTATTGGGCTGCGGGGTAGGGGCTGCTGAAGTGAGACGACAGAGTGGGCAGCGGAGTGTGACGCCGCCTCAGTGGGCTGCGGCTGGAGCTCGACGGCGGAGTGGGTGGCAGAGTATCACGCTGCCGGAGTGGGCTGCGGGATAAGGGCTTATGAAACTCGACGGTGGTGTGGGCTGTGGAGTGTGACGCTGCCTGAGTGGGCTGCAACTGAAGCTCGACGACGGATAGGGAGGCAGAGTGTGACGCTGCCGGAATCGGCTGCGTGATAGGGGCCATTGAAGCTCGACGGGAGAATGGGTAGCGGTCGCCGGAGGGGCCACCGGATTTGTGCAGCAGTCAAGGAGACAAATTGAGAGGGAAAGACAGGACAAAGACGAAGAAAAAGAATTTGGAGGAGAATCGGCAATTTAGGGTTGAAAATTAAAAAATTTGCCACGTTAACCTAAACATCGTCGCATTTAATTAGAAAAACAATAAATTATTACGACGTTTTCTCAATCGTCGCACAAAAAGGCGGAATTTTTTCAGAAATTTGATTTTTGCCTACAAAAAAAGCGCGAAATTTTAATTTTCCAAATTTAATTGCAACTTTTAGATTATATTCGTGCGACGATTCTATGTTTCGTCGCAATTGTATTTTTTATTTATCTAAAATTTTGATTTTAATATGTGACGTATTCATTTTCGACACAAGAATTTCTGAATTTGGAAGATATGCGACGTTACTGTCGAAATCGTCGCAAACTTATGCTTAATAAAATAAAATTTTAATCTTCTCTTTGCGACGATTATCTAGTTTCGTCGCAATCGTGTCAAAAATTAGGAGCAACTTGCGGCGTATTTCTAGTTTCGTCGCAATTATTTAATTTTATAAATGTTGAAATATTTTTTATTGCATCGTTTTGATTATTATCGTCGCAACTGATGTATGTAATTTTTTTATTATTAACTGTTGCGACGATTTTTAATTTTCGTCGTTCAATTGCGACGATTACGGAGAATCGTCGCATATGTTTGAAGTTAAATTGGATCTTAAACTCATTGCGACGTTTTTGGTACAATAACGTCGCAATACTGCGACGAAACTTGAATCGTCGCAAATAAAATCGTCGCCAGAGTGCAGTTTTGGCCTAGTTCTCGGACGGCCGTCTGGGCTCTTGTTCTTCACATTTTTTACTTCTTCTCTTTTCGCCCATATTTTCTCCTAAATCGTATTTTGACCCTCTATTTATCCAATTATTCAATTTGTACCTAAAACACTTTAAGCACTAATTATCAATAAAATACACCAAAAGCTCTAATTAAAAGATATGATTAAGTGTAAAAATATACACTTAACAGAAGGCTAAAACCCGACTTTAAACCCTCAAACCTAACATTCCGCTTTTAACAAAGTACGAAGCAAACTCACTATGATTATTGGACGACCTTAGACAAACACGCACCATGCTCATGTCGAACTAGAGATCTAACTCTTAGACCGTCGATCCTCCGTGCATTCCCATCCCATAATGGGGACGAATAGCCGTTACATCATGACTTTGCAATCGAAGAATATGACCCTTTTTAGTTTTTTTCTCATAAGAGAAGAACAACTCAATCCCAGACGGGCAGGAAAGTCATTCTATAAAATCCACCTTGCGGAACAAGTAGTGTCAAAATCTCGCTTTGACAACGGTTGTCTCCTTCCCAGTTGTGTTAGATATAGCTTCTTATTCCTTTATTACCAGGAAATTCTCTAGAAATTAATCAAGACTTGTTTAGTTGTGATTCGATGCTTCTAAATAGCTCACCCAACCTTCATAGCAAATACCGGTTGCTTAGCTCTAGCTCCTTGGTGTAGGGAAGTCCTTTTTTATAGTACTTTCTTGACAAAGAAGAAAGAAAAATCTAATGGGGCTTGAAATTTCACGTTTTCGCCCATTAGGATCCATAACCGCAGTAACAGAATTCCAGTACGGTGGTCAGGGGCGGAACCAGGATTAGAAAGTAGGGGGGGCTAACTAAAATTTCAGGGTTCGGGGCAGCGCCGCGGAAAAAAATTTAGGTTCACAAGACATTGAAAAAATAGGTTTATACTGCGAAAAAAATTACGACACATATCTATAATATGATATATATCTATAATTTGTATGAAATTATGGAGAATAAACAAAAAATTAAGGGTTAAGAAACATATTTACAAAATCTTTGGGGAGCAAAAGTAATATTCAAAAAATATTAGGTCAAAATAGCTAAAAGAAAAAATAAATTCTTGGGGGGTCAACTGCCCCCCTAGCGGTACCACCACTGACGGTGGTAATCACATCCATAACCAACTTGGGCATTTTCTTTTCCAATACCGCGACAACATATTTTCATCACCGCGGTGATGACTTCTAAGTAGATTTTATCCATGTTCCGAATTTGTAGAACGTCAAAACATAAAAGTTGTAGTCATTTGTCCTTTGAAGTTTTCCAGTGCTGCTTGAATCATGTTATTTGGAGTTCGAATAAAAGATTTATGATTACAATGGAAAACACTTCCAAAATAGTAATTCAATTTCGTCTCCAATTTTTGGTTTTGCATCCGAATTGATATATTTCCGGCATTATTCGTCCATTGGCGTATGTTTACCTATAGAAATACTAACACCACAAGTTATATAAAATTAATAGACATAACCACAAAACAAGGAATAATCAAAATCCAAAGTAATGAAATAGACTTCAAATCATGCACTTATTTGTATAGTAAAGCCTCGCTTGGTTGCCAAGATAAAATTAAATAATCTAATGAAACCCTATTGTTTTATTGGACCTCGGAAGATCCAATAAAAGGCATGTCTAAAAAGCAAGGTAAGGCATGATGACATGATATTTGCGGGTCGATCCGCAAGTTATTGAGGATATCAAACATCAAATAAAGTCCAATTATTTAGTTAACCATGGCAAATCTCCCCAACCAAACTAGACCTAAGGGTATAATGGGGTTAACATATTTTTATGAGTATACACTACAATATAGCAAATGAAAATATGAAAACTATTAAACCAGGTGTGTAAAATCTCAGTGTAACTGTTTAATTAATAATTGTTGGCTAAATCCAAACCCTCAAACGTCAAAAGTAAAGCTACCATGACATAATTGCTGACCTCACTTTTTGCAAAAGCCATCCAAAATTGTCCAAACAATAGCACCTAGACTAATACCACGTTGTGTTTGGCTGGATTCTAAAATTATATTCTCCCCACTCAATTTTCTTACAATATATAATTATTTTTGTAAGCATTTTAATTCTGATTTAAAAAAAAAAAAATTCATAAAAAAAAAATCAAATTTTATCTATCCTTTAGACATGATTTACATGTTTTTTTTTTCATTTTTTTGCTTACTCGACTAAGATATTTTAGTTGATCGACTATTTTTTCGACAAATTCTTAGACATCGTCGTTTTTTTTTTCCTTTCAAAAATCATGTTCTTTAATTTGTTTCTCCAAAATAATCAGCTACGAAAGAATTGCCTTCCCTTATGTTGTTCCAATGCTTCATTTTTTTTTCTTTTTTGTAAAGCACAAAGCACCACTATCTAATTGGGAGAATAACAGCTTTCATCCTTCAAAGTTTGCACAAATTTTATATTTGGTTCCCAATATTCATGAAAAATAATTTAACATTTTTTTATCATTTCATTAATTTATCGAAAGTCCGTCAATTAAAGCATTGATGGTCACACGCTTGATTCCGTTAGTACTAATGAAAAATTGGCGTACATGATTAAAATTGTTGAATTTTTGAAATACGGGGGACCAAATATGTTTTTAATGAATATGAGGAACCAATTATGAAATCATTGCTAACTTAAGGGATGAAAATTGTATTTTGCCCTGTTCTAATTTAATTAGTCCCTAGTCCAAAAGAATTTGAAATTGAAAAGAAGGCTAAAAGAATGTGCCTACTTTCTCTATCAAACCAAATAGGTAAGAATATTTATGTCAACGCTCTATAAATGTAAGGGTAAATAGCACTTAAACCCCCTTATGGTTATAAGATTTTGCAGATATCCCCTTATACTCGTAATATCAGAACATAATTCCCTTGTGGTTTATGTGGAATAGCTTACGTTAGTTTTTCCGTCAAATTTAAATGTGTGTGTCAAACATCAAAGTAATTTTTTGCAAATGACCCACTTGTGCTTTCATTTTCCTTTCATTTTTGCAGATGACCCCATTGAAGAAGTTTGATACACGCGGTCAAGTTTGACCGAAAAACTGACGGAAGTAGCCCCATAAACCACAAGGGTGTTATGTGTTGATATTACGAACACAAATAAGTGATCTGCAAAATCTTATAACCACATTCAAGGTTAAGTGCTATTTAACCTAAATGTAAAATAATAAAACTTTAAATATTTCAATTTTGCCCACTAATTAGGAAGCCAAGTTATTTATCAAAAATAAAAATAAAAATAGGAAGCCTAGTCAAAACACAATTCCTAGTACGTAAGAAGAAAAAGTTGAACCCAAGAATACATACAGCAGAGGTCATCCATTACGACCACATTTCTTGCTCCCCAAGTTCACAAAAAAATCTCTCTCTCTATATATAGCAATCCAGCTTCAGCTTTTAAAAAAGTTCATTCCAACTTATCTATTATATTTGCAACAGCTTAATTCTTTGATCAGCACATTAATTTGATTTATAGATATAAAAAAAAGGTAGAGCCATGTCAACAGCTTCTGCGGGGCTTGCCGAAGCTTACATGATCCGAAAGGTGTACAAGGAGAAGATGAACAAAATGGATAATGTTTCCGAAAAGCCGATGAATTCATCTCATGAAAAAGCTGAGGAGAAAAGCTGCAGGAGAAGTGCTTTTGCTTCTGCTTCTGCTTCTGCTTCTGGTGGTGGCTGCTTTTCTCTATCGATGTTCAAGAAAATTCATCCAAACACCCTGCCTTCTTCAAAACCAATTAGATTTTTTTTATTTTTTTTTTATTTTATTTTTATATAAAGTGAATAGCACTTAACCCCTTTGTGGTTTGAATTTTGTGCGCATAATCATTTGTAAAATATTTTCTATAGTTTACCAGGAACAATCTTACTTTTATTTATAAGATATTGATTCAATAATTTATAATCTCTTGAAGAAAAATATAATTCCATTACGAGAGTCATATTATTAAACTTTTTTTTCTAGTGTTTTTAGAGAGGAGCTCTATATATTAATGACCGCGTCACCCCAAAAACTTCGCCGGCGATGTCCTCGATGGCGGATCACTGTATCACCGCCAAACGAAGAGAAAAAAACCCGGAGAAGATAGAAGACGGGAAGAAAGAAGAGAGGGGAACGAGAGAGAGAAAAAAAAATAATAGAATTAGGGTTTGGAATGGTATATTGCGTTATTTAAATGTGTGAGGAATGCTATATCTATGATAAAAAGAATTTGTGTTGGTCTTCTAAATAAATATATATATATATATATATATATATATATATATATATATATATATATATATATATATATATATATATATATATATATATATATATATATATATAAAAGTTAAATTACGGTCACACCTGAGGTTATGGTCAAATTATGAAAACCCCATCATGTTTGGGTAATTATAGCCACATCCTCAACTATGTATAATCTAATGAAAAGACTCATCCGGAGGTAAAAATTTAGGGATGTTAATTCGAGAAAACCGAACCGAAATCTCGGAACACCAATATGTCATACCGTTTACCAAACTAAATATACGATTTGGCTTGGTAAATAACCAAATAACATAAATTTTATGTAAAACCTGACTATAATTACTCAAACAAGAGAGTTTCTTTGTAATTTGACCATACTTCAGGGGTTGCCGTAATTTGAAAAAAAAAAAAAAAAACAGGCGTAGAAGATAAAAGAAATTGTGTTTGGATTTCCTAATCAAAATTCTCTCATACGACACAGACCTCAAACCCAAACTAAACCCTAATCATAAACCACAGCCGCCGCCGCATATGGAGACCGGCAATGCTGAGCGAAGCACTCATCTTCCCCAAGAAATCACCGAAGAAATATTATACAGACTCCCGGTAAAATCTCTCTTGAGATTTAAGTGTGTTTCCCCATCATGGCGTTCATTGATCTCCAGCAAACAATTCATCAAAACCCATCTCCAACGCTCGAAAAAGATCGAATCTTTCGCCGACAAAAGAATCATCTCAATCTGTAAAGGCAGACTAAAGGCATGTTCTCTGTCCTCCTTGTTCACCGAACCGGTCACTCGCGCCTCTTTTTTCAATTTCTTTCCGTTGAATATCTCGAGAGATATAGTTATCGTGGATTCATGCAACGGTTTGATCTGCGTTCTAGTCGACGCATGTCGGTTTTTCTTGTTGAATCCTTCGACAAGAGAGTTCAAGGAATTGCCCGACTTCTTTACCGGAACGACATGCCCGAAGAATGTCGGTTCTATTCGTGCATACGGCTTTGGATTCGATGAGAGTAGTGGTGATTACAAGGTTTATGCCGTTAGTTATATGATATTAGTGATTGGTTCGAGTATCGCAAGAGTGTATAGCTTAAAGGCTGATTCTTGGGGACGTAATTTGTTCTTTAAGGATGTATACATGTTTGGTTCAGCCAAGTTTGTGAGTGGGAAGTTTCACTGGATAACCGATATTAAAAGGAATTCGAAATGGGAAGGTGTTTGTTTTGATTTGAAGAGTGAGACTTTTGGAACCGTGAAACAACCTAGTTGTATGGAGGGTTATTACAAGCCGACATTGGCAGTTCTCGAAGGATGTCTTTGTGTGTTTTCCGACTATGCTCCAATTATTAGGTTCGACATCTGGATTTGGAATGAGTATGGGGTCGAAGATTCTTGGTCTAAATACGTCGCTATTTCGTATCCATCCATTTCTTGCGAGCCTTTATTGCCGAAAGCTTATAATCTCGTAACCCCGTTGTTTGTTTTGCCAAGTGGCGAGGTTCTGTTTACGTACGGATTGGATTTTTTAATTTACAATAAGAAAGACAACTGCGCCAGGCAACAACGCACCGTTGACTTTGATCATCGTGTTCGTGCAACGGAGGTCTACACAGAAAGTTTAGTCTCGCTTGTACCTGATGATTGATGGTGGTGAATATGGGAGGCAAACTTGAATGGTATGATTTGATTAAAAGAAAAAAAAAAAGTAAAAAAAAAAAAGCATAAAAGGAGTATATGATTAAATGATGTTTAATTTTCTTGGATTTTTCTTTTCAAAATTCAAATCATGCAAGTTACAAATTGGGAGAGTAGGTGACCTACATGATTCGAACCCTAGTCTTTTACTCTAACAGTACATGTTATGTACCAACTCTTCGTAATTGGATAATATTAAGATGGTTGGTGGTGTTCGCTATTATGTACCAACTCTAACAGTATTTTTTGATGTTTGCTTTGTTATAAAGTTTTTTTTTGTTCTTTTTTATCTCATTTATTTGGTTATGATTTCTAGATTTAATGATAATTTATTGGCAAAATTGTTTCCTCTTAGACATCATACATCAATAAGTTAATGTTCAGTAACATTAGTTATAATTAATTAAATAGTTTCATGTTGACCCAAAATAATAAAAAAAAAAATGAGCAATTACATCTTTGATGTTATGAATGCATTCAATATGCATTTAGTGTGGATGTGAAAACATAATAGTTTTCTAAAAAAAAATGAAAAAGAAGGAAAATGTAATAGTTTAAGACGGTTTCATTAATACTTTATGTATTCAATATGCTCTTTGAGAACTATAAATAGATGGCATTGTAATGAATTTAAGACACTTGAGAGTACAAGAAATAATAAGTAGAAAATGTTTTATTCTCCTTATGTTTGATCTTCCATATTATTGTTTTGCTTGAATTTTTTTTTTAGTAGATTTATAACATGTTATCAGCACGACTTGCTCTACCTTATTATCCGGTATTTGCATAAAGTTGAGTTATTTATATCAAATTCGGTTCTCATTTCTTTTATTCGGATGTGCCTATATCAAAACCATTTGTGTTTTCGCCTATCAAGATCCATCACCACGGTAACAAGTTTCCACTAAGGTGGTTGTGACAACCATAGCCAACTTGGCACTTTTCTCTTCCAAAACCGCGGCAACATATTTTCATCACCGCAGTGATGACTTCTAAGTAGATTTTATCGGTGTTCCCACCGAATTTGTAGAATGTCAAAACTTAAAAAGTTGTAGCCTGAAGCTTTCCAATGATGTATGAATCAGGTTATTTGGATTTCGGATGAAAGAGTTATTTTTTATTTAAATAATGTTTCATGGTATTGATGTACTTGGCTTCATTTAAATTCAAACCCTCAAACGTGAAAAGTAAAGCAAATCTATTACCATGACATAATTGCTGACCTCACGTTTTGCAAAAGCCAACCAAAAATGTCCAAAGACTACCCACCTAGACTATTACCACGTTACGTTTGGCTGGATTCTAAAATTATATTCTTCCCACTCAATTTTGGTAAAATATATAATTATGTTTGGGGAGAATTTACACTTTTGGTCCCTGCTGTTTGGCACGATTCTACTTTTGGTCCTCGTTGTTCCAAAATGAACAAAGCTCATCTCTAAGTTCAATTTTAAACACTTTCGGTCCCCGTCGTCACATGCCCCTTAGCAAGTAACGGAAACACTATTTTGAGATAAAATTGAAATTGAAATTTTTTTGGGGGCTGGAGAATAATTTTTTTTAATATACTACTTATAATTAATTTTTTAATAATCAAAAAAATTAAATAAACAAATTATTTATAAAAAAAAACCCAACCTTAAAATTTCTTAAAAATTAAACCACTAAAAAGAAAAATCCCAAACTGAAGAAAAAAAATTATTAAAATATTTTTGGGGCTGGAAAATAATTAGAAATTTCATTTATACTTAATATTATTAAAAAAAAATAACTATAAGTTTTTTTAATTTCTAATTATTTTCCAGCCCCAAAAATATTTTAATTAATTTAATTTTTCGGTTTGGGATTTTTTTTTTGTGATTTGGTTTTTGAGGAGTTTTAAGGGGTCAGGATTTGTTTTTATGGTGTCAGAGAGTTTCTAATTATTAACAATAATTTTAATAGTTAATTTTTTACTGTTAAAAAATTAATTATATTTTACATTTTTAATTATTTTCCGGCCGCAAAAAAAATTCAATTTCAAAAAAGAAATTATCATGCCCTTTTCGGATGAATCATATAGTTTTACAATTTCATCAGCAAAAAAGGTTATCAAATGAATTGTCATTAGAATAGAAACGATTGAAAAAGAAATATGAATTAATATATGTTGTTGAAAATATCATAAAAACAAGGACTCCCTTAATTATAAAATTGAAATTTGGAATTGAATTCATCAATTCATTTTCATTATTTTCATTATAGGATCTATTTACTTTTTTTAGGAGATGACATGCCGCCACTCGGACTCGAACCGAGATGCTATAGCACTGTTTCCTAAGAGCAGCGTGTCTACCAATTTCTCCGTACGAGAGTACCGGGAAGGACACACCTCTGGTGTACCAGTTATCGTGCCCACGGTAAACGTTGGGTAGCCAAGTGCGGAGCGGATAACTGCTGAAAGCATCTAAGTAGTAAGCCCACCCCAAGATGAGTGCTCTCCCCAAGACGAGTGCTCTCCCCAAAATAGTGTTTTCCGTTACATGCTAATGGGCATGTGACAGCGGGGACCGAAAGTATTTAAAATTGAACCTTTGAGGTGAACTTTGATAACTTTGGAACAATGGGGACCAAAAGTGGAATAAGGCCAAACATGGGGACCAAAAATTGAATAACTCCAAACATGGGGGCCAAAAGTGGAATAAGGCCAAACATGGAAACCAAAGTGTAATTAGAAACCAAACCACACACAAAAAAAAAAAAAAAAAAAAAAAAAAAGATAATTAGTGAAAACCCCCAAAATCATTTACTTGTATTAAGGTGGATATATCTCTCTTTTCATTATTAGTGAGACCCCCTATTTATTAAAAAAAAAACCTTTGTTAATTAAAATTGGAGTTGACATGATTAATATATCTCTAAATAATTAAATTTCTTTAAATTTGTGATATCTGAAATAAAACACTATTTCACGTTTCTTCTCTTTCACTTATCATTTTCTCTTTTTTTCTCTCTGCAAGACCTCCATCCCATTCCACCTTTGGGTCGCCGCCGCCGCCCCCACCTCTTCCACATCGTCGGCCTAAGGCTTTGACATCGTCGTTCTCCTCCATGCACAACCAGCTCCTCCAACGCCGCCGCCGCCCTCGTCGCCGCTCCTCCACAACCGGCTTGAATCCAACACGGAAATCAAACAACGTCATCGATGGGAAGCACGGTTACAAGTGCATATTTCGGATCTCGTCATTCCAACAAACCCGACGATGCAAAACGCTTCGCGACCAAGTTCAGATCTGGTGCCGTTCAATTCAAGCAAAAAGTGTATATTTTTTTTCTTGTTTATTGTGATTTTCTTTATATCATATTCGCTATGATGTTTTTCAATTTTCTTTACACTTGTTTCCATTACTTTGTAGTTGATTTCGGGTTTTGCTATTTTTATTTTCTTGTAATTATTGTCGATAACTTTACAGTAGTTTTCGATAGTTTTATAATTGTTTTCGATATTCTGTACGTGTTGATTTATACAATTTATAGTTGATTTCGTCATTTGTAGTTATTTTTATTTTTTGTAAATTTGTTATTTGTAAATCACTGTTTTTATATAGCTATTTTACAGTTTTCTAATAGTTGATTACGGCGAAAAACACGAACAGTTGAAAAAAATATTTATTTTCTAATAGTTGTTTTACAATTTATAGTTGTTTTTTTTATTAAAAAATGGCAAAAAAATAGTTGTTTACTGGAAAAAAAAATGCAAAAAATAACTAAAAATTAAAATTAAGAAAAATGAAATAAAAAAACGAAATTATAGTTGATTTCGGAAATATAATAGTTGGTTTCAGAATCTTTATAGTTTATTCCAAACAAAAAAACTGAAATTAAAAAAAATTAAAAAAATTAAAAATATTTTTTTCAACTGCAAATAGGTAAGAATATTTATGCCACGCTCCATAAATGCAAAATAAAACTTTAAATATTTCAATTTTGCCCACTAATTAGGAAGCCAAGTTATTTATCAAAAATAAAAATAAAAATAGGAAGCCTAGTCAAAACACAATTCCTAGTACGTAAGAAGAAAAAGTTGAACCCAAGAATACATACAGCAGAGGTCATCCATTACGACCACATTTCTTGCTCCCCAAGTTCACAAAAAATCTCTCTCTATATATATATAGTAGCAATCCAGCTTCAGCTTTTAAAAAAGTTCATTCCAACTTATCTATTATATTTGCAACAGCTTAATTCTTTTGAGTACATTAATTTGATTTATAGATAAAAAAAAAAAAAGGTAGAGCCATGTCAACGGCTTCTGCGGGGCTTGCCGAAGCTTACATGATCCGAAAGGTGTACAAGGAGAAGATGAACAAAATGGATAATGTTTCCGAAAAGCCGATGAATTCATCTCATGAAAAAGCTGAGGAGAAAAGCTGCAGGAGAAGTGCTTCTGGTGGTGGCTGCTTTTCTCTATCCATGTTCAAGAAAATTCATCCAAACACCGTGCCTTCTTCAAAACCAGTTGGAGATCAGATTATTCTAAAATGATCAATTAGATTTTTTTTTTTTTTATGAATAATGTTCGTTAAATTTTTTTATTGTACTACCTCAATATAACTATTTCATTAGTTGTACATCGATTTTTCTTTTCATTTATTTATGTGTTTTATTCACTAAATCAATTTTTGCGTCCGAATCAAATTCACGGCCAGTGAGGAAGCTAGTGTAGGGCCAGAGGGCCAGGTATGGATGGGCATTCGGATGGGATTATTCGAATTATGACCTGACCGGGTCGGGTAATACCCGACCGGATTGGGTAATTTTCGAATTAACCGGGTTTTGTCGGGTTCGGGTACCCGGTGCTTCCAAATCGGGTTGGGTCAGGGTATTAGTAATTTTACCTGGGTACCCGGGTAATATATATAAATTTACTGTCTCTCTTTTTCTGTTTTTATGACTAGTTGTTTTTGTGTAACAAATTTAGTAATTCTTTTGTTTTTATTAACATCCGTATGTAACAATATGTTTTACTCTACTGCCCGTATTTGTAACTAAGTAAAGCAACATCTAATATATTTTTAATATTTTACGAAATGTGATCTCACATGTAGAATTGGAAGTATTAAATAATTATTAAAAGAACAAAAAAAAAAAAAAAAAAAAAAATAAATAAGAAAAAAACAGCAGAACAGCAAAACTCGAACCCGACCCGAAATAATGGGGTACCCGGTTATTTCGGGTTGGGTTCGGGTAATATTTGTTTTTGCAAAAAACCCGAATAACCCGACCTTGCCGGGTACCCGGTTATTTCGGGTCGGGTTCGGGTAATATTTAAAAAAAAAAAACTCAAATTACCCGACCCGACCCGAATGCCCACCCCTAGGGCCACGGCCCCATAATCAAATTTTAATTTTTTTTTTTACTATTGATATGTATATAATTTATTGCAATTTTTTTGTTCTCATTTTTTTTAACAATCTAGTAAAATTTAAAAAGAAAAATAAAGTATTTTAAATTGAAGAAATTAAAGATAAATAATAAATGAGTCTAGTAAGTAGGATACGAAAGTTATGAATTGTGACTTGGAACCAGGGGCAAGAGCGGATTCAAACCCATCCTTAATTAAATAATTCTACAATATTATACTTATATATTTATTTAGTCCACAAAAAATCTGAATTAATTAGAAAGTTCTAAAAGTCTTTTTGTTCCTTTTATTTTTTATTTTCCTATCTTCTGATTTGTAAAAACAAAAACTCCTAATTTTTTTTCGGGAACATTGTCTCAAACTCCCAAAATTTAAGTCTAACTTGCATGTAATGAATTTAAGTCATCACATTTGACTTAAATTGCGTCTGAGACATATGGGAAAACAACAAACTTGTGTATGTCGATACGCATTGGCAACAAAGTTGCGCTTACTCAAACACAATGACAACGAATTTGCACATATCGCCATCACACATTTTTTCCGGTGATGTAAATCTTCTTCGATCAAAATTTTCGACAAGGATTTGTATTTTAATCCAACAAAATCTACCAAACAACTCTATATGATTAGTAAAAGTTTCCATTTTTCTAATTTCTAGAAAAATTTACGAACAAATTTCAAGTTGAGATGATTTTTGATTTTTCCCAATTTAATTTTAAGAGTTAGAAGCAGTTGTTTAAATTTGAATTTCAACAACACTAAATTTAAAACTTTTTTTTTTTTGAAGAAAATATATATTATTAGGCGATGTTCGCCAAAATCATTGGAAGGTATCACCTTCAATACAATCATGGTCAAATTGTTTAGCAATAGCATGGGCCATATGGTTACCCGAACGCTGAACAAAATTAAATCGACATAAACTAAAATAACTTGCAAGAGATAAACAATCCTCTATGTAAGCCCCAAATGAAGACGTGAAATTTTTTTTGTCCCGCAGCACCGTCATCACCTGGAGATTATCACCTTCGATCACAACCTTCTCCCATCCCATTGCCCTAGCTCTAGATATTGCTCGTAAGACAGCATGAGCCTCACCATTAACAGCATGGGGGCGCCCGTTGATCTTAAAAGCTCCCCACCATAGACATTGCCCTCTTGTATCACGAGCTACGCACCCTATAGAATAGTAGTTCACTCCTTTCGGAAAAGCCGCATCAACATTAATTTTCACCACACCATGCTCAGACGGTTGCCAATGTGACGGATGCGGAAAGGGACGACCTAAGACCGGATTATGTTGGCCCTGCTTATAATTCCCCAAGAAAGATTTACACCTACAGATAGAAGAATGGTATTGTGGAATTTTTATTTAGAATTAGTATTGAAGAGAAGATAAACATTAAATAGATAAATGGTTGAAACTTAAATTAATAAAATATTTCACATTTACTTAAAGTCGTCCTACATTTATCATTTCAAATTTCAAAAATTTATCATAATTTTCGTCCATATTGATAGATCCTTTTAATATTGATAATCTTACATATTAGTGGATTTAATAACAATTTCAAATAAAACTATAAAATGTGTTTAAAATATATGCAGTATAACCTCAATAAATTAATAATCTCGCTTAAATAATAGTTTCTTTTGGTTCCGATTTGGTGAAAATATATTAAATTATTAACTCGATAATTTAATAATTTGCTAAATTAATAGAATTTTCCTAGTCCCCACTATACTAATTTATAAAGGTTCAACTGTATTAAAATAATATTTGAATTTATTTTCCCCATAGTTAATATATCTTCTAAAATCATCAAATTAATAAATATGAAAAAAAAGGAAGATAGAGAGGTAGTATATTACTTGACTCTCGGTAGATCTGGCACGAGAAGTCAACACTAGCGCCACGTCCAAAGACAAAAATACCCTCATCAGCTCCACACAAAATTAAAATCAAAGGGGTATTCTTGTAAATTCGTAACATTCCCAAACAAAGTATATAAATTCCAAAAGCTGTAAGCCACCAAGAAATTCTTACCATCAAAAACTCCAAAATTATTTAGTTCCATTACAGGCTTTTGTCAGGAATTTTCCCTCCTTTTTTTATCCCCAATCTCTACTTTATTCACTTAATTAATCAAAAAATAATTTTTTTTTAAATTAGTAAAAAAAATTAAAAAAAAAAAACAAAAGAAATTACTTTCAAGAAATTCCTGCATTTTGAGTTCTTGCTAATTTTAGGCCACCGCCACTCAGACAGTATCGACACTGTTCAAAAACATCTCTTCTCCCACAAAGATTCCCTTTTTATTCATTAATTTTTATTTTTTTTAATTTTTCGGAATTTCATTTTCACTTGCATTTGAAGATGCCCACCTCAGATCCATAATTAGGTACGCAGACAATTCAACATCTCAGAAGGGCTGTTGAATTTTTTCCCCTTTTTTTTTAATGATTATGATTGTGCTCGTGAAAGTGACGCGCTAGCTCTTTTTTTTTTTTTTTTTTTTTTCTCTGTCTGAAATTCCACCATTGTAAGAGAAGTGGGAGTAAACCCTTTTCTGCAATTAATTTAATGAGCTACTGTTCTTGAAAAAAGTAACTGAAGAGTGACATTGTTTTGCTGCTGTGTTTTTCACTTTTTTTTTTCTTTGATTTAGTTTTTTTTTTCAAGATTGAATCTTTGATGTTGCTGTTGTGCAAGAAAATGTTGGGAGATCATTGTTGTGGGGTTCATTAATTCGAAGCTTTTCGGGGTTTTTTTTTCGATTAAAGCTTCCGTCTTTATGTTGGCTTAATCAAATCTATGGAGAGCCCTCATTGTATTTTCAAGAAAAGGTATTTTGCTGCTTTTAGCTCCATTTATGTGTAAACTATGTTTTCTTTAATTTGTTTTCCTTTTCCGAGATGAATTTCCTGCTGTTGCACATTTTCAAGATCCGTAAACCCGTCAACCCGAAACCCCGAAACCCGAAACCCGGAAACACGAAACCCTGAAAACCCGAAACCCAAAAACCTTTCTTCAAACCCTTGTGACTACAGTTATTTAACCCCGAATGAGCAATCAATGTATCGATCGCATCATTGATTCGAATTCCCGTTTATTTGATTCACATTAGCTTGTATGCTTAAAAAGAAAAAAAACGAAAAGGAAAAATAGTTATTGGTACTCTGTTTGTGACTTGTCCACTTAAATGATCTTTTGTTTTCTTTCTTTTTTTTTTTTCCTTTTCCGATATGAATTTCCTGCTGCTGTCCATTTTCAAGATCCGTAAACCCGAAACCCGAAACCCGAAAACCCGAAAACCCGAAACCCCGAAAACCAGAAACGCGAAAACCTTTCTTCAAACCCCTGTGACTGCAGTTATTTAACCCCGAATGAGCAATCTATGTATCGATCGCATCATTGATTCGAATTCCCGTTTTATTTGATTCACATTAGCTTGTATGCTTAAAAAAAAAAACGAAAAGGAAAAGTAGTTATTGGTACTCTGTTTCTGAATTGTCCACTTAAATGATCTTTTTTTTTTTTTTTTTTTTCATTCTTTATTACATTGATTTGATTATAAATTCAGTTTCGCGCTTAGGTAGGTTTCTAAATACTCGGTGGATAGATGATGCTTAAACGAGGTGTGGAATAATGTCGAGGGTTTCTAAGTGGAAGCTCGAGAAGAATAAAGTCAAAGTCGTCTTTCGCCTCCAATTCCATGCAACGCATGTAAAATTTCTTTTGTTTTTGTTTTTGTAATAAATGCTGAGTACTAGGTTATTTATGCTATGTCTTAACGGTACGTTTTTTTTTTTACGGTTTCAGATTCCACAAAGTGGATGGGAGAAGTTGTTTATATCGTTCATACCTGCCGATACAGGGAAAGCTACAGCTAAAACAACAAAAGCAAACGTAAGAAACGGAACATGTAAATGGTCCGATCCTATTTACGAAACGACGAGGCTTCTTCAAGATTCTAGAACCAAACTTTACGATGAGAAGCTCTACAAAATTGTCGTGGCCATGGTACTTTCTTTCTATCTTAATTTCCCACATATCGACTATTTATTAGCATGAGAAAATAAAAACCCTCGTAAAGAAATATCCAAAATGTTGCTATTTCTAGCATTTTCAACTGTAATAAATTTTTCGTCGTTTTTAAATAAATCCCGTTCGACTTCAATTTTATTATAGGGATCTTCGAGGGCAAGCATCCTCGGTGAGGCTTCCGTAAATCTTGCCGATTATGTTGATGGTCTAAAGCCATCCGATGTATCACTTCCTCTTCACGGATGCAATTTCGGAACTATTTTACATGTAAGTGAAATGAAAAAAACGATGAATCATTTATTTCGTTTTCTTTTTCCCCCGATTTCGTTTTGGTATCTTATTGACGCTTTTAATGTTGTTACGCTTCGATATTTTAATTAACTGAATTGATATGTTTCCAGGTTACCATTCAGCTCCTTACCTCAAAAACTGGATTTAGGTACGGAAACATTGTTCTTCAATGCTGCCCTCGATTTTCTACGCAATTATTATTATTATATTATCGAAAAAATAATTTTTACTTCATGCAGGGAATTTGAGCAGCAGAGAGAACTCAGAGAAAAGGGATTACATGCCGATAGTGCCCCTGCCAAAATACAATATCCCGAAGAGGTCACCATCGACGAGGTCTTATTATCTCTATCCATTAGAATCGAACGACGTTGCTTTTTTTTTTTAAGGCTCTGTTTGGTTCATGAATTTTGAAATGAACGAAAAAGAAAATGCAAAAGCAAATGAAAACAAAAAGAAATTGAAAATCGTTAGTATGTTTGGTTTCTAAGGAAAATGGTGATGAAATTGATTACGTTGGAAAAGCATTTTACCTAGTCCTTTCATCTTGGTACTTAGCATTTTTTTTCTTGATCCAAACGGAGCCTTAATGATTGATTTGAATTTCAAATTTGAATATAAACATAGTTAAAGATTGTTTTTTTTTAATAGGTGGGTGCACATATTAAATTTAAATCAGATGCTAACGAGGTCTCTTCGCTCGAAGAAGAAGTGAACCCGAGCGAAGAATATGGAGGCTCGGCTACTGGATTCGATGGCTCGTCGAATACTTCCGGAAGTTTCTCTGCGGAGAAGCATGAAGTTGATTCCAAAAGTACAACTTCTAGTCCACATAAAGTCAAAAGAGGTACACCCGATCATCCAAATACGGCCCAAGGGAGTGTTGGTTCAGACAAATCCACAACAGACAATAACAACGAATTAGCAACGGCTTTCGAAGAGAACAGTCGACTTAGAGCAAGTTTGGAATTATCCGAATCTTCATTTTTCAACCTCAAACTCGAAGTCGACTCTCTGCAGACCCTAGCTGACGAATTAGGCTCCGAAACGCAAAAGCTCTCACGCCAGCTGGCGGCCGAGGCGTCTTCGTCCGAACAGCTGGCGAACGAGGTTTCTGTCTTGAAATCAGAATGTCTGGATTTCAAGAACGAAATAACCCGGATTAAAAAAACGACCGAAAATCGAGATACCGCATCTTTTAAGGACGATCGTTTTGTGTCTGAAAATGGGCTCGGTCTCGATTTGTGTCAGCCGGAAATCTTTGATCCCATCGATGCAATGAAAGCTCAAATCTTCGATCTTGTAAGAGAATTGGACGACGCGAAAGTCGAAAAGGAATCTCTTACAAGAAAAATGGATCAAATGGAACTGTACTACGAAGCACTAATTCACGAGCTGGAAGAAAATCAAAAGCGCATGCTCGGTGAATTACAGCACGTGACCAAAGAGCACGCCACTTGCCTCTACAATTTATCGGTCACTAAATCCGAAACTGAAAAACTCAGCCAAGATATGAGTCAGCAAATGCTTCGATTCGTCGAAGAGAAACGTGATTTGGAAGCCATTAACGAAGAGCTCGAGAAAAGGGCTACAATTTCGGAAGCTGCTCTGAAAAGGGCTCGTCTAAATTACTCGATAGCGGTGGATAAATTACAAAAAGACCTCGATGTGCTTTCCTCACAGGTTACTTCCATGTTCGAGACTAACGAAAGCCTCATCAAACAAGCTGTACCTAATCAGAATCAAGAAGATTATGAAACGAAAAGGAAAAGATCTTTTTCCATGCACGAGGAGCTTTATCGAAGGGCTGAAGAAGAACTTATCGAAATGTATTCGATGAATTTGAACTTGGATATATACTCAAGGGCACTTCAAGAACCGTTGATTGAAGCCGATTTTGAAATTAGAAATATGAAGGAGAAAATTGACGAACTTGTGGAAGAGTTGAAACTCTCGACCGCTTCTCAGAACGAGTTGATGGTGAGGTTGCAGAAGGCAAAGGATGATATTCACGAACTCAACGAGTATAAATATAGTAGCATTTCGGAGAATCGGCTCTTGGAGGAGAAGTTGGCGAAACTTTCGAAGGAAAATTATCTTCTTGGTCAGAAGGAGAAGGATTCGGAGAGCACCGTTGTGGCTTGTTTGGCTGAGAATGCTGAGCTGTCGCTTCGATTGAAAAACGAGGCGTTCGAAAACGAGAAACTTGCTAATGAAGCGTCGCTTTTGAAGGAAACGATAACGACCCTCAAAGCTGAATCGGATGAATTGGTTTCTTCCAAGGAAAATCTCGAGGAAACTATCGATTTTGTTCAAGAAAAGTTACGAGATTTATTAGCATCTAACAAAGATTCCGATTTCGGGAGTGTGGGAATAAAAGATGCCCTTTTGCAGTTAGAGAAAATGCAGGATAATTCTGTAGTGAAAACTCGTCAACTAATGGAAGAGAATCGAAATCTGAAAAGTGAGAGAGACGTTGCTGATGTGGCGATGAGGGCCGCCAGGTCAGATACTCTGACGATGAAGGAGAGTTTCAGAAGTGCCATGCAAGAGATGGTGACTAAACTCGATTTGTCGAATGCCCTTGTGGACAAATTTCAAGCTCAGCTCGAATCGGTGGCCGACAAAATTCAGTTAGGTTCTGAATACGAAGAGAATTATTTCGAGCAGAACATAGTACTTTTGTCTGATTTCGCTCGTTTGGAAGATCGAATGCAAGAATTGACGTGTAATAATAACGGTCACCTTGCTCGAGAAATCTCGGGTTTGGACTCTCTGGCAGAAGGACTTCGGACGAAGGATTTAACCATTACCGAGCTAATGCATGATAAGCAAGAACTTGCGATGCGCTTACACGACAAAACCGAGGAATCGAACAAGCTATCGTACGAGATTAGTTGTCTGAACGAGACGTTGAAAGTTTTGCACGACGAGTTGCATGTGGTGAAAACTTGCAAAGATGAACTGGAAGGAAAAGTAAGAGATCTGACTTTTCACTCAGACAAACATCAGGATAATTTGTTCGATTTCGAACAGCAAAAAGCCGAATTGATTCACGTTAGGGAACTGGCATCGGATCTTGAATTGGAAAAATCTCGTCTTTTGAGCCTGCAAAATTTCGATCGAGCTAATTTCGAAACTCGGTTATTAGAGATGCATGAGTACTCGCTTTCAGCTGATGTTAAACTTGTTTATCTTGCAAGCCATTACGAAACCCTAATCGAGGAACTCATGCGTAAACACGAGTCCTCGCAAGAGTGCGTCAAAGATCTTCAGACAAGGTTTGACAGTACAGAGGCTGTCCTAAATCACCATCTTGAAGAAAAAACTAACTTATTGATAAGTCTTGAAAAGCTAAGATCTTATTTAGAAGCTTCTGAACAGCAAAAACCCGAATTGATGCATGTTAAGGAACTGGCATCGAATCTTGAATTGGAAAAATCCCATCTTTTGAGTCGGCTAAATGCGTTCAAAGAGAGAAATAATTCCGATCGAGCTAATTTCGAAAGCAAGTTATCAGAGATGCACGAGTATTCCCTTTTAGCTGATGTTAAGCTGGTTTATCTTGCAAACCATTGCAAAACACTACTCGAGGATCTTCAGGCAACGTTTCTTGAGACAGAAGCTAACTTATCGACAAGTCTCGAAAGCTTAAGATCCGATTTAGAAGCTTCCGAAGCTCAAAACAAGCTTCTTTCGATTTCCACGATTTCGATCGGTGGCGAACTTGAAAATTGCAAGGAAAACCTAAAAATAATGGAAACCCGTTTTTCCTCGGATACCATTTTACGAGATTCTGAGATAGAACGGCTGAAAAAAGGGATAAAAGCTATGGAGGAAGAAATAAATGGGCTTACAGCTTCGAAAGAGGAACTCGAAATTTTAGCTATATTACTCAAAGACAAAGTCGACGAACAGTTTTCGAACATAGCTTCTTTGGAGGAGCAAAAAGACGAGCTTTCGCATAAGCTGTCTGAACAGGTTCTGAAAACCGAAGAATTCAAGAACTTATCGATTCATCTGAAGGAACTGAAAGACAAGGCTGAATCTCTTACAGCTCGCGAAAAACGAGAGCCGGAAGTACAAGATTCGTTGAGGATTGCTTTCATTAAAGAGCAGTGTCAAAGTACGGTCCAAGAACTGAACCAGCAGCTTTCCATGTCGAAAAAACACGGGGAAGAGATGCTTTTGAAGCTGCAAGATGCTATTGACGAAATCGAGAGCAGGAAAAAATCGGAAGCTGTGAGCTTGAAGAAGAGCGACGAGCTGGCGCTTAGAATGTCGAATTTGGAAGAAGAGTTGAAGGCGGCGATTTTGGAGAAGCGTGAGAAGAGCAACGCTTACGACAGGACAAAGGCTGAGCTGGAATGCGCTTTGCTGAGCTTAGAATGTTGCAAGGAAGAAAAGGAAAAAGTTGCGGATTCTTTGCGAGAATTTGAGGAGGAGAAATCGAGGCTTGCTGTTGAACTTAGCTCGGTGAAGGGTAGATTGGAGATTTTGAAATCTTCTGTGGATTTGGAGAAGGATGAATTAACGCGTGATGTTAAAACAGAAAAATTAATATCGATTCAAGATGGTGAAATTGCTGATACAGACGAGTCTGCACAGGTAATTCTTCGATTCAGCATTTTTTTAGGCGATTCTGTTGATTTTGTTTAGCCTATGAATCAATTGAGTGTCTGCATAAACTGCTGAAAATTAATCGAAATCGGGATTTTAACTAGCTTGACAAGTTATCCTCATGCCGAAAAGTCCCGTTTTACGACCGTTTTTTTAGATATTTATAATTGTATTCCAAGAATAGGAACCATGCATTAATATTTATAATCTAAACTTTCCGTACTAAATCGAACTTGTGGTTCGATAGATAGATGTTTCTTACGTAAATATGAATAGACAAAGTTTTCTAAGGAAAGTTCTTACACATGTTATGGTTTGCCATCATGCAGGAAACGGCACCTATAGGCACGGACCCAATACCCGAGTTACTTGTCACGGAAGATTCCCCACAGAGCAACGGCAGTAATTCAATTATTAACAACGAACATTTGGGTGCACAAAAATTGAGATTCAGCTTGGAACATTTACATGAAGAGGTATGTATGTGTGTCTAAATCTTGAAAGAGTCTAATATTGTTGTCGATATATTTCTAATACCCCTGTTACATATCAAATTGCTAAAAGACTCCTCGTGTTATTAATATTAGCAAACCCCTCCCTATGATGCGTTTTTTTAGCATACACCCTCCTAAATGGTGAGTTTTTAGGGGTAGTTTCCTAAAAAAAATTGAATCATAGGGGTTTTTTGGCTAATATTAATAATAAAGAGTCTTTTTTACAATTAGAGTAAATACATGGGTGCTGAATTCAGAATTCAATCAACACTATTCCCTCCAATGATTCATTAATTGCACCTTTTCAATTTTGCCTTTATCTCTCTTAAGTAATTGAAAAATAATTAATGCCATGGGTATATTAGTAATTTTCTAGGGTTTTTTTTTCCTTCTTAATATGTGCGCAACAAACAAAAGTGACAGCAAATATGGGAAGGATGGAGTCTATTTGAAATGATTGAATTCTGATTTATTATGTCTAATGGAATTCTTACGCGATTTTTTCGTCTTCTTTTCTTGTAGTTGGAAAAGATGAAAAACGAAAATACAGTCTTCAACATAGGCCATGATGTGGGCCCGGATCGTGAAGTTCCACAAACGGGAATCACGCAACTGCAAAAAGTGAGCTCATTAATGTTTCGTTCAATTAATAATTAATATTCAAATATCGACGATTCAGATTCTTACCTATGTTCTTTTTTGTTGTCCTTTAAAAAGGCAAACGAAGAGTTAAGAAACATGTTTCCGTTGTTCGACGAGATCTCGAGTGGTGGCAATGCATTAGAAAGGGTTCTTGCATTGGAAATCGAACTCGCCGAAGCCTTAAAATCGAAAAATAAATCGAACATCCAATTCCAGAGGTAAAGCTCTTCACAATATCTGTAATAATTTCAATTGTCTGAAAAATCTTAACACTTAATTGTTTGTTGTTTTTTTAGTTCTTTCTTGAAACAACATAGTGACGAGGAGGCGGTTTTGAAGAGTTTTAGAGACATAAATGAGTTGATAAAAGAAATGTTGGAACTAAAGGGAAGGAATGCTGACGTGGAGGCGGAACTGAGAGAAATGCATAACCGTTTCTCTCAGCTCAGCCTCCGATTTGCTGAGGTGGAAGGTGAGAGAGAGAAACTCGATATGATGTTAAAGAATGTCCGAATATCCAAGAAAATAACCTTAAATCGATCGTCCTCTGCTAATATTGTGGACCATACTTCATAGGAACATATTTTGTCCTCCATTTTCGCGTCTTTCTTTCTTTTTTTTTTTTTTTTAATTTTTTTTTTTTAAATTCTTATGAAGCTCAAGAAGTAGATGTTGGTTAAAGAGCATATTGTACTAGTCACATGAAATGGGCTAAGTACCAAAAATGTGTAGTTCTCATTGTAAATAACTACTGCAAGTGGTGCCATATTTTCTACTTGGCAAATAACTCTTATCATAGTTAGTTGTAATGTTATTAAATATGTTTTTCAACCCTTTCAAGCTTTTTCGTTTTTTAAAAGTAATTTTAATTGGCATCTCGGAAACGTATGGGTCGAAACATGGGTTTCAAATTAAGTTCTGAAATCAGTCGATGTTGCCAAAGCGAGTGGCGATGCCCCACGCAAAAAGGGACTTGTCAAATAATATAGGCAAATAAAGCTTTTAAATATTTTCGTATGCAAGCATATGTTTCGTGATGTTTGATCAACTAGGGGTATTTGAAAGAATTTATGGTCCCGAATTCGTTTAATACAGAGGTGTTATCTTAAGTGTTATGACACTTGAATAAACAAGCAGCGGAAATAAAAGGAAACAATACTCGGAATTGAAAAATGTTCACAAGTAAATACTTGTAAACTTGACCTTTACAGGACGGAAAAAGATTATATTAAAATCAGTATTCTAAGAATACAAATGGAAGAGGTGCGAAAACTTCTTCCTTACAAATGAATCATTCTCATGATCATTCTTACAACCAAATCTAGATACTAAAAAAAAAATATTAAAAATTCTAGATTTCAAAGAATGTACACATAAGGAGTACGTACAACAGATCCTAGAAACACACTAAAATTCTCGAGATTAAACTTCAGCACTCTTTTTGTTTCTTCGAAATCTGTACATTCTTGAGTCTTGAGTTTGGTATTTATAGACTTGCCAAGCTTCCACTCCCCAGTCCATGATCTGCAAGAAAACCAACCACAAGAGCACTCAAGAAAGTGGGTTAGTGGGTTAGTTTGGAAGTTAAGATAAATTCCATAATTTAATCCACTAAGCACTACTTAACCCACTAACTAAAATTTAGTTTAGAGAGTAAGAAAGTTAAAAACACAATGTGGAATTAATCCACGTGTTTCAAACTCCCCCTTTTTAACTTTCTGATCAAAACTAAATCTTAGTCAAATACTCCCCCTGAGATATTGCTTGAACTCCCCCTGAATTTGATAACAGTAGAAAAATATAGAAAAATTAATTCAAACCAAATTCAGCAAGATAGTCCAACAAAAGAAATAACCAAAGTGCAGTCCTAAACAAAAGTTCAGAGGGAAAATAAACAGAACAAAAACAAAAATAAAGTATTGTTCATGAAAACAATCTAAAGTAAAATATCCAAAGTCTCCTCAGTATCAGCTGCTGCTCCTCCATCACTAGATCCACTGCTTTCTTCTGCTCCTTGAGCTTCACCCTCATTCTTTGCTTCCTCTTCATTAACTCCTTGCTCTCTGCCTCTTGCATCCAAAGGATGAGATGTTCCTGCTTCAGCTTCATGACCTTTTTCTCCCCCTTTTTGATCAGAAAGAGCCTTCTGAAGCATGTCCACCATGGACTGGTGGTAGGTAAGTTGAGCTAGAGAGTGAGTAAGCTGTTGCAACAGAAGATCTCTAGGAACAGACACAAGAATGTTAGGAGTGTTGTCAACATGAGGAGCAACACCTTCAGTACCAAGATTATTTTGACCTGATTCAGATGAGAGAAAATTATCTCCATTCCAAGGAAGATCTTGGACATGAGGAGCTCTTAGAAAATTTTGAGAAACAGTGATCATGCCTTGTGGAGTGTGAAGATATTCTGAGTCATCTTGGCTCAAGTTTTGAGAGAGTAAAATGGAATAGATGAGAGAAGGATAAGGGAGATGAGTAGAGGGTGAAATTTTTTGGGCAAGATGACCAATAGTATCAAAGAACAGTTTGCCAAAATCCACTGGTAAACCCATCCCCAATTTGTACATGAGTACTGCATGAGGTTTAGTTACCACAGAGACATTTTTGGATGGAATCCAATTCATCACTGTGAGTCTAAACAAGACAGAATAAAAAGCAGTGAGTTGAGAAACCTTGAATTTTCTTGGGTGTGCAGGCCAACTTCTTAAACGGTTTCCATAAATAACTTTGCAAATCTCAGTAAAATCACCATAATTATCCTCATCAATCACAGTAGGAGTTTGTAAATGAGAGTTGATAATTTTGGGAGAAAAGGAAAAGATGGAATTTCGCACAAAAACTTTGCCAAAGTTTGGAGAGTTTTTCTTTAAAAAAGAAGTTTGCAAATTGGCATAAAATTCCTTCACAACCGTGGGATCATAAGAGCAGGCAATCTCAACTAGGTTAAGGATTTTTCTTTGGTGAAAAAAAGCAGTTATCCTATGCCTATCAAATTCTTCCTTAGAAATTTTCTTTTCCTCAATGAATTGACAATTCATGACTTGAGGACTCAAAATTGAATCAGATTCAAAATAAAAATTAGGACTGAAGGCATTGTTTACCTCAAAAGGGGTTGACAAATTCTTCCCATCCAAGTCTGGTTCTTCTTCTTCTGAGGAGTCATCATCTTCTGAATCTTCAAGCTCATCAGGGACATATGCTGGTTCAGGTGATGCAACAGGTGGGGCAACACCTTCTTTCTGCTGAGAAGAGTCTTCAGAAGATTCACTGTCTGAATCAGAGGAGGGCAAATTTTTGCGAAAAGCAGCTAGAGGAACCTCCCAGCTGTCATCACTTTTCTCTGGTTCTTCAGCCTGAGGAGGAGATGCATCTGCTTGAACTGCTGCTTCTGCCAGTGTTTCCAGAGGGTCTGCCTGAGGTGCTGATGGTGTTTCTTCAGTAGTGGTGAAATCCTGAGCATCAACAGTGAGAATGTCAACATGCTCTGCAGATGACATTCCAGAAAAATCAGGCATTACTTCATCCTGATAAGGCGCAGCATCCTCAGCAACATTTTGAGGAGCATTTGCTGAGACAGTGGGTGCAGCATCTTCTGGAGCATGTGCAGCAACACCTTTAGAAATAGGATGTTGAGAGGCTGCTGCTGCCATACTAGGCTGAGATGTCTCCCCCTGAGTTGATGCTAGGGGAGGTGAGTCCTTTGATGATGACTCAGAGGAGCTGGAGGATAGAGCTTGAGCCTCCGGTGCTGCAAAGGTAGGATCTCCTTCTTCATCATCAGTTTCTTCATCCACCAAATGAAGACCTCTTGGTGGATTTGGCCTAACTGGAGTACGGCCACCTCTGCCTCCTCTTCTTCCACCTCTGCTTCCTCTTCGGGGAGAGTTTTCTCCCCTCCGGCGTTGTGGCACCGCAGTATTCAGATCTGGGAAAGGGTTCGTGCGCTTGGACCGGCGCGTTGGAAACCTTCCGGCAGTGGAAGAGGGACCCACAAACTCGAAATTGTCTGGGTCGATCGGGTTCAGCTCATCTCCGGGCTCAATGTAGCTGATTGGTACAGCTTCAAAATTGATTGGATGAACGATGATGGCCAGATTTGGGTCTGCCGGTTCAGGTGCTGCAGCATCGTTGTGGACATCACCAACGGCGGCTGGAAGAGGATTTCTAGGTGGAGATGCCATGATACAGTAGATAAAAGAAGATTGCTTCTTTGTGCTTTTGATTTTTGAGTGTGAATTTTTGAGAGAAGAAGCACGAAATTTATAAGCCCGAATTTTGCTGAAGAAAGAAAGAAAAATTGAAGTGGAGAAGGTGAAGAAGTGGTGTGCGTTTTTCTTGGGGAGAGTGTGATTAAGGAGAATAAAAGTTTCCTTGGCAGTTTAAAGAAAAACGTGACACATGGCACAATAAGGAGTGGACTTAGTGGAAAATAAAGAATTAACCCATGTACCCATGACCCATATAAATAGGGATAATTCAATAAAAATAAAAATAAAACCGTAGCACTCATGAAATATTCATAAAAATAGAAAAACACATTTATTAATGATTAATAGTGAGAAAAAAAATTAGCTGGCAGGCATAGATATTATATATATATATATATATATATATATATATATATATATATATATATATATATATTTTCATTTATATAATAATATATATTTTTTTTTTGATAATATATATATAAACTCTTATTTTCAAGTCAAACAATTCACATGGAACATGATCAAGTGTTCAGTTTGAAGGTTCCTCAGTTACTAAGATATGACTATCAAAATAGAGGAGTTTGACTTATGTGAGTGTAATTATTGTCTAAATGTTTACATGAAGCATGATCACGTTTCAAGGTGAAAGACTTCCAGTTACTGATTTAGAAAATAATCCATCACAGTGAAGTCATTATTTAATGAAGCTAATGCTTCAGAAAATTATGTTGCAGCTTAAGATATTTGATGAGGTGCTGCAACACATTTCAGGACATGTTTATTGAGTACACATCCCGAGAGATTTTCTGAGTTTAGAAAACCTCTCATAATCTAATGCCTTTGTAAAGATGTCAGCCAGCTGATCTTCTGTAGGAATGTACTTTAAGCACACTATATTTTTCTCAACTATATCACGAATAAAATGATGTTTAATATCTATGTGTTTAGTTCGTGAGTGTTGAACAGGATTTTTTGAAATGTCAATAGCACTTGAATTATCACAATATATGGTCAGGGTATCACTGGTTAACCCATAATCTCCCAACATTTGTTTCATCCAAATTAGTTGACCACAACACCCTCCAGCAGCTACATATTCTGATTCAGCTGTTGAAAGAGATACACAATTTTGCTTTCTACTAAACCAAGAAACTAGATTATTCCCCAAAAAGAAACATGCACCTGAGGTGCTTTTTCTGTCACTAATATCCCCAGCCCAATCAGAATCACTAAAACCTATCAAATTTGTGTTAGTGTCTTTGAAAAACTGAATCCCTAAGTCTACTGTACCTGCAACATACCTAATAATCCTCTTCACAGCTTTAAGATGGGTGACTTTGGGATTA
Organism: Erythranthe guttata; assembly: GCF_000504015.1. The sequence goes on from NW_012192899.1 coordinate 515,276, forward strand.
GCTTGATACCTGGCACACACACAAACACTAAACATAATATCAGGCCTGCTTACTGTTAGATACAGGAGGCTTCCAATCATGCTTCTGTAGAGAGTGCTGTCGACATCTTCTGCAACATCATCCTTAGACAGTTTTTGGCTGGAACCCATTGGAGTTTTCATGTGCTTGGCTGATTCCAACTCAAACCTTTTGACCAGATTGAGAGCATACTTCTTTTGATTTACAAAAATTCCTTCACCTGTCTGTTTGATTTGGAGTCCTAAGAAGTAATTCAACTCCCCTACCATGCTCATTTCAAAAGTGTGAGACATAGAATCTACAAAAGACTGCAAAAGATTAGCACAAGTAGAACCAAAAACAATATCATCAACATATATTTGAACAATAATGATATGATGATTAGTTCTTCTAACAAATAGGGTTCTGTCTGCCTCCCCTCTATTGAACTGTATTTCAAGTAAGAAGTCAGTGAGTCTTTGATACCAAGCTGTAGGAGCTTGTTTAAGACCATACAGTGCCTTCTTAAGCTTGAAAACATGATTAGGCTTGGCAGAATCTTCAAAACCCTTTGGCTGTTCTACATATGCTTCCTCATTTAAAACCCCATTCAGAAATGCACTTTTAATATCCATCTGATACAGTTTGATTTAAAGAAAGCAGGCTATAGCAAGAAGTAATCTAATAGATTCAATTCTAGCTACTGGAGCAAAAGTCTCATCAAAGTCTATACCCTCAATTTGAGTGTATCCTTGTGCTACTAACCTAGCCTTATTTCTAACAACTGTACCTTTTTCATCAGTTTTGTTTTTGAAGATCCACTTAGATCCTATCACATTTACATGGCTTGGTCTGGGAACTAAGTACCAAACATCATTTCTGATGAATTGATTCAACTCTTCATGCATTGCATTTACCCAAAATTCATCCTTCAGAGCTTCTGCAATATTCCTTGGTTCCACTGAAGACACAAAACAAGTGGTTCCAGTTAGTGCACATTCAGAAGATAAATTTGCAAATCTTACCATATGCCTGTAGTTCACTCTCTCTTTTCTTCTGGTTCTTATTCCATCAAAGATATCTCCCACTACTTGAGTAGATGGGTGATTTTTCTGGATTCTACTTGATGGTTCCTTTCTGCAGACATCAAAATTTGGCTGCAATTCAGTCTTTGAAATCTCTGTAGGATGTACTGAGTCAGATGTGGTGACACTTGGCTCAGCACCTTCTTCTCTTGAATCTGGACTGTTTGTATCTGGGCCTTCTGTGGCAGAAGTGTTTTCCTCTGTTGTTTCTCTTTCAGCAATTAAGTCATCAACTTCATCTTCAGCTGTTTTACTGCGGAGATCAGCAAAGTCATCAAATACCACATTTACAGATTCAATAATGGTTCGAGTTCTTAGATTATATACTCTATAAGCATGACTGTTATTAGAGTAGCCCATAAATAAACTCAAATCACTTTTTGAATCAAATTTAGCTAGATGATCTCTATCATTTAGAACATAGCAGACACATCCAAACACATGCATGTATTCTAGATTAGGTTTCTTACCATAAAGAATTTCATATGAAGACATCATAGATCCTAATCTTAGATACACACGGTTTGAGATGTGACAGGCTGTGTTGACAGCCTCAGCCCAAAACCTTTTAGACAGATTTTTTGCACTCATCATCACCCTAGCCATTTCCTGGATGGTTCTGTTTTTTCTTTCAGCAATGCCATTTTGCTGAGGAGTTTTTGGAGCAGAAAATTCATGCTTTATACCCTTTTTATTACAAAAAGCAAGAAATAAAGCATTCTCAAATTCTTTTCCATGATCAGATCTTATTCTACGGACATAAACTTGAAATTGAGTTCTAACAAACCTGTACAAATTTTTGAAAACTTCAAAAGTGTCTGATTTTTCTCTTAAAAAATACACCCAAGTATATCTTGAAAAATCATCAACACATACAAAGACATATTTTTTACCACCTAGACTTTCTACCTCTATAGGACCCATAAGATCCATATGTACAAGTTCAAAACAAATAGTGGTACCAACGTGTTGCAACACTTTGTGTGGTACTCTGGTTTGCTTTCCCTTCTGGCACATTCCACATATAGGAATATCCTTGATCTTGAGATCTGGTACTCCTCTTATGGCATTGTACTTGTTGAGCAGCTTCAGATTCTTGAAGTTTGTGTGTCCTAGTTTCTGGTGCCACAGCTCTACTTCACTTACTCTTGAGCTCTTGCATGAGATGGTGTCACCTGTTTGATAACAATTATCCATTGATCTGGAACCTGTTAGTACACAATGATTTTGATTATCAAACACAGAACAACAGTATTTATCAAATTCTATACGTAGATCATCATCACACAATTGACTGATACTGATGAGGTTTGACCCCAATCCTTCAACATGTAGGACATTTGAAAGTTTTGGAAGTCCTTCAATACTGAGTGTTCCACGTCCAACCACTTTGCCTTTAGCTCCTCCTCCATAGGTTACACGTCCTCCATTAAGTGTGTGGTAGTTTGATAGAAATTCCTTTGTTCCAGTCATGTGCCTAGAGCATCCACTATCAAAGTACCATGAACCTGAAATGTTAGCATTTAAAGAGGTGTATACTGCCTTGCACAAAAGTTTACCTTTGGGAGTCCATATTTTACACTCCTTTTTGGTAAATTCTACCTTTTTCTTTGAGGTGTTCCTTGGAGTGATGTGGCTTATTTTATACAACATTTTGTCACTACTGAGTTTTTCACAAAATGGACGAATATGTCCTGGTGAGAAACAGTAATGGCAAACATAACCTCTTATTCTGGAATCTGGAGTGGTGACTGTGGACTTCCTACATTCCTTTCTGTTTGCACCCTTTTCTTTTACAAAGACAATTTCTTTCTTCTTAACTGGCTTCATTTGTTTTTTGAACCCTAGCCCTTCATGTTTGTAGTGCTTTTCCATTGACACAATCTCTTCGAGTTTAGTTGTGCCAGTGTTCATCCTCTTGATTGCTAGAGTTGCCTTTTTGAGTTCATCTTTCACCTTTGCCAGTTCAAGATCCTTCTTGGTGATACCAACCTCCAAATGTGTGATTGTTTCTTTGAGGGAGGAATTTTCCTTGTTGGCTGCATCCAGAGCTTGAGTCTTCTTCTCCAGGTCAAGGGCCAGTTTTTTACACATTTCTCCCTCATCACTAGCTGCTTCAATGCTGGATTCTGCTGCATTTAAAGAAATAGAGTTTAAACATGTATAATGATCAGTATTAAACTCAGAAATTTCAGTTACTGAAAGTGTTTCAGAAGGTGTTGCAGCATCCAGAGAAACTCCTTGTGATTCTGTTTCAGAAGCATTTCCAGTGATATATCTGACAGAGAGAGCTTGTTTAGTGGATTGCTGTTCCTCTGTCTGTTCAGGTTGCTCTTCCTCCTCATCACTGACAGCACAAATCAAACTCATTCCTCTTCTTCTCAAGGTATTTACACATTCATTAGCATAATGTCCAAATCCTGAACAAGCCCTGCATTTAATGTGATCTAAGTTAGGTGGTTCAGAATTTGAACGAACAAATGAAGAATTTTTTAGAGTGTTCTGAGAAGATGTTTGAGGAAATGTTCTCTGTGGAGTAAATCTGTTCCGGGGCTGAGTTTGTCGATTTTGCGGAGAGCCATCTGGAAATAATTGTCTGGGCTTGATTCCACTCCGCCTGTATGCCTTATTAAATTTCTGAATTTGGAATGCAACATTGTTGAGACATTCCTCTGCATCATCATCATATTCCGGAGCAACATCTTCCTTCTCCAATTCTGCCTGGAGTGCATTTGAGATAGCCTTTCCTTTCTCCTTTCTTTGATCTTCAAAGTTCATCTCTCTAGACTTTAGACTACCAATTAATTCGTCCAGCCGTAGAGATGATGTATCTTTGGCCTCTTCAATAGCAGTAACCGTCATGCTGAATCTTTCTGGAAGAGTTCTTAATACCTTATTCACCAGTGTCTCATTGCTCAAAGGACCACCTAAAGATTGAAATTCATTAGCTAAATCAATCAATTTCTCATTGTACTGAGAAATTGTTTCAGTTTCTTCCATTCTCAGTCTCTCAAATTTGGAGGAGAGTATTCTGAGCTTAGTTCTTCTGACACTGTCTGATCCTTCACAATGTAGCTGAAGAACTTCCCAAGCATCCTTCGCAGAAGTGCACACTGAAATCAATTTAAACATTGTTAAATCTACTGAATTAAAAATCGCATTTAACGCCTTTGAGTTTTGGTTAGCATTTGATAGATCGTCTGGTGTCCACCGTAGTTCTGGTGTTGGAAACACATCCCCATCCGCATCTGTGATAGTTGGTGGCTTCCATCCAGTGAGAATAGATCTCCAGGCTCTCTCATCAATGGCTTTGATGTACGCCCTCATCTTGACTTTCCAGTAGGTGTAGTTTGTGCCGTCGAGTACAGGAGGTCGCATAGAAGCAGTCATCTGAGTATCCATCACGAATTCGTTTCTGAAAAAGAAAATAGGAACAAACACTTAGTATACGTCAAGTGTTGGCTCTTGATGCAAATTGAAAAAATTTATGGTCCCGAATTCGTTTAATACAGAGGTGTTATCTTAAGTGTTATGACACTTGAATAAACAAGCAGCGGAAATAAAAGGAAACAATACTCAGAATTGAAAAATGTTCACAAGTAAATACTTGTGAACTTGCCCTTTACAGGACGGAAAAAGATTATATTAAAATCAGTATTCTAAGAATACAAATGGAAGAGGTGCGAAAACTTCTTCCTTACAAATGAATCATTCTCATGATCATTCTTACAACCAAATCTAGATACTAAAAGAAAAAATTAAAAATTCTAGATTTCAAAGAATGTACTCATAAGGAGTACGTACAACAGATCCTAGAAACACACTAAAATTCTCGAGATTAAACTTCAGCACTCTTTTTGTTTCTTCGAAATCTGTACATTCTTGAGTCTTGAGTTTGGTATTTATAGACTTGCCAAGCTTCCACTCCTCAGCCCATGATCTGCAAGAAAACCAACCACAAGAGCACTCAAGAAAGTGGGTTAGTGGGTTAGTTTGGAAGTTAAGATAAATTCCATAATTTAATCCACTAAGCACTATTTAACCCACTAACTAAAATTTAGTTTAGAGAGTAAGAAAGTTAAAAACACAATGTGGAATTAATCCACGTGTTTCAGTATTCATTCGGTAATATTGCACCGAACCGTACCGGAATACCGATACGTCGAAAATTTGGGAAGTGTGCCATGAATAATTTTTTCAGCTGACAAAATGTGCCAATGAACTTTTCCTTTTCTTCTTTTTTCCGTTTAGTAGAATGTTATGATATTATTTTTTGAGAAATATGTTATGAATAATTTCTTCAGATGACAAAATATGTCATCAAACAATTAAATTTATTTTTTCTTTTAACAAAATATAATGATATTGTTTTTTTTTTAAAGTTCCTTAAATGATCTCTTACGATGAGAAGTCATGCCCAACAATTATTATTATTATTTTTTTTTGTTTTGAAAAAATGTATATTATGTTATTGTTTTCTGAAATGATTTGTGGAGGCAATTTAATCATGCATGCACTTTTTTTACTATTCTTGAAGAATCAAAAAGTAAATATCCTCAAAAACTCTCTCAAACTCTTGGACTTCGACTTCAGATCCCGACCGATACGATAATAGATCGGAGGTAATTCTTACATTTTTTTGATTGTTTCGTTACGTAGATTACGATTATTGATTTTTTTTAAACGAAGCATTTGGTTTTACTCGCGTGATTCTACACGAGTACAGTGGAGTTACTCGTGTAGAACACACGAGTAGATGAATGTAATTTTTTTTAATTTTTTTTCTTTATTTTTTTTTTGAAAATACGTATGTTTTTTACTGAAAAATATAAAAAAAAAAATTGAGATTGTGTGTTATTATGTGAACACGGGGTTTGTGCTCGTGTCAAACCACGCGAGCTCAGTTCATCGAGCTGGCATAAAATCACACGAGCTCCAATTTTTATTTTTATTTTTATTTTTTTTGTTCTCGTGTGAAAACACGCGAGCATATCTACTTTCCTCGCGTGCCTGCACACGAGTAAAATTGGTCTGCTCGCGTGTTTTCACACGAGCAACTTTAACCTTTTGTTTTTTTTAAATTTAATTTTTTTTTTTAAATTAAATACTAATTTAGTTTTTCTGTTAAATTGTAGATGGCCGGAGGTAGAGGGAAAAGTTTAATGAGTCAAGTTGCGGGAAAATGTAAGAGTTTAATGAAAGCTTTGGGTCGGAAATCGAACAATCCGGATGTTCCGGATCGTATTGGAGATCGGGGAGTTCTTGCATCCGATCGTAGAAGGAAAGCGACGGCAAGAGAAGAAGCAAAGAAAGCGAGGGAAGAAGCTACTGCAGTCGGAGTCTGGCCTTCTGTACCTATTGCCGATGATCTTCAAGTCGGTCATGCTCGTACTTAGTTGCAGTACGCATCCGAGGACTAAGGTTAGGGGATCGAGGGTTAGACAGTAGGATGGTCATGAGAGTTGTTTTCCATTTTGACTATTGTTTTCCATTTTCATTGGTTCTGTATTAGGATGATTGTTACTCGTTTTTCAATGTTGATTATGTTGAACAATTACTCATTTTTCTATATTTATTGTTTTGAACGATTACTCGATTTTCTATTTTGATTGTGTTGGACGATTACTCGATTTTATATTTTTATTGTGTCAAAAAATTACTCTATTTTCTATTTTATATTTTAAATATGTTGAAATCATAAAATAAAAAAATAAAAAATAAATAAAAAATTGTACTCGCGTAGTTTACGCGAACAAAGAACATGTACTCGTGTAATTCGACGCGAGCAAAAGCTCTCTGTTCGCGTAAAACTACGCGAGTACAATTTTTAATTTTTTTTATATAATTTTTACGACTTAATATTATTATTTTTTTAAAAATCCTTACTCGCGTGATTTCACGCGAACAGAGATGTTTTGCTAGCGTGAAATCACGCGACCAAAACTTCCTTGTTCGCTATTTGCAAAAGAATTTTCTAATATGAGAAAAGAAGCATCAAGTCAATTTCAAGAAGATGGCATTAGAAAAAAATGCAATTGAACAAAACAAGTGATAAGCCAAAATAGAAGCAACAAATTTGCAGCTACAAGCTCAAAAGAAACCCGAGCAAATGAGAGTTGCAACAATGAAAGAGCAAGAACAAAAACGGTGATGATGTATCCAATTCAACTCCTACAGATGATAATAAACTTTGGATTGTTGAACAACAAACTTGAATTGTGGAACAACAACATAAATCATAAGTCGTGCACAAAAAAACAAGTCAACATTCACCGTACCTAATAATTAGTTTTCTAGCTTTCTCGTAATTTTTATTGATGTCTTCTATTAGTCGGAGGGATACAATCTTACTCAACTCTTTTGTAATATTTTGTGTTATTAATATTTATGTAAAATTTATGTTATTTGTTCATATCTCATATTTTTTAATTATTTTTATCATATTACAGAAAATAGACAAAAAATAAACAAAGTAACGCAAATCACAACATGATTAAATACAATAAACAACTAGTTAAACTAGCATAATTTCAAAATCATATTAGTTATATCAATTTTATTAATTAATTATACAAATATTGAATTTTAATTTGGATTTTTTTATATTAAAAGTGAATATTTTATAATAGTTTAATATATACAGAGCCGTTTTATGGAGAAATAAAATATACCCATTAGAGCAATTTTAATTCAGAATGTGGTAAAAGTGAGACCTATTTTTATAGAGGGGAAAGTTGATGAAAATAAGTATGTGCCACATGAAGCCCATTGTTTGGAAATAAATTTTAAAAAATAAAATAAAAAATAATAACAAATTATAAGCCAAGCCAATGTATCACTAGAATGAATGCATTAAAAGATTTCCAATCTGTATGTAATGTAAACAAACTTACACCAAATTTCATCATACAAACATTATACATACACAACAATACACCTTAAAAGATTCACACACATAATTACTGTAAAAACAAACGGGATTCCTTCACATGCGCAGCACTATCCATTCGATTTTTTTTTCTTCTCGTTCTTTGCTCCTTGATTTGGACATCGAACGCTCTTCTCGATTTTGACTTTCGATGAATTCATCCACAATCATATCACCCCACAAGAACAAAACAATGAATCTTGTATATGCAATCCACCACGTGCATTGCTAACATACGGCGAAGCAGAAAAAGAAAAAAAAAAAAGAATTTTTTCGAAGCAGTAGATTACTGTCGGAATATGCTATAAGATGGAGCAACAGCATCCCCCTTTCGTCTTGGAATTATCCTGCAATTTATCTGCGACAATATTGCATTTTCAAAATTAATAAATTAATAAAGAAACTCCCGCGTATATGATGCTAATAGTGCTAAGATATACATATAGATTCGTAACTAAGAATTTCTGAAATATTTACAAACTTTCGAAATGTAATGTTGAAGGGTGTAAATCAGAAGAAAAAAACAAGGGTAAATTACAGCCACCCCCTAGGTAAGGTCAAATTACGAAAAAAACCCTCATGTTTGGGTAATTACAACCACCCCTCATCTATGTATTGGTTTGCCTTCAATTTATTGGTTTGTTTTTTGGGTAAATTATGGCCAACCCCTGAGAGGTAAGGTCAAATTCCGAAATATCCATCAAGTATTCGAAATGCAATGTTGAAGGCTGTAAATCGGATAAAAAAAAAACAAGGGTAAATTACGGCCACCTGCCGAGGTAAGGTCAAATTACGAGAAAACCCCTCCTATTTGGGTAATTTACAACCACCACCAACTATGTATTGTCTTACGAAAACCCTTCTTTCAGTAGGTAAATTTGATACCATGAGTATGGAAGCGTAAGACAATACATAGTTGAGGTGGTGGTTGTAATTACTGAAACAATAGGGTTTTTTTTCGTAATTTAACCTTACCTCTGGCCGCCGTGATTTACCCAAAAAAACAAACCAATGAACTGAAGGTGACGAAAAATAATATTTCCAACGACGAGACCAATTAGGAAGCACAGGCCAAATATTAAGGAAGATTCAATTGTTATTTTACGAATTATTTTAATAATTTAAGCCAAGCACATCATTCATACTCGGACGAAAAATCGAGTATAAATAGTCTGCTGTTCAAAATAGTCCCTCGATATTCTCACTCATTCGGTTCTCAATATAAGATTGGCCAAGATAAGCTTATGCAATCTCACAAGATGCCAATTGCATAATTTGAAGATAAAAAAAAAAAAAAAACTCATTTTTCCATAATTGCGGGACGCCCTTACAAGTTAGAGTTTATTGCAATAGTACCCCTCTGTTACATCAAATTGCTAAAAACCCCCCATATTAGTTTATTGTAAGAACCCCCTTAAATTGCATTTTTTTAAGCACACAACTCTAAACAGTGATTTTTTAGGGGGGTAGTTTGCTAAAGAGAAAATTCAATAAAACAACACGAGGGGTTTATTAACAGTTAGAAAAGTTAGAAAAAAAATACAGGAGGTGCCGAATGCAATAAACCCCAGCAAGTTATTTCACTAACCAACCATCAAATAATAAGAGCTAATTAATTTAATTTATCACGAATTATCTTACCAACCAAACAAGACCATAATAAATTAAACAGTGCAGTTCAAGATTTCGGGTTTACCGCTATTTTTGTCGGGAACCGGAGGACGAACAACGACAAGCATTGTGATAACACCTCCAGGAATTTCACTGAGAGGGAGTCTCGATTCAGCCACTGTTTTGTTATTTTCAAGAATCCTTCCAGCATTTATCAATTTTATATCGTTTATCGATTTAGGCCCATTTTCTTTCTCTGCAATCAATATAGGAACAAAAAAAAAATCTCCATCAGAATATGTAGAAAAGATTGTAGGATTATAACATAATCGAAAAGAGAGAATTCAAGCAAGTTAACATATCGTCTTAGGCCTCGTTTGGTTGCCAAAATAGGATTAGTCAAGATAAGATAATGTCTAATAAAAAAAGCTCCCTAGAAGGCAAGACAAACCATGATAATATAATCTTTTACGGGTCGACCAGAAAAGTTATTCAGTAATACCAAACATCAAGCAAAGTTCAATTATTCAGTTAATCATCGCTAATTTGCCTAACCAAACGAGGCCTACGTAGATTAAAGAGCATTGTTATCCAAGTAATAGTTTTGTTTGCATTTGAAAGTATAGAAAAAAACTTATAATCTAAAAATAGCCGTATATTCTGAACTACTGACTGATTGGTTCACGAAAATAATAGATAACGAACAACAACAAATAAGCAAAACGAAACTGTCTGAAAACTACACGACAGATTTTAAACTCATTACAACTAAAAGAAAGGAGCACACAATGAAACTAATATTGTGTGCTTCACAAAAAAAAAAAAAAAGTCGATTTTTTTATTTTTTTTTTGAAGAACGAAACTCGATGAGGGTGGGGGGTTGGCCTGGACGCCAAACCGCCCAACCGCCCAACCTCTATATAGATCAAAAATCAATGAGTACATAAAGAGTTTCTACATCTATTGCTATATAATAAAACTATTGCATAACATTGACAAATTGATAAAAAACTCAACATAAACACAAGAAATATATAATACATCAAAAAAAAAAAAAAAAAAAAAAATGGAATCATGATAACCTTTGGGCCATTGTGCAATAATTTTTTCCTTAAGAGAAGAAACAGTTGCACTAGAATTATACTTGCTTGGTCCAATATCACTACCATCTGCAAGCCTGAATTTCAGCTCAACCAATTCATCCGTAGCCATATCCAACAATTCTCGATATTCGTATATATCGACTTATTTATAAATTATAACACCTCACAATTCTTGAAAAACCCCACAAATCAAAACCACGAAAAAAACTTCGAAAAAGTCACCTTAAAAATTCAGTAAGTAAGACCATATATACATAAAGATCCCAGATCAAGAACCTAGAAAAAAAAACATCATTTGACCGGTGATTGAGAAATCAAGAAACACCCCACTTCAATTAAACCAACATCCAAATCGAAAAAAGGGAATTTTTTTTGTCAGCTGCAAATATCTCCAAGAACCCAGATCAAAAGTGGCAAAGATTTCAACTTTGATGGGATTTTTTTTGGATTTTGAAGATTCGGGCAGAGATTATTAAGGTTGGTAGTTTATTACAGAAGGGGTTTTGACAAACTGAAAGGGGTGGGGGTGGTGGTAATAAATGAATAATTAATTTATTATGACTGAACGAGGAAGAAACTTAATTTTGTTTGGAGATAGAGAAATAAATAAATCATTAAAAATGGAAATGAGAAGAGGTCGGAGTGAGATTCTTTTACCTGAATCTGGTTGGAGAATTCATTAATGGTTTTGATTGAGACATGTTTTACTGTTTCTCGTAGAACAATTCGAGGTTTGGAGCTGGAGGAATTTGACTCGGAAAATTGCATTGACACCCTTGTATTTTTGTGTATTTACACTTTAGTCAACATGTTTGGACAATTTTAGCATTTGTATATATCTCTTGTTGAAATGATTTGAGAGTTGAACTTCAAAAAAAAATGCTAGGATGCATTATTGGGTGTTCATTCGGTAATACCGTGTCAAACTGTACCTGAATTTTGGTAAATCAAAATTTTGGTATTTCGAAAATTTGTGCTATTTACTGAACTGAACTATTTGGTTCGGTACGGTTTTTTACTGAATTAATTCGGTGTTTTTTGATTTGGTACCGGTAAAACCGAAAATATATTAACTAAAAATGTAAAAAATAAATATTTAAAAAAGATAACCGATTTGAAGCGTGCTTGCTTGATCGAATGGGGATAACTATGATCATGGTAGCTGCGGTAAAGTACCCGTTCAGATAAGGTCAAATTATGAAAACATCTCTCTCCGGTTTGAATAATTACAACCACCCTTCAACTATTAATTTTTTTACATGTTAAACACTACTAGAAAATCGCCTATTAGCGACGGACATTGGCAACGTATAACTGATTCGTTGCTAAAGTAAAGATTTAGCAATAGCATTAGTGACGGAAGTTGAAATCGTCCCTTAGATGGTGTTACTTTGATTTTAGCGACGAATGTTTGCGACAACTGATAAGTTTGTTTCAAAAGTAATGTTCCAGCAACGAATATAGTGATAGACAATAGAGTCGTTGCAAGTGTAGTTAAGTAGCAACGAACGCTAGCGACGAATATTAAGTCTATTTCTAAAATAAATTTGTAGCAACATATGTTGCGACAATTATATATTTGTTGCTAAGAAAATTGTGTAGCGACGGATTGAAGCAAGGGATAATAAATTTGTTTCTAATTTGAGCGACAAATTTAGTGACGACAATTATAATCGTCCCTTGGGTTTAGAACAATCAGTTTGTGCTACAGATATTAGCAACGGAAACTATATTCGTGTCTAAGATAAATAATTTGCAAAATTGTAGTGACGGATATTAGCAACGACTAACAAATCCATTTCAAAAATACATTATTATTATTATTATTATTATTATTATTATTATTATTATTATTATTATTATTATTATTATTATTATTATTATTATTATTATTATTATTATTATTATTATTATTATTATTATTATACTAAT
>NW_012192899.1:534196-575220 GCF_000504015.1 Erythranthe guttata
ATATATATATATATATATATATATATATATATATATATATATATATATATATATATATATATATATATATATATATATATATATATATATATATATATATATATATATATATATATATATATATATATATATATATCAAATTTCATTATTGCATCACAAAATAGGACAAAAGTCATAATAGCTATCAACTAAGTTCAAATGTAAATCCCTAATTTCTAAAAAAAGTTAATCAATCTATTACTCATAATTTTCAAGATTAATGTCACTTAAATCTTTTTCATACACCAATTTCAAGCGAGTGTGTTCATCCTCGTCAACTTCATCAACTCCAATTTTGGCTTTTCTCTATTTTTTCTTATCAATATCAAACTTGGCGTTTAAATTTATTTGATCTAATATATGTAAGAAAATATTAAATAATATTGGCGTTTAAATTTATTGGATCTAATATATGTAAGAAAATATTAAATAATATTGAAATCCATTTTTCAGGCTCTGATTATGTGAATATTTCGTTTCCTTTTTTTTTTTTCTTGTATTTTTTAATTTTTAAATTTTTAATCTATTTTAACTAATATCGTAAATATCGTATCGTATCGTGATATGGCGGTACGATACGATATCTCACGATATTTACCGGTATTTATTCATAGCCGATACGTATTATGAGTTGTATCGTTTTGATTGGGACCGTACCTAGACTATCTTCTTGTGATATATATCGCGGTATATCGCAAGTTTAACTACTATGGTTTCTTCTACTAAAATGTTAAATGTTATTTTAATTTTACTAATATCGATTTGACTTTGAACGTGATTTTGAAACTCTTATTAATGAACCAAACATTTTCTTCTGACAATAATGTGTCACGGAATAATGTGTGGATCTTACCTTCAAGACAAAGATCATTGATGGTTGGAGGGTTAGTATGGAAAGCATTTTTAGAATTTATTTGGTCAACTTTCTATTCGGAAAATTACAGTTGACATCTTTTGTGTTTGCACCGATTTCATATTTGGTCCCCCATGTTTATAAAAAAACACATTTGGTCCCTCATGTTCCAATAATTTAACACTTTTGGTCATTTCCGTCAATTTACCGTTAATTAGTCATTTAATGCATTGATGGGCACAAGCCTGATTCCGTTAGTACTAACGGAAATCGACAAAAAAGACTAAAAAGTGTTGAATTTTTGAAATATGAGGGACCAAATGTATTTTTTATGAACATTGAGAACCTAATGTGAAATCAGCGCACACTTGAAGGATGAAAACTGTATTTTCCCCCATTCTATTCGTTATGCTAATGAGACGTTGAGACATCTTTTATATATATATGTAATTATTTATTTTTAATATTTTTTCTCTACTAATTTCTAACTATAATTTTTAATAATTATCAAAATTAAAACTAAACTGTGAAGAATCCTACCCTAATGATACTTCGATAATTATTTATTTTTAATATTTTTTCTCTACTAATTTTCTAACTGTAATTTTCAACAATTATCAATCATCTATTTTTCATCAATAAAGATAGAAATTCAATTTGTTAAATCGTAATATATATAGTTGGATTATAAATCTTAATATGTTCGATTTAAGAAAACTAATGTTATATAAAATATGAATAATATTATATTATTAAATTTTACTACGTTTTTTTTTTTGAATTATTAAATTTTACTATGTTAGTGTACTATATTATCTTATTATGTATTAAATTAATTATTTTTTTCACTTTGAAATAATATTCCGTGCATCGCACGGGGAAAAAATGCTAGTATATATAACATTTACATTCAATAATAATAAATTAAACTTGGGTAAAAACAGTTCACTTTGATCAAACTAGGATACAACCGATTCTAATACGTAGATAACAAAGTACTCCCCCCGTTCTTTTATAATTGTCGTTTTTAGCTTGTGCACAAGAATTAAGGATCTCAATAAATGTTGCTTAATTTTAGAAAAATATATGTTCTTATACTAAAATGACCTTGCCTATAATTAATGTGAGAGAGTGTTGGAGATAGTTAATAAGGGTAAAATTGATAATTACACAATACTCGTACCTGATCGACCCTATTTTGTTTTTGACTTGATTTATATTGTATAGCATGAGGGTCGGGCCGGAAACATCACTCAACTCCAAACGAGTAGCACTAGGATTTATATGATATGGAACTAACGCAACACATCTTGCCGGGACAAAATTTATTGGAGAAAATTTAGATGGAATTTCGGCGTTTCTTGATGGAAGGATGCAAGTAGCAGAAGTGTCGATAACCAATTCTTGGAGGTGGTGATTAGCTACGGATGGATTGTAGGGTGAGTCGGCTAAGTGGTGAAGTTGAGGCCATAATAATCGGAGTTTATCTCCACTGGCTTTGCATCGGCTTGTCTCACGTTGCCACGACTTGGTAAAACCCAAATTGGTCACGTGATTCGGAAACGGTGAATTCCGGGGGGGTAATCTGGTCATTTTTTCATGCCTTTTGACAATGGGTTCTTTTTTGGTGGATAATTTTCTCATAGTGTTTTTTTCACTAATATTGAAAAGTAAATGAAGGTTGATATGATGTGAGGAAGATTATATGTGTGGTATTGTATTAAGTATAACTTAACAAGCCTTGGTCTCCAAGTTGGACAAGTTATAATATATTGCAATTTGCAAGTGCGGTAGTGTTATTATTATATGGACAATATTATATTTAACAATGATACTTGGGGCATACTTCAAAATATTCTGGACTATTTGTACAATTTTTTCGCCCTTTGTATTGATATTATATTATTATGCTTTAATTTAAATGCTGATCTTGTGATACACTTGCTGTATATACAACCGGGGGTTGTTTTTTTACATGAAAAGACAAAAATACTCTTTAATTTTCTTTTTAAAATTACGCTACAAAATAAAGTTTTCAACATTTTTACTTCAGTCCCTTCAACTTTTAGAAAAAAAACATTAATCTTCCTTAAGTTGGGGGACTGAATTATAAATTTTCCACATATAGGCTAAACCTAGTTAGTCTGAATTGCAAGAACCTTCGGATTGGAGAATGCATATATGACTCGAATTCAGATATATCGATTAATTAGACTTCTACTAAATGAAGTATAATGTCCATTGTCCTATAAAGGATGGCCGATGGCCCAGCGGTTGGAGCAAATGACTCTATGTCAATTAACCCTTGTTCGAATCCTAATTTATGGTTGCGAGTTCCTTCATTACAAGAAAAAAAAAGTACAAGGTCCATTTAATTTCAATATAGCAAAGTTTTGGATTTTTTGTCATTATCGAATTTTTGTGATTAATTGTTTTGAGAAACTAAAAGACTAGATTTTTTTTTTTTTTTTTTTTTTTTTTTACTTTTAGTGTGAATAAAAGTGAAATGATAATTTATGCTGATTGACAATTATTATTCTTACACATTTAACTTGCCCAAAAAATTACTATTGAGGAAATGTGCAATGAATTTTATATTTTAAAGGAGTGTTGCCCTTTTTTATGTTTCTAGGGATTTTAGTGCCAAAAGAAAACCTATTTTTTAAAGTGTGTGAAGAAATATTTGCCCTATAAATATTGGGCTAATTACAGAGAGGCCTGTGACAAAGATACTTAAATAAGAAAAAATGACATTCAACTTTTTTGTCTTTTAAATAATTTCAGCTCATTCAAACTTATTTGCAAATAAGGAAAACCCTTTTATATTATTAAAACTAAAATTAAACCCAATTTTTCTGAAACACAATTCAACTTCAATTTCATGATTTACACCCAATTTAGCCCAATTTCAGTAATTAACCAATTTTAACCATTATTCCAATTTTGACATTTTTTTGTCCAATTTCATGATTTACTGCCTGCCTGTCAGCTGCCGTTGATTTTTTTTATATATATTTTTTAAAACTTTTTTTCTTCTGAAATTTTATTTCGGTCGGTCAACCGCCGTCGACTGCCGGTCTCCGGCGTTGACTTGTTTATTTATATATTTTTCTTAAAAAATATTGTAATTAATATTACCGTCTGGGCTGCTAAATTACTGTCTCTAGCTAAGAGTAATTTAACTGTCGGAGACAGTAACTTAACTGTCAATTGATTTTTTTTTTTTTTTAAATTTTGTTTTTTCTTAAAAAAATATTTTAATTAATATTATTGTCTTGGCTGCTAAATTATTGTCTCCAACAGTAATTTAACTGTTAATTGATTTTTTTTTTTGAAATTTTGTTTTATTCTTAAAATAAATTATTTTAATTAATATTATTGTCTTGACTGCTCAATTATTGTCTCCAACAGTAATTTAACCGTCTGAGACAGTAATTTTACTGTGTTAATTAATTTTATCGTTTTGGCCTACAATTTTGTTGTCTTCAATCGTAATATTACTGTCTCCGACCATAATGTTACTGTCTCATGCAATAATATTATTGTTTGGGACCGTAATATTAGTAATATTATTGTTCAGGAAAGTAATATTCAGAATATTACTGTTCAGGAAAGTAATATTCATGATATTACTGTCCCAAACAGTAATATTAATGTCTGCGACAATAATTTTATTGTTTGAGGCAAAAATATAAGTATTAGTACTGTTTTAGTATTCAATATTACTGTCTCACACAGTTAAATTACCGTCTCCGACAGTTAAATTACTGTTGGAGACAATATTTAAAAGTCAAGACAGTAATATTAATTAAAACATCTTTTTATGAAAAAAATCAAAAAAATAAAAGTCAACACCGGGGAACCGCACGGTCAACGCCGCGTTCTGGCTAGAAAAAAATTCAGAAAAAAATTATTTTCTGAAAAAAAAAATGTTTTTCAAAAAATTATTAAAATGGAGGTTAATGTGATATATTTATTTAATTCGGGATCAATGTGTAATATTAAGGAAGTTATAGTGTAATGAATTTATTTGAAAGACTGTTTTTTGTGTTGACCAATGTGCATTTAAGTCCCTTGTCATGTCCTTCTTTGCCATTTACCCATAAATATTACAGACTTTGTTAGCTTCAAATAAAATAAAACAAATATTATGAAACTATTAAAAATAAAAATAAAAAATAATCTTTTATGATATCCGATTAATTTCCATTCGATATTAATTATAAAAAATATTCTAAATAAACAATTTATACAATTTTGAATTTTAACTCTGTTACTAATTTTTTTTTGAGTAAATTCGTGTCCATTACAAGGGGAAGTAGAAGAGGGGGAGACTCAAACCCTAGACCTTTACCTTATTGGTAAATGCTAGGTACCAACTCTCCTAATGAGGATTGTTACTCCGTTAATAAATTTATACTAACAAAGTTTTATGTTTTCCTCAATAAATATAGTTTATGGGATAATAACACCATTTGTTTCTTTTAATGTGTACTAGTCTAAAATAAGTAAAAACAAATTTCTTTATAATTATTAGGGTCCGTTACAAAAAGCTCATCCTGTGATACTCATTTATAAAGGGGTCAGACAAAAAACTTTTCTACAAATAAATCCACACATTGTCTAGAAGTGTGTAAAAGATTAAATCCCTCCTCATATTTTAATATGTTCCAATTTCATCATTTAATGCAATTTAATCTCAATTTGACCCTAATTTCACAAATTATTCAATTATGACTCATAGCTTAATTTTTAATACAATTTCGCCCATTGCCGCCGTTGACGTTGACTTTTTTTTTTTCTCTCCTGCTTTTCCGCCGGTTTCCGGCTTTGACTTTTTTGATTTTTTTTCTTTTTTTATTTTCTTTTTATTTTCTTTTTTTTTTCTTTTTCTCTTTTCTGTCGCCGCTGACCGGCTTTTTCTTTTTTGAATTTTTTTCTTCATCATCTTTTTCCCCGTTTAACCAGTAATATTGCTGTTGTAGACAGTCATATTAATCATTAACTATATTACTGTTTAACACAATAATATTAACTATACTACAATTTAACACATCAATATTGCTATATTACTCTCTAGTACAGTAATATTAACACAAATCACTATTATTGTATAATAGAGTAATATCAATATGTTGACCGTTCAACAAAGGCAAACATAATAAAAACTCAAAAAAATAATATTGTTGTGGTTGACGGTAATATTACTGTCATCCACAGTAATATTACCATAATGACAGTAATACGTCAACAACAGTAATATTATTGTGTTTACAATAATATTACAATAGTAGACAGTAATATTATTACGTTAATCGGTCAACAAATCAAACAAAAAAAAAATGGCCAAAAAAAATAATATTGAGGTGGTTGATTGTAATATTATTGTGTTTACATTAATTTTACCGTCAACGACAGTAATATAATTACGTTGACTTGTCAACAAATCAAAAAAAAAAAAACAGCAAAAAAAGTAATACTATTGTTTTGGTTGACCGTAATTGTAATGTCAACGACAGTACAATTACGTAAATGTACTATCAGTGACATTATAATTACTGTTAATGACAGTACAATTACGGTCAACGTTCAGTGGAGGGGGTAAAAAAAAAGGTTAAAAAATTTACAGAAAAAAAAAAAAAAAAAAAAAAAAAAAATAATAATAATAATAAAATAATAATAATAATAATAATAATAATAATAATAATAATAATATTAATAATAATAATAATAAGTCAACGCCAGAGAACGACGGTCAACGCCGGAAATTGGCGGAGAAAAAATAGATAGGAAAAAAAATAGTGCTCGCCGGATACTGGCGGCAAAAAAAATCAGAAAGAAAAAAAAAGGAAATAGTGAAAATTTGGATTTTTGTGGTCAAAATTGTTTAAATTGAACTTAAATTGGGTTACAGTTAGGAATTGCGTTTAAAGGGTTGTGGGTAATTTTGTCATATATATTAAATTTGCCTTTATTTATAATAAATGTTAAAAGGGAAGAACTTATTAGCGAAAGAGATATAACCCCTAAACTTAAAAATAAAAATGGTTTGTCAAGGACTTATGCATAAAAACCCATTTTTTTATAGACAAAACTAGGGGTGCAAGTTGGAACGGAAATTCCAATTTCCGCCGGTTCCGATCCGAAAAGTTCCGATTTTGGAACAACTTTTTTCATTCCGACTTCCGAAATTCCGATTTCCCAATTTTTCCGATTTTTTGGGATTGGAATTGGAATCATATAAAATAAATTTGGAATTTCCGATTTCCGATCCGATTTGATTCCGAAATTAATTCCGAAAAATTCCGATGTTTTTCCGAAAAATACACCTATAAATAATAAATATTATATAATACTTATCTTTCCGAAAAATACACCTTTAAGTTTTGTTTTAGGATTTTGACATAATGAATTGTTGTTAGAAGTTTTATTAGATATTATGTTGTGTTTATGTTTATTTATTTTTTGAACTGAAATTTAGTAGTTATTAGTTTTACTTTTATTGACGTGGATGTTCTTATTTTTGGAAAATTATGAACATTTTAAAAAAATTCCGCTAAATTTTTAAGCTCATGTGATTTCCGATTTTTTTCCGAAATTCCGAAAATTCCGGGACTTTTGGAATTGGAATGAATTTTTAGATTCCGAAAATTTTGGAATTGGAGTTGGAATTGATTTTGTACTTCCGATTTTTTTTGGAAATGTTCCGAAAAGGCTAATTCCGATCCGATCCATCCGACTTTCACCCCTAGACAAAACACATATAATACAAATTTAACTGATATAATGCAAAATATAATCCAAAGAAACAAACTGTCTTACTAATTAAATAATTAATTAGTGACAGGGTGAATCCAATCTCGCCTAATTTAAACTAATCTGATATAAGTAAAGGAAATTTTGCAGTTTTCACCCTCAAGTTTGCATCAATTTCACTTTTGGTCTCCTTGTTCACGAAAAACACATTTGGTCCCTCATGTTTCAATAATTTAACATTTTTGGTCATTTCCGTTAATTTATTGTTAATCCGCCAGTTAGCCAGTGTTAGCACGTGTTTGATTTCGTTATTAATAACGGACAATTGACGGAAAATGACTAAAAGTATTGAATTTTTAAAATATGATGGACCAAATGTGTTTTTGTGAACACAAGGGGCCAAATATGAAATCGGTACAAACTGGAAGAATGATATTTGTGCTTTAAGATTCATCATTTATAATATGGTGCCAAAATTAGTGGAACGTATAAATGAATATAATAGTTGTAGTTATAATATTCTAAATCATTATATTATACACCTTAACATACAGATTAATTATGTTAAAGCCATAAATATAATCAATTTCATTGGTTTTGTGCAGGGAAAAATAAATTCCATCCCTCAGTTTTGTATCGATTTTACATTTGGTCCCCATCTTCGTAAAAATACATTTGGTCTGTCACATTTCAAAAATTCAACACTTTTAGTTATTTCCGTCAATTTTTCGATAGTAATAACGGGATCAAGCATGTGTCCAACACTGTCTTAATTGACAGACTATCGGTAAAAATTGACCGAAAGAACCAAAAGTGTTAAATTATGGAAACATGAGGTATATTTTTCTTTATTGCATTGTATGTGTCAACCACCAATGTTGTCAACATCCCGGCTGCCCCAACCAATGCCACGCCCGAAGAGGTGAACCAAGAGAGACGGACCAATACATACCGACAAGAAATATAACTAGCATCATGCGGTACGTCCTCCCCGCCCACATTAAAATCGCTGACGATGCAAAGTAGGGCATTGAGGCGTGCATCTTCGAGTTCATTAACTTCATTACTGCCGAGGCGAACAACTGGTGCCACCGCGACTACCGAAAAACCGTCACGCCGGAGGACGTGCTCGCGGCAATGGCGTCGTTGGGTTTCGGCGACTACATAAAGCCTCTCATCGTTTTCCTCAACAAGCATCGAGCCCATCAGGACCTCGAGCGCGGCTCCATGAATCAGCAATTCATTATAAGGCGCGACGCCAATAATGGTGGCTTCGATCACCATCAGCAGCCGCAAGGTGCTCACATGGTGCGGTCGCCACCACCGGCTGTTGTTTGCAACTATCGTGCAACTACGGTCGTCGAGAAAATATCGTGCAACTATGGTCGTTGAGAAGGCTCCTCCGACGGCCGCTAGTTTGATCCATTTCAGAATTTTAATTAATGCAAGTGTATTGTGATATAAATGTACTCAAAAAATTATAGACAAATTAAATACTCTTTTCTATTGGTACCTTTTTATTTATTATTATTATTATTTATGGATTGGTAGAGTTTTTTGTTGCATTCAAGAATTTTAGAGATTGATTAAATTGATATTTTCTAATATTCAATGATTGCATCATAACATGTTTGTTTATAAAAACAATGACTATTAAATATAGTCAATATCATGACACGATACAATTTCCATAGAAATGACATAACTCAACAATCAGCATATGTATTGATCGTCCGTAAATGTCTTTCGATATTGCGATACAATAGGAAATTTATGATACTTTTTAGGGGGTTATTTGTACGATTTCATCACATTATGGAATGATTTTGTCCGATTTTCATCGTATCTGTGGTGATTTGTGCGAATTTTATCACATTTTGGGTGATTTTTGCGATTTTCATTATACTGGGAAAAATATAGTTTTCATCCCTCAAGTTTGCACCGATTCCACATTTGGTTCCCCCATGTTCACGAAAAACACACTTGGTCCCTTATGTATCAAAAAATTCAACACTCATAGTCCTATCCGTCAATCTCACGTTAAAACTAAGGGAATCAAACATGTGCCCATCACTGCCTTAACTAACGAACTAAAGGTAAATTGACAAAAATGATCAAAAATGTTAAATTATTGAAACATGAGGGACTAAATATGTTATTTGTGAACATTAGGGATCAAATATGAAATCGGCCCAAACTTGAAGGATGAAAACTGTATAAGTAAATGAACGAGTACTTTTGTGGGTTGTTGGGTGCTAAATACCTAACACGCAAGTGCACGTATCGCAAACAAGTAGTAAAAGTGGACTCGTGAGAGTCGGATGTCGATCCCACAGGGAATACTCAAATTACCTAATCCTAAGTACCAAATTCTAACAACTATGATTTTTATCCAGCCTACGCAAGGTTGTCAAATTTAATCAACTAAATATATTAAACTAATTAGGAAAGCAAATAAACAAGAGATAATATCAATATAACAACGGATCTAGGATTTTGTCTTCCCCCTATGCAAGAATTGCTCACCCAAAACCCCTCAATTATGAAATATATGATTCATGATTATTAACCCGAGACACTAATTTACTCATAACCCGTTGTCGCGTGTATTATGAGTCTATTATTCATAAACGGTTCACTATATGTCTATGCAAACAAATTATGAATAAAGCATTAACTAACAAGTCTCGTAAATGGCTACCTAAGGTGATATCTGTATGTCTACGACACCACATGCAATTGACACACTCATCCGGTGAAAACTACTCGAAGGTTCCTATACTTACCGTCTAATTATCAAAATAGCTCTGTCGAGTCAATCCCAATAATCACAGATAAATCACATAAATTGATCAAGTTCATGCACTAACAATCATAACAAGTATAAGAAATAATCATAAAATCATAATTGCATAATCTCAAGAAAACGGGTTCACCATCCCCACATAGGGTTCCAACAAAATCCTAGATTAAAAACTTAGCTACTCGTAATTCTTATGATAAGCAAAATAGAATAAATAAAATAAATAAGAAAAACTATGCTTGAGTCTTCGTTGATCTTCGTTCTTCGTGTTTTGTGGTGTAAAATTTCGTCCTTATGGTGTAGAGACTTGTTGCTTTTATAGGCTTTTCTTGATAAGGAAGTAGTAGAAACCTAATAGGATTCAATTTCCGCCACTTTCCCCCATCAGGATTTGTTTGTCGATTTGCGCCATGTTGGAGTCCGAATTTTGGAATGTTGTGTAATAAGAATTGTAGCCCTTGAAATTAGCTTTCCAATGCCGCCAAAATCACCTAATTCGGAGTTCGTATGAGAGAGATATGCTCGAAATCGTGGACACTGTCAAAGCTGTGGCGAGATTCCTTCTTCCAATTTGATTTGTTTCCTTATTTACAACTTTTTCCTTTCTTTTTGATCTTTTTTCCTTCATGGACACCTAATTCTCGTTTTTCACCTATAAAACACAAAATCAATCAATTAAAGCACAAATATAATTAAATCTAAACAAAAGATCCACGTAAAGTAAACGTATTGAGTGTAATATCTACACTCAACATGGGTCAACCATCAATACCCTTTTTCCTTGATGAGAATTGATATAATCAAACTTATTCCAAAACTCAGTCAAAACTAACTGCCAAATTAAAAACTAACAAGTCACAATTTTCCACCTAATTTACTTGTACATTTAGCTTAAAAATATTACTTATTTAGCTTAAGTATCTATGGAAATGGATCCAAAATGTTTCGAGCAGGTGTCATGGTGTTTTGATTTTCGAAATGTATCGATCATGTGAAAACACGTCTGTACAGAGGTTATCCAAAATTGCACGATATGTTCTCATGAAGAATACAAAATTTTCTGTTTCCAAGTTGTATAAGTTATACAATAATGCAAGTGTAGTATAGATAATGTATTTAAGAATGATACTTGGGGGAATAGTTCAAATATAAATGTGTAAAGATAATCTTTGATTAATTCTAAATTAAAAATTACAGTTTATATCACTGAGTCCTAAGATTTGGGTCATAATATTCAGTTCCCAACGAGCTTTGTTTCTCTAACTCCCACAAAACTATAATCAAAAGACAAGTAAATATGTTGGCTGCGGGTTCCTTTATTACCAAAAAAAAAATGACAAATAAAATTGATGCCGAATACGTTTGAATAATTATGGCATAAAATATTCAATTTGTAGGACCTCAGGCGCTACCAGTTGTCGTAAAATCAATTGGTGTCAGGAAATGCGTAAATCTCAATCTTATAGTGCATTCAACACACACAAATTTGGAAGGGGAGAAGAGAGAAGAAATATGTACTACACACAGTTCATCTCTTTGAATATGTCTCGATAATCCTTTCTAATTCATGAATTTATTTAGATTTGTCATAATGCATCTTAACTTTTGTAGCAGTGATACACGAACGCAAACATAGCAAAATGGGAAAACGGACAGTGCGTGCCATCACTGCCTTAACTAACGGAATCAAGTGCGTTACACAATGGAAAGAAAACAGGGGGATTTGCTACAGGTTTATCATAACACAGGGAGTTTTATGTTATTTACCCCTAATTTCGCACAGGGTCATTGTGTTAGAAAATGTTTGCAGGAACCTCCCTACGAATATGTTAGAAGACTATCCTTATATAGAAACCATGAAATAATTTATTGGATTAACTTTTGATTTCAGCTGGTATATATATATATATATATATATATATATATATATATATATATATATATATATATATATATATATATATATATATATATATATACATATATATATATATATATAACTCAAGACATTGTTTATGGGGGCGATATATATATATATATATATATATATATATATATATTCATCATATTAAACATAATAAATTCAAAACATAGTAAATCTGGGTACGATCAGTTGATTTTGATCAAACCACTATACAACTGATTTTAAGACATTACACAAACAATTAATATTTTTCAATACGAAGGAGAGGGGAATAGAAAGATGTAAAAAAACAAAAAAAAAAAAAAAATCGATTCAATTAAATTAATATTCTTGGTTCGTCCCAATTCGGAATACTTTTCGAATTACACAGGTGAGATGCAGTCGCGCCCCATATCATATTTCCACCAGCAATTATTTGAGCCCCGAATGAAATAAATACAGTCTTCCCTTCCATCAATTGCTGTTGAATCCATGTAAATATGACAATTTTGATTGAAGTACAATGTCTTGCCTTGAATCCTTTCAACCTTAATCCACTTAAGACCAGGACTAGAAAGACGAAAAACCTCGACTTTGTCCACCACTTTAACGGTTTTTTGATGAATTAAATAAACCAACAATATTTCTCCATTCAAGTCAACTAAATATTCCTTGAAAAACCTACAACTTACCGATGGAAGAGCCCTGCTCGAGCTTATGGCAGTGATCGTAAGACATGTGTCGATTTCTTGCATAACTGCAAGAGCCCCCTGCAAACTCAGTGCAAAATATTTGCCTTCGAATTTAATGATGCTAGTGAATTGCATGCATTTTCTCTTGGCATCAAAAGGGTCGATTACTTTGCACTCGTATTTGGTCAAAGTGGTCAAACAGTTCTGGTGTGTGACTCCCCGTCTGACATAGACATAGAACCAACTCGTGCGGTAGAACATGAGGACCGAGCTGGCAACACCACTAAATTCCAAACAAGTATGAGAACGACTTACACCATTTGGATTCAATCTAATAAATTTCACCGGAACAAAATCTATTGGAGCAAATTTAGATGGAATCTTGTCGAGTCTCAATGGAAGGATGGGGCAAGTACAAGTGCCGGTACCAGATTTCGATGGATTGTTGGGTGAGTCGTCTAAATGGTAAATTTGAGGGCATTTTTGTAATTTATCTCCACTAGCGTTGCATCGACTCGTCTCTCTTACCCACGACTTGGTCGAGCCCAAGTTTATCACACCGGACACCCCTTGTGAACGCCAAGGAGGCGGTCTTTCGTCCGATTTGACAATGGCTTCTTTTGTGGTGGACAATTTTTTCTTTCCTCTCATTTCTTGTTTTTTATCACTAATAATGAAATTTAGATTAAGGTTGGTATGATTTGAGTTATGTGTATGGGGAATGTATTGTGTATATATAACTTAACATCCTTGGTCTTCAAGTTGTATAAGTTATAAAATAATGCAAGTGCACTATAGAGAATGTATTTAAGAGTGATACTTGGGGTATACTTCAAGTATGAAGAATGTGTAAGGATAATCTTTGATTAATTCTACATTAAACTTTACAATTTATATCACCGAGTCCTAAGATTTGGGTATATATAATCAAAAGACAAATAAAACTGATGCCGTATACATTAGAATAAAGGGGTAATTTCTTCAGACTTTTTTATCCCGTATGCCTCCGTTAGATATGTTCCACCCATCAAATTTGTTGTATCTACTCTCCCCGCTGGCCGTTGCCATTGTTGAGGCTCTGTCACACAACCACACACCAACACAAATAAATAATCACACACCAACACACACATAAGAAACTACACACACGCACATATATACGATTTTGGTTACACTTGTTCATCTCCGCTGAAACCTAATAATTATGGAACCTAAAACAGAAAAATATGACTAATTGTTTGGTGATGGTGATGGAAAAATTGGTGGTGATGTGCGCACCAGAGAATAATTTTCTTTTCTTCAAATTATTTAACTAATTTGTGTAACTAAGGTATGCAAATAAGTCGTCTAAGCTGGGTAGCTAAGCTTAGGGATGTGTACGGCTCGATTTTTGCAATAATCCAAACACGTACTGATAATATCGGTTTTTTCATATTTTAAGAACCGAACATGTTGGTTTTTTTCTGTTCAATGTTAATCGATTTTTCGGTTTTCGATTTTCGGTTAACGATTTCGGTATCAATTTGGTTTATTTTCGATTTCGGTTTCATCTATCGGTTCGAAAAAAGTTGAAGGGGAGGGCTGTATTGGGAAATTGTACAAGTAGAGGGGGGTAAATCGATGCAATTGAGAGTACAATGCGGTGAAGTGATTTTCAGGCAGAGTACGAGGGGTAAAGTGAAATTTACCCTATTTATTATAATATATTTTTTTTTTAATTTTCCAAATTGGTATCCATTTTTAAGTTTCATGCATAAATAAAAATATAAATATATATAAGATTAGAAGCAATTTGAACCGACGGGTCAGTTAATATGAACCGTTGATCATCAATCATCAAACAAATCTCGACTTTTAAAATTTCAACAATCCTACTTTGGCAAAATTTCAACAAATCATATAAGCTAATGCAGTTTGCAAATGCAGTACAATGAAAACTATCTTCACTAGTGTAACATATACGTATATGTATACGCATTACGTATACGTATACGATACGTTTAAGTTTAACCCCATAAATACGTATAGTACCATCGTCCCTTGCACTAGCCAGCATACGAGGATTAGTAGGATTCCAGCTCACGCAGTTTACACTCGCAGAATGGCCCTTCAACTTACGTATAATCTCCCCCGAAGCCTTATTCCATATTACCTATAACACACCGTACATTAAAACTCGATTATTTAATAATAAAGATTAAAAAAATGAAGATTATAACATTTGAAATTACAAAATGGAATAAATTACAAATAAATAAAATAAAAGAACGTTCGAGTCCTCACTTCTACCGGCGATAAACGCTTGTCCCCTTCCACCAAATTAAGCAAGGCCTCACAACAAGAAGTTGACGTTTATCCCTCTGAACTTCATTGTAATTATGGGGTTTTCGAGCCCTATATTCCTTAAATGAAGCTCTTCGTTCGACACAATAACGAGCAAAAAATCACCATTGTCCGATAAACAAAACGAAACATCTCCATCTTCCTCGTCGATCAATCTCTCCGACTTGTACCCACACAAGCGTATCGTATATCTACTACAAGCAGCTATCCCTACTCCTTTAGTTTGGAGTTGAACGCCAGGTCAGCAGTCCATGTCGACCCGTCCAGGTCCCGTGTGCGGTGCATCTCTTCGCCCTCGAGACTCCACATGATGATGCTCTTGTCGGTGAGGCCGGTACGCCGTCACCTAGTGGGGCCCACGAGCACGAGATTGTGCTGATGCGCTAGATGAAATATTCCTCCGAGTTGCTTGCCGGAGCGAATATTCCACCGCCGGACGGACTCCTCTTTGCCGCAGGTGAGCCTGTGAGGAGCTCAGTGTCGTCGGGGCTCCATGACATGTAGAAGACGGGTTTTGGGTTGCCGCGTAAAACGCCCATCAAATTGACTTCGTTACGTTGCCTCATTTACCTACCAAAATAATTTAGGGTAAATGGCAGATAGACACATGACAATGACACTTAATTAAAAAATAGACATCAAATTTTTTTGTCTTCCAAATAATTCCAGTTCATTCAAACTTATTTGCAAATAAGGAAAACTCTTTTATATAAACCAAAATTACCCATAATTCCTTGAAACCCTAATTCAACTCCAATTTCATGATTTACACCCCAATTTAGCCCATTTCACCAATTAACCAATTTTGACCCGCCACCGTCGAAGACTGCCGGTCAGCCGTCTGTATGGTTGGCTGCGGGTTCCTTCATTAAAAAAATAGTACAATGTCCATTAATTTCAATATAGCAAAGTCTTGGATTTTTTGTGATTATTGAATTCTTTTGTGTTTAAAAGTTTAGAGAAAATAAAAGCCTTGATTTCTTTTTTACTTTTAGAGTGAATGTAAAATGATAATTTTATGTTCATTGACAAAATTATAATTCTTACACATTTAATTTGCCAAAAAAATTACTATTGGAGAAATGTGCAATGCATTTTAAATTTTTTAGGGGTGTTCCCATATTTTATGTTTCTAGGGATTCTAGTGGAAAAAAACATGTGGTTTGACCCCATAAGGAGTGACCTAGTGGGTAGTGTAAGTGCATGTGGTTTGATTTGATCCAGCTCGGTATTATGTCCAGTTTACTTACGATTGTACTAGAGTGCATATGTATATGGTTGATTGTAGTTTCTTTCAATACATTAAAAAAAGAGTAAAAAACAGTTTACCCCCTAAACAAATGCTCGTTTTGCACTTTACCCACCAAATAAAAAAAAATTGCACGTTCTTATCTAAACTCCAGTTTTTGTTGCACGGTGTCTCAAAATTGGAATTTTCAGGCCATTTTGACCGGATTCTTACACACGTGCTTTTCACGTGAGTTTTAAAGGGGCAAAATAGTCTATTCACTTACCTTCTTCATATTTAAAAAAAAAAAAAAAAAAAAAAAAAGGCGGTGGGAAAATCTGCAATTGGCTGGGAATGGGAATGGGAATGGGTTTCCTCTTAGAGCATCTCCCACCCATCACAAATTCCATATTTATCATCTAATTTAGGTGTTTTTAGTCTCTCAACCTAAATTATGGTGATTTAATTTAGTCTCCCACACTCGTCAAACTCTATATCCATATATCCATAAATCCTATATTTCACCAAATTTTTTGGTGAAGAAATTTTCATCTCCCACCCATCCACCATTTTACCATTTTTTCCACCAAATTCTATTTTTTTTTTTTTTTATCAAATATAGAAGTGAAAATAGGATTTGGTGTAATTAGAGCAACTCCAATGGAGGCACTAAATGAAGTATCAAACTAAAAAACTACCACTTTGATGCTCTAAAATTAAAACATCCTTCTCCAATGGAGGCATTAAAAGAAGAATTATTTTGATACTCAACTACCCCGAGGTGCAAAAATACTCCATGGAAAATGAGGTATCAAAAATATAACCACCCAATTAACCTATCACTATTTTCACACGTGGCATTTAAAAATATAATTATTCATATACTTAAAATTTGATAATCTATTTGATACTTGTGGTTGGAGTGAATTTTTTTTCAAGAAGTATCAAAGTATTATATCAAGCATGAAATGAATATTTAATGCTCAATTTTGATATCTCCCATTGGAGTTGCTCTTAACACCATTTTATAATTAGCATATAAAATTATTATATTAACTAATTTCATGTGATTACCAACTTATAAATACGCTTATAGTAAATATATTAGTGTTAATTAGTGAATTAGTTTTCAAACAAGGTTTTAACGAGGCCCCTGTTATCAGTGAAATAATTTTTTTGGCCAAAAAAAATATAGTATGTTTTTATGATAATTTTTGTTGTAATGTTTTTATGATTAATTTATCTTGTAAGGTTTTTAGGCAATAATTAATGAAATTATTGTTTATTTGTGGTTTTATTATATGTATAATAATCTAAGTCGATTTTCATTCATATTTCAATAATTTTGATATTTATCACAATTTTTAAATTATATACTTAATAAAATCATTATTTAAGATCAAATTCATTATCAATATTTTGATGATAAAATAGACTATATTTACAATTAACATTAAACTAATAATTTTGTACTATATTTGGTGAAATGTCATGGGATCAAACCAAATCCTATTCTCTATAAATAGTAAAATGGTGAAATATTAATATTTTATTATTTGGTGTAAAATTTGATGGAATTGGTGAAAGACTAAATACACTATTTTGTCACTAAAAATAGAGAATTTATAGAATGGTGTGCTACGGGTGGGAGATAACACCATTTTTTCACTACCAAAAATTGGATTTGACGGAAAAATGGTGTTAAGGGTGGGAGATGCTCTTAGTTTTTCTTCCCGGAGGAACACCACCAAAATCAAGAACAAGAAACCACCGCCGCCGCCACCACCACCAACAAAAAACCCAACAATTTCAATCTTTTCCCAAATTCATCACCACTCAGGCACAACAAAGCCCAATCCACAATCTCCATCTGCTTGCTCCTCCTCTTCACACTCTCCACCCTACCCTCCTCCGCCGCCACCACCGCCGCCGCCCGCCTCTTTACAAGGAATGAGCAATTTATACAGAAGAGGAAGCAGAGCAATAAGGAAACCAAGAATGTTGAAACTGTTCCTCAAGCTCTTCCACCACCAATGGCCGCCCCTACCGCCGCTCTACAAGCCGCCCGTTTTCGTCAAGCCACTTCCTCCGCCTATCCTCGTTTACATACCCACCCCTATCCCACCCGTTTACAAGCTGCCCGTTTCCAAACCCCCAGTTTACAAGCCGCCCGTTTCTAAGCCGCCCGTTTATAAGCCCCCTGTAAACCGCTCGTTTCTAAGCCACCGGTTTACAAGCCGCCCGTTTACAAGCCACTCGTTTCTAAGCCACCGGTTTACAAGCCGCCTAAGAAACCATGCCCACTGTTGGGTGCTAAATACCTAACACGCAAGTGCACGTATCGCAAACAAGTAGTAAAAGTGGACTCGTGAGAGTCGGATGTCGATCCCACAGGGAATACTCAAATTATCTAATCCTAAGTACCAAATTCTAACAATTATGATTTTTATCCAGCCTACGCAAAGTTGTCAAATTTAATCAACTAAATAATTAAACTAATTATGAAAGCAATTAAACACGAGAAAATATCAATAAAAACGGACCTAGGATTTTATCTTCCCCCTATGCAAGAATTGCTCACCCAAAACCCCTCAATTATGAAATATATGATTCATGATTATTAACCCGAGACACTAATTTACTCATAACCCGCTGTCGCGTGTATTATGAGTCTATTATTTATAACCGATTCACTATATGTCTATACAAACCAATTATGAATAAAGCATTAAATAACAAGTCTCGTAAATGGCTACCTAAGGTGATATCTGTATGTCTACGACACCACATGCAATTGACACACTCATCCGGTGAAAACTACTCGAAGGTTCTTATACTTACCGTCTAATTATCAAAATAGCTCTGTCGAGTCAATCCCAATAATCACAGATAAAACACATAAATTGATCAAGTTCATGCACTAACAATCATAACAAGTATAAGAAATAATCATAAAATCATAATTGCATAATCTCAAGAAAACGGGTTCACCATCCCCACATAGGGTTCCAACAAAATCCTAGATTAAAAACTTAGCTACTCATGTTCTCTACGAAAAACATAATAAAAATATAAAAACACATAGATTAAGAAAAGATAGAATAAAGAAGAATTGTGATGAAGAGTTGTCAATTCTCCGTCTTCGATTCTTCGTTCTCTCGCTCCTCTCGCTCCAAGGTTGTGTCCAAAAGTCTTTAATTCGTGCTTGGTTTGCCCTTAAATAGATGTCCCAACTTGGTAGGTGATTCTAGGTTTCCTTGTGTGATTAAAAGTCCAAAATTGTCTCCAGCGTGTGTTGGCGCGGCCGCGCGAAAATCAGTCAAAATCTCACACGGCCGCACGAGAATCGCCGAAACCTTCTGCCCAACTTCTGCATTTGGCACGGCCGTGCCAAAAATAGGCTAAATTTGGCACGGCCGCGCGGGCATTTTCAGACAATTTTCAGCATTTTTGTTTATTTCACTTTTGGCCCATATTTTCTCTAAAATTGCAGTTTTGACCCCAAACTTTTCCAATTCTTCAATTTGTACCTAGAATACAATAAATCAATTTTTTAAGCACCAATTATCGTTAATTCGCACAAAAAGCTCAAATAAAAAGATACGATAAAGTGTAAAAATATACACTTAACACACCCCCAAACTTGATCTTTTGTTTGTCCTCAAGCAAAAACTAGGAACCTTCAAATCTACACTTTCAACAAATGCTTCTCATCACATAGATTAATGGTCAATTTCTTGTTTTCAGAACTTGCAATTATCATGACAATTCTCAAAAATTTACAAGCTCGTAATTCAAAGATACGTATTCACTCACCATTGCTAAAAACCACAAACCATGCTATCGCTTCAAGTATCCCATATTTGTACATTAAAAATGGAGAAAATTTATACTTACATAATAATATTCAACTCCAAAGACTCACCAAATTTCTTTACTCGGCTAGTATCAAATAATTGAGCTATTGGGATCATTGGGACTTTTTGGCTTTCAAATGTTGGGCTTTTTGGTTCGAGGTAGGAGATATGGGTATAAGTGGCTATGCTTCTTGAATAGAGGTGATTACGCCAAATTTTGAAAGATAAGCGTTTGAAACAATGAATTCACCTCCAAGGACTTTTAATAAACTCGATTTTTAAGAGTTCAAAAGTCTCCACTTTTGCTCTTAAGACAATGGATCGAGCTTTCAAACAAAAATTCAACAACTAGTCCTTTCATCTCCCTTCTAGTCTCTTCTTCTTCTTTCTCTCTTTTCTTCTCTTTTTTTTTTTTTTCTCTTCTTTTTTTTTTTTTTTTTTCTTTTTTTTTTTTTTTGGTTGAGGAAGAAGAAGGACCTTATAAAATTTCCAACCGAACTCCAAAGGGTAATTTTTCAAGAATCTCCATTTATTCTACCTTATACACATTGGCTAAAAGAAAGAACACCGTTTCTCCAAGGCTCAATCAAGGTTCGAATGATAAAAATTTAAAGGTAGGCTTGAAAGGCTCAAACGGTTCAAAGATGGCCCAAATCACTTCCCAAATTGCTCAACAATTTAATATTTCACTTTGTAAATTCCTAAGGCAAGTTCTAAAACCGAATAGCATATGATATAGCATAATTTATACCACGTTTTAAAACACAAAACTTTCAACCAAAGCAAGGCATAATTCGTGATTCCTAACAATGACTCCTTCCTACGACACTTTGAATCAAAAGCTCACCAAAATTCAATCACAATCAAGTAAAGCAAGTAATTTCATCATTAAACATCAACCATCTTTCATCATCATGATTCATCGAAGCATTTATCTCAAACTTTTTTTTTTTCGAAAGCAATAAATAAACTAAAACAACTAAAATAAAAAAAAAATCCTAAGGCATGCAAACTAAAAAATTAAAGCACATAAACAAGTAATTATCCACCCCCAAACTTAAAATTTACATTGCCCTCAATGTAATTAGCACGAAGTTTAAGGATAGAATACACCTGAATAAGTCGTTTTGGCCATGTCCAGGCTGCTCTTCCACCCTCGCCTTTATTATGCTTCAGCTGAGGTTCGCACGGCCGTATGAGATTTTGAACTGTTTTCCGCACGGCCGTACGAATTACCAAAATTGGGCAGTAGCTTCCAGATTTTTCACACGGCCGTGTGAAATTAAGCCTTGTTTTGGGACGGCCGTATGAGCTGCAAATTTGCGATTTTTGGTCCTAAAAATTAAAAACATGTTTAATTTGTTAGTTTGCATGCTTATAAAATAAATAAACAAAATAAAACAAGAAAAATAAATAAAAAAACGAAAATCTCGGGTTGCCTCCCGAGAAGCGCTAAGTTTATAGTCTTCAGCCAGACTTTGTTCCTGCTCTTCAATTCCTTAGCTTTTGAACCCATCTCCTTACTTCCTTTTGGAGAAAGTCTTGAATAAATGGGTTGATCCGATTCTTCTTTCGACTGGTTCGCTTAGGATTGCCCTTGAATTTATTCTTCTTGATGTCATGAGGCTTGCCAACATCGTCTTTTATCACGGTGTTTTGAGTAGGTGTTGTAACCAACTCAACCTTTTTCTTTTGTTCTCCTACATGCACATTAGTATCCACAAAAAAATTTAAATCATGTAATTTAACAGGAAAAAGTTTAGAATCACTTACCTCATCAAGAAGATAACATCCATTAGCCGTAATAGGCTTTTCATCCACCCGGTACACCTTGAAGATCACTGTTTCTTCCCCCACACTCATTCTTAGCTCTCTCTTTCCTACATCAATAATTGACCTACCGGTTGCTAAGAAGGGGCGTCCTAAGATAAGGGGAATATTTTCATCTTCCTCTATGTCTAGTACTAGAAAATCGGCCGGGAGTATAAACTTATCTATCTTGACCAACACATCCTCCACTATACCTAAAGGGTGAGTAAAAGATCTATCGGCTAGCTGCAAGGTCACGGAAGTAGGCTTAATTTCTCCTAAATTCAATTTCTCATAAATTGATAAAGGCATTAAATTTACGCTCGTCCCTTGATCACAAAACGCCCGCCCAAAATACCTAGTACCTATTGTGCATGGAATGGTACAACTGCCCGGATCTCTAAGCTTCGGTGGAATTTTATTTGCAAGGATAGCACTACTTTGCTCATTGAGGTCTATGATTGCTGCACACTCCGGAAGCCTCATCTTCTTCGATACAAGTTCCTTTATAAACTTAACCCAATTCGGCATATGCTTAAGTGCCTCAACAAAAGGAATATTAACATGCAATTTTTTAAGATAATACCCCGGCAACGGCGCCAAAAAACTTGTTGGGGCTAAATACCTAACATGCAAGTGCACGTATCGCAAACAAGTAGTAAAAGTGGACTCGTGAGAGTCGGATGTCGATCCCACAGGGAATACTCAAATTATCTAATCCTAAGTACCAAATTCTAACAATTATGATTTTTATCCAGCCTACGCAAAGTTGTCAAATTTAATCAACTAAATAATTAAACTAATTATGAAAGCAATTAAAAACGAGAAAATATCAATAAAAACGGACCTAGGATTTTATCTTCCCCCTATGCAAGAATTGCTCACCCAAAACCCCTCAATTATGAAATATATGATTCATGATTATTAACCCGAGACACTAATTTACTCATAACCCGCTGTCGCGTGTATTATGAGTCTATTATTCATAAACGGTTCACTATATGTCTATGCAAACAAATTATGAATAAAGCATTAACTAACAAGTCTCGTAAATGGCTACCTAAGGTGATATCTGTATGTCTACGATACCACATGCAATTGACACACTCATCCGGTGAAAACTACTCGAAGGTTCTTATACTTACCGTCTAATTATCAAAATAGCTCTGTCGAGTCAATCCCAATAATCACAGATAAAGCACATAAATTGATCAAGTTCATGCACTAACAATCATAACAAGTATAAGAAATAATCATAAAATCATAATTGCATAATCTCAAGAAAACGGGTTCACCATCCCCACATAGGGTTCCAACAAAATCCTAGATTAAAAACTTAGCTACTCGTAATTCTTATGATAAACAAAATAGAATAAATAAAATACGAAAATCGATAAATGCTTGGGTTGCCTCCCGAGAAGCGCTAAGTTTTAAGTCTTCAGCCAGACTTTGCTTTTTAAAACTGTTATGTCCAATCCAAAGCCTTGTAGATTGCGCATTCATCCATGAGCTCTATCACTTCAATTGCAACCAAGGCATGGATAGCATTGCAATATATCAGGGTCCACCTTAGCTTGTAGTCTTTCTTGGTTGTAATCAATCGGTACGAAGTTAAGATGGGATCTTCATCACCCGCTCCCTCAAATCGGTACACAAAAACCTCACGTCCGCGTATAACCTCCACTTCAAACACATTCGTCTTCTCATCAACCTCTATTGATGCCTTTAAATCTACATTTAGATCAACGACAGGGTCCACAACTAGAATATCTTCAATCATTACATCCATCTCCTTCTTCTCTTGTTCTGAGGCATCTTCGTGGTTTAGCTCGATTGCCTTCTCAGATTCATCATGCTCAAGTGTCTTCGTAATTTCTATTTCTCTCATATCGACACTATTTTCTGGACATGGAAGATTTTTCTCACCGCAGGCTTCACCCGAATTTTCTTCGATGTAACCATTGCCGATTTCGTCTGGAATATTTTCAAGAGACTCAGATTTTAATTTGAGCGTCATCTCTTCCAGTTGTATCTCCATGTTTCGAAATGATGATTGAGTGGACTTCATGAATTCGGCAATAAGGGATACCAAATCAAGTTGTTCATCAGTGGTCTGCTGCTGCATTGGATAATAATTTTGAAAATCATCAAATTGTGGCTCTCTATGTTGAAACTCGTTCAAATCTTGGTCTTGAAAGCTTTGCTCGTATGTGTTGGTGTAAGTGTTCCAATAACCTCCGTTGGTAATTTCGATGAAATTTGTAGCTTTTGGTGATCCCCAACATTGATCGGAATAATGATATCCACCACAGGTGGAACAAAACGGAGGCATATAATAGGTGTTTTGGAGGTATTCGTCAGATGGAAGCCATTCATATCACGTTTGAGGTGCCCCAACATTGTAACCAGACATGTAACAAAAAAAAAAAAAAAAAAAAAAAAAAACAAAAAATCAAAATTAAAATAAATAAAAAAATTAAAATTAAATGGCTGAAGTAAGAAAAATTGCTCAAATTTGATATCAGAATAAATAAATAATTTAGCCGTATTCCCCGGCAACGGCGCCAAAAACTTGTTGGGTGCTAAATACCTAACACGCAAGTGCACGTATCGCAAACAAGTAGTAAAAGTGGATTCGTGAGAGTCGGATGTCGATCCCACAGGGAATACTCAAATTATCTAATCCTAAGTACCAAATTCTAACAATTATGATTTTTATCCAGCCTACGCAAAGTTGTCAAATTTAATCAACTAAATAATTAAACTAATTATGACAGCAATTAAACACGAGAAAATATCAATAAAAACGGACCTAGGATTTTATCTTCCCCCTATGCAAGAATTGCTCACCCAAAACCCCTCAATTATGAAATATATGATTCATGATTATTAACCCGAGACACTAATTTACTCATAACCCGCTGTCGCGTGTATTATGAGTCTATTATTTATAACCGATTCACTATATGTCTATGCAAACCAATTATGAATAAAGCATTAAATAACAAGTCTCGTAAATGGCTACCTAAGGTGATATCTGTATGTCTACGACACCACATGCAATTGACACACTCATCCGGTGAAAACTACTCGAAGGTTCTTATACTTACCGTCTAATTATCAAAATAGCTCTGTCGAGTCAATCCCAATAATCACAGATAAAACACATAAATTGATCAAGTTCATGCACTAACAATCATAACAAGTATAAGAAATAATCATAAAATCATAATTGCATAATCTCAAGAAAACGGGTTCACCATCCCCACATAGGGTTCCAACAAAATCCTAGATTAAAAACTTAGCTACTCATGTTCTCTACGAAAAACATAATAAAAATATAAAAACACATAGATTAAGAAAAGATAGAATAAAGAAGAATTGTGATGAAGAGTTGTCAATTCTCCGTCTTCGATTCTTCGTTCTCTCGCTCCTCTCGCTCCAAGGTTGTGTCCAAAAGTCTTTAATTCGTGCTTGGTTTGCCCTTAAATAGATGTCCCAACTTGGTAGGTGATTCTAGGTTTCCTTGTGTGATTAAAAGTCCAAAATTGTCTCCAGCGTGTGTTGGCGCGGCCGCGCGAAAATCAGTCAAAATCTCACACGGCCGCACGAGAATCGCCGAAACCTTCTGCCCAACTTCTGCATTTGGCACGGCCGTGCCAAAAATAGGCTAAATTTGGCACGGCCGCGCGGGCATTTTCAGACAATTTTCAGCATTTTTGTTTATTTCACTTTTGGCCCATATTTTCTCTAAAATTGCAGTTTTGACCCCAAACTTTTCCAATTCTTCAATTTGTACCTAGAATACAATAAATCAATTTTTTAAGCACCAATTATCGTTAATTCACGCAAAAAGCTCAAATAAAAAGATACGATAAAGTGTAAAAATATACACTAAACACACCCCCAAACTTGATCTTTTGTTTGTCCTCAAGCAAAAACTAGGAACCTTCAAATCTACACTTTCAACAAATGCTTCTCATCACATAGATTAATGGTCAATTTCTTGTTTTCAGAACTTGCAATTATCATGACAATTCTCAAAAATCGACCATGAGGGTAGAGGGGATCTCGTCGGTGCCGCCGTGGTTTATCTAGATGAAGAAGAAGCCGGTTCCGAAATGGCGGTGCATTTTTTTTTTTTGGTGTTGTTTTAGATTGTAATTTTTCAAATGGGGTTGTTTTGGGGGTGTAACCGAATTGGAATTGAACGCCACCCACCACGCGGCACCGACAGGAGGCGCCACCGCCGACGGCGGCACCGAGGTAGGAGACGCCACCGGTGGTGGCGTCTTCTCTTTAAATATTAATATTTTAATATTTTAATATTTTAATATTATAAGAGCAACTCCAATGGTAAAGTATCAAAATCGATCATCAAATATTAATTTGATACTCGTTTTATTATTTTAATACTCATTTAGTCCAACCGCAAGCATTAAATGAATCATCTAATTTTAAATATAAGCATAAATATATTTAATATTGACACGTATCAATTTTTAATTGGTTTGTTGGGTAGTTAATGTTTTGATACCTCTTTTTCCAGGATGCATTTTTGCATCTCGGGAAGTTGAATATCAAAATAACTACCAATTTAATTCCCCCATTGGAGATGAAAATTTATGTTTTGGAGCATCAAAATAGAAGTTATTCCATTTAATTCCTCCGCTGGAGTTGCTCTAATATTTTAATATTTTAATATTTATATTAATATTTTAATATTTTCTGATTTTTAACTTTTTTTTACAAAATAAAACATTAATATTAGTTTTAAATTTATTACATTTTATATATTTTATCCACTAGTGTTAAATTAATCATTGCATATATTTATCTAATCAACACAATAAAATAGTGTACAATCTTAAAAACATGTAGACAAAAACAAAAGGATTGCACTTGAAGATGTGTTAGGACACATAACCCCCAAGTAGCAATAACAGTAAACACCTGGTATGCTGCTGAACACGCTGCTCCGTGCTGTCATCAGTAATCATACAATGTGTAAATGTATGGCCAAATCAGTTGCAAAGAGCCGTCTCCCTTTGAAAGCTCCATCTGAAGGAGCATATCCCAACCACGTCTGACAATAATCCTGCCACTGTTTCCTTTTGTTTTTGTCTATATGTTTTTAAGATTGTACACTATTTTATTGTGTTGATTAGATAAATATATGCAATGATTAATTTAGCAGTAATGGATAAAATATATAAAATGTAATAAATTTAATACTAACATTAATGTTTTATTTTGTAAAAAAATTAAAAATCAGAAAATATTAAAATATTAATATAAATATTTAAAATATTAAAATATTAATATTTAAAGAGAAGACGCCACCACCGGTGGCGTCTCCTACCGAGACGCCGTTGGAGCTGGTGTCTCCTGTCGGTGCCGCCGTCGGCGGTGGCGCCTTCTGCCGGTGCCGCCGTGGTGGGTGACGTTCAACCCCAATTCGGTTACACCCCCAAAACAACCCCATTTTAAAAACTACAATCTAAAACAACACCAAAAAAGAAAAATTGCCTCCCGAAATGGCCGATTTGAGTGCAGAAATGGCGGATCAGCAGCCTTTTTTTTTTTTATTTATTTATGAAGAATGTAAGTGAATAGACTCTTTTGCCCCTTTAAAACTCAAGTGAAAAGCACGTGTGTAAGATTTCGGTCAAAATGGCCTGAAAATTCCAATTTTGAGGCACTGTGCAACAAAAACCGGAGTTTAGGTAAGAACGTAAAAAAAAATTTGTTTGGGGGGCAAAGTGCAAAACGGGCATTTGTTTAGGGAGTAAACTGCTTTTTACTCTTAAAAAAATATATAACTGTATCTTTGTATTTTGGATATTATAAATAATTAATATCTTAAATAAAAATTGTGGGGATATATACCTTTTAGTAACAATTTATAAGCTCTTCAACAACATATTTTAAAAAAAGTTTAAAATCCTTTTTTAGAAAATACCAAACAAATTTTAATACGTTATAAGTTATTTACAATATTAGGATAAATTCCATTCCCCCTCCCTCAATTATACTTTGGCTCAATATTACTTTACCCCTTTCTACTCTCTATTGCATCGATTTGCCCCCTTGTACTTTGGCTCGATATCACATTACCCCCTTCTACTCTCAATTGCATCGATTTGGCCCCTTATACTTGAAAAAATGTCTCAATGTGGCCATCGCTATTAGTTTTTACACCTTTGACCTTAACACCGTTTGATCTAAGTTTGAAAATTACAAAAAAGCCATCCCTTCTAGATTAAATAATTATTAAAAAAATTAAAACAATTAATAAATAAATAAATAAAATAAGGGGGTTCGTCCCAATTCTGATCCAAAACATAGTTGTTAGAATCTCTTGAATTCTAATCATACGAGAATTAAATAAAACTTGTGCCACAAGTTTGCATATACCGTGAGCTAAAGAAGGGAAGAGTCCCTGTAGCTTTTAATTCTTTTAATTTGTCATTAATTGATTTATAATAGGAATTATTCTTCTAAAAAGTTTCATAACCCTAATGGACTCTCATTTTCATTGCTATACAGTGAATCAAAAAACGTAGGAGAGCATATATACGAGAGCAGCACGGGATCGTGATTGTTAAAATCCTTTGGATTCTGACTTCGCAAGGAAACGTGTAAAAGACTTGTACCACATGTCTAGATATGTCGTAATATAAGAAAGGGGGTTTCCTTGTGTTTTAATTCTTTATTTTATCATTAATTGATTAACAGTGGGAATTATCTTTATACAAGCATAATTATTTTTTTTATATTTTATTGTCATATATTGCTAGAGTTTTAATAGATATGGAAATTATTTATTGGCAAAGAAATCTCTTATATGTCTAAGATTTAGTTTCCTACGTGATTTGCGTATTTGTAATATTTTGGTCTCTAACTTTTCCTTGTATAGGGATCTTATGGCGTAGAATATAAAAGGAGAGCAATCTCAGCATAAGGCTTCACGCCTTATTGGAGAGAAAAAATTACACAGAATATTTTCTTTACTCTCGTTTTTATTGGCGTCTTTTTGGAGAGAAAAAGATTTCTCTTTTTCTTGTTGCTGTTGCGTGCTTTTTTGAGAGAAAAAATATTTTTCCTTTCTTTGTTGCTTCTACAACTTTTTCATCGAGAGAAGTTCAAGAGAAAATATTTTTTTTCTCTCATTTTTATTGCTCCATCGTGATACATGATTTTTATAGAAAATATATCAGCTTCAAGGCTTTGTGGTGAAGACACCAAGATTCAAGGATTATCACAAGTTTGCTTCTTCTATACAAAAAGAAGATCGGTTCTTCGGGAGAGGGGCCTAAACAGATCTCGGGAGGAGATCGATCCGCTGACTGAGGGATTCAGCGTTGAAGGGAGTTCAACCGAGCAGAGCAAATGACGTGCTGCAAATTGAAGATTTATAATTCAACGTAGTATACAAGAACGGCGTCAACAAAGAGGGAGTCTTTGTATTTTGATTAAGTCCTACTATTGTATTCATAAAACTAAAAATTAGTAAATTTCATTTGCATGTCCCGTGGATGTAGGGTACAATTGTATCCGAACCATATTAAATTTGTGTCTCGTTTATTTCTGTTTTTACACACTGTTTCATAAACTGTTGCAACACTTCACGCAACAGTAACGGAAAAAACTGAATCTAACACAAATAATTTAATCTGCACGAAATAAATTCTGACAATAGTCAAACAAATAATAAAACAATTTAAATCTAAAACATATTCAATTTGATCAAACTATTATACAACTGATTTTAACACATTACACAAACAATTAATATTATTCAATAACGGGGTTCGTCCCAATTCGGAATACTTTTTCGAATTACGCAGGTGAGATGCAGTCACGTCGCATATCGTATTTCCACCAGCAATTATTCGAGCCCTGGGTGAAAAAAATACAATCTTCCCTTCCATCAATTGTTGTTGAATCCATGTAAATATGACAATCATGATCGAAGTACAGTGTCTTGCCTTGAATCCTTTCAACCTTAACCCACTTAAGACCAGGACTAGAAAGACGAAAAACCTCGACTTTGTCCACCACTTTAACGATTTTTTGATGAATTAAATAAACCAACAATATTTCTCCATTCAAGTGAACTAAATATTCCTTGAAAGACCTACAACTTACCGATGGAAGAGCCCTGCTCGAGCTTATGGCAGTGATCGTAAGACGTGTGTCGATTTCTTGCATAACTGCAAGAGCCCCCTGCAAACTTAGTGCCAAAACTACGCCTTCTAGAAGAACGATACTAGTGAATTGCATGCATTTTTTCTTCGCATCAAAAGGGTCGATTACTTTGCACTCGTATTTGGTCAAAGTGGTCAATGATTCCTCGCGTTCGCATCTCCGACGGACTTTGACATAGAACCAACTCGTGCGGTAGAACATGAGGGCCGGGCTGGCAACACCACCAAATTCCAAACGAGTAAGACAACGACTAAAACCCTTTGGATTTAATCTAATTAATTTCACCGGAACAAAATCTATTGGAGCAAATTTAGATGGAATCTTGTCGAGTCTCGATGGAAGGATGGGGCAAGTAAAAGTGCCGGTACCAGATTCTGACGGATTGTTGGGCGAGTCGTCTAAATGGTAAATTTGAGGGCATATTTGTAATTTATCTCGACTAGCGTTGCATCGGCCCATCTCTCGTACCCACGACTTGGTCGAGCCCAAGTTTCTCACGTCAAACACAAATTGCGAACGCCAAGGCGGCAGTCTTTCGTCCCATCTGACAATGGCTTCTTTTGTGGTTGACAATTTTTTCTTTCCTCTCATTTCTTGTTTTTTATTCACTACTGAAATTTAGATTAAGGTTGTTATGTTTGAGTTATGTGTATTGGGATTATATTGTGTATGTATAAATTGGCAGCCTTGGTCTTCAAGTTGTATAAGTTATATAATAATGCAAGTGTAGTATAGAGAATGTATTTAGGAATAATACTTGGGGTATACTTCAAATATGAAGAATGTGTAATTAAGGATAATCTTTGATTAATTCTACATTAAAGATTACAAACTATATCACCAGAGTCCAAAGATTTGGGTCATAATTTTGGCACCTACGTATCTGTTTTTTCTATTTTAGTTGATTTTTCAATTAACTTTTAAACACCCCCAATTTTTAGAAATAAACATTTAATTTCAACTTAACTCACAATAACTAACTTCTACTTTGAAATAAACTTTTGCAAACACCACCTTAACAACCTTGCTCTCAAAG
This sequence comes from Erythranthe guttata, assembly GCF_000504015.1. The sequence continues at coordinate 565,727 of NW_012192899.1, forward strand.
TTGTAGAAGTTATCAAATAATAAAGAATGTATTTGATCGATAATCAATAATCATACTTGGGGTATACTTCAATATATTCTGGTCATTTGTTTTCAATTTTTTGACTATTCGTATTAGAATTATTTACTTTTTGTCATCAATTTAATATGATTTTGATTTTGTCAAAATAAATATTGATTTTGACAATTTAGATTAGGGCTGGGACTGGGTTGGTGGTTTCTAATATTATCAAAAGTTGGTTGACCGATAATTATCGGTTATCCAACTATACTATTAAAATTTTATTAAAAATATAAAATAAAGGCCGTGTTTTCTTCAGAGGTTATTGAAATTATCAAAATAATTAGTATTCTAAATTTTAAAACAATCAACAAAGGAAAAAAAAATTGTGCATATTTGAAATTACTTTGAATTTCTTAATTATATTTTCTTTAAATTGTTATTAATTATTTTGAACTGATAAATGATGATCGCACCGTGGCATTACGCAAAATTTGGATATTTTTACTCCAAAATTTGATTTTTTTTAAATGAAATAGGTGGCGGGTATAAACCATCAACCGACTCATTCCGGAACTAAATATTCGGTTGCCAACCATCAACCGACCCACAAAGGTTGGGTCGGCAACAGTTTTCAAATTTGAGTAAAAATGGTTTGACGGATGGGTTGGTTTTTAGGCTGGTAATCGACCGACCCAACCCAGTCCCAACCCTAATTTAGATTATCATATTTCTATTTTTTTGTCAATTAATTTTTCTTTTTTTTTAGAGGAAAAAACTAAATATTATTAGGCACTCATGGCCAAATTGAAAGGAATAGAGGAACCTTTTAAACAACCCGTTACAGAGTTCACGAACAAGGCAATTGCCATGTCTCTTAACGAAGGAAAAGTAACAAATTGAGAAGAAAGAAGATAGGGAAAAATATTCGTCTAAAATAGCTTCATTGGACTTGAGAGTTCGAGTGTTTTCGCGCAAGGCATCCATAACTTGTAAGCAATCTCCTTCCACTATAATATTCCTCCATTGCAATGTTCGGGCGTAGTAATCGCTTGTAGGACTGCGTTCGCTTCACCATCTACGGGGCGAATTTGACCGAAGACCTTCTGACCTTCCACCAAATACATTGTCCGTCGGAATTCCGGGCAACTAAGGAGATATTGTAAAAATCTTTGCCAGGTGGAAAAACAACATCAACATTGACCTTAATGATCTCCCAAGGTGGAGGTTTCCACACCTCCTCGTTGTTCGGTTTATAGGGGCATAAGTTACGAAATTGGGCATCTTTAAGAGCGTGGAGGTATGAACAGCACCAACCAATGATCTCACTCAGCTCAAGAGCCTCTTCCCTATGCTTTGTCCGGTTTCTCCGATCCCATAGTTTCCAGCACACAGCTACTGCAAACAAGAAGTTATCACCACTTTAAGTTCTCTTAAAAAAATCAATCCATCTCGAAAATAACATATTCTCGTCGATTGTAAATATTTGAAATGGCATGCCTGCCCACAGATCCATAATGCCTTGGCAACCCAAATACAACATGCAAGGTAGATTCCACCTTACTCCACACCTTTGGCTATAAAGAACTTTTGCCCATCCACACCTTTGGCGATAAAGACCTTAATTCAGGACATATTGCGGTTCCAAATTCTTGATTCACACGAGAAGTATCTCGGTCTGTCTGCTTCAAAGGGTAAGACCCGGAAGGAAATATTATGGTTACCTTAGAGACCGTTGTTGGGCGAGAATTGGTGGTTGGAGTATGAAGCAGCTTTCTAAAGCGGGTAAGGAAATCATAATCAAATCCGTTCTCGAGGCCATTCCTTCTTTTGTGATGTCTTGCTTCATTCTGCCCCATGGTTTGGTCAATTCATTTTTCTTGGAATCGGTGTTTTGCCAATATTTAAATTACTAAAGGCAAATTACACCTACACTCCTGAGGTATGGTAAAATAACTTTAAAGTCCTTGTGATATAGGTAATTACAACCACCCCTGAAACATTGTTTGAATCTCTAACGAGGCAATGCATTGGATACTTTACTCAACCATTTCCTGAAACGTCCGTTAGAACCATATCGGAATAACATATCCAATGCATCATCCTATTAGAGTTTCTAATAATATTTCTTGGAGGGGGGGGGGGGGGGGGTGATTATAATTACTGATACCACAGGGACCTTAAAGTTATTTTAGCATACCTGAGAAGTATAGTCGTAATTTACCCAATTAATAATATATCATTTAGTTAAAAGATTGGTATTGTTACAAAGTTTGTAAACCAAATTGGACATAGAATTAGATAGTCACTGGGTCACGGTTGAAACAGTTCAACTCGATTCAATCATAATATTTTAAATTAAATCTTTTATAGTTTTATATATAATAATTGTAAAGATATTTATCTTGTAAAAATCCATTCAATATAAAATATATATTATTACATATCAATTCATTGAAATAGATATATAAAAGAATAATAGGATTCCAACATGTTTTATTTTACATTTCCAATTAAGCAGGTGAAATGCAATCACTTACCAAATCATATTTACATCGCTCATTTTCTGAACCCTGATTGAAATAAATACAATTTCCTCTGTAACCGGTTTGTACCGAGCTCACCCGATTATGACATTGATCCACGAACAATGTCTTGCCTTGAATATTTTCAACCTTAATCAACTTAAGATCGGGAAAACGAAGACGAAAAATCTCGACTTTGTCCACCACACTAGCCGTTTTTTGGTTTATTAAGAAAACCAACAATATCTCTCCATTCAATTGAACAAAGTACTCCTTGAAAAACTTTGAACTTACCGATGGAACAGCTCTGCTCGAGCTTACGGCCTTTATCGTAAGACACGAGTCGATTTCTTGGATAACTGCAAGAGCCCCTTGCAAACTCAATGCAACGACCGCGCCTTGAAGTTTCGCGATACTAGTGAATTGCATGCGTTTCTTCTTGGCATCAAACGGGTCGATTGTGTTGCACTCGTATTTGATCAAAGTGGATGTGTATTTGGTATGCCGGCCGCGATTAATTGGCGGATTCGATCGGTAGCCGAAGAGGGAAGGGCTAGAAACGCCAGTCATACACATACGAGTAATACATGGAATATTAACCGCTTCATGTGAAGATATTATCTGAGTAAATTTCGATGGAATTTTCGCATTCTTAGATGGTAGAATTCGACTAGTGGAAACATCGACAACCGAAGAACGGATGTAGTAAGGAGGATAAAATGGATTGTAGGTTGCGTCGACATCTACTTGGTAAATTTGAGGGCATAATCGGAACCGATCTTCACTACCGTTGCATCGGCGTACCCACGAATGTGTCAACCCTAGATTGATCACATTAGGGTTGACTTCCCAATTCCACGGTTGGATTAGATGTTGTGGCATGGTGGACAATTTTGTTGCGTTGACTTTCTTTGCTCTCATTTTTTTTCTAATTACTAATCAAAGGCAAATGAAGGTTGTTATGGTTTGAGAATGATGATGGGATGGTATTATATATAAGGTAAAATCCTTGGTTTCCAAGTTTTAGTTGTTATAAAATATTGTAAGTGCAAGAGTGTTATATAATGAGAATTTATTAAAAATATTATATATTTGGGGCATACTTACAAGATTCTGGTCAAATTGCACTTGTTGGCCCTTAGTATTGGCAAATTGCATTGTGTGGATTCCAGTTTTTTTGACTATTTTAATTTCATTTACTTACAAAATCTAGTATTGGTATTGTTGATCACCGACAAAAAATCATCATGTGTAACATTCACAAGGTGTAGTATAGAAATAACCGCTTGAACTCCCAAACAGGATAGTCCTATTTTATGCTATATATAAATTATTTGAGCGATTTGCTAAACATTCTTTGATTTTAATTTTATTTCATATCAGGACGACAAGACGCTCATATTTTTTCATTTTGCTAAAAGTCTTTCGACCAGCTTAGTTAGAGAGCTTAGTAGGGGCTTAGTAGGGGTGGGCATTGGTCAGTAGGGATCGGTTTTTGCAATAAACCAAACATGTAACGATATATCGGTTTTTCATATTTTAAAAACCGAACGTGTCGGGTTTTTTTTGGTTCGGCATTAATCGGTTTTTCGGTTTCCGGTTTTCGGTTAACAGCTTCGGTATCAATTCGGTTTATTTTCGATTTCGGTTTCACCTATTGGTTCGAATCGGTTCGGTATAAAACCGATATAATTGGACTATCATTACATTTATTTGAGAAAATTAACTAATAACAACCCAAAATTAACTAATAAAAAACACGTCACGACCCAAAATTAACTAATAAAAAATGACGCCATTTTGTATAAATCGGTTCAGTTCGGTAATTATTTTTATCCTCCATACACAAACCGATATTTTCAGTTTTTCAAAAAAAAAAAAGAAATTACCGCATATGCGGTTTTTAAGTAAAGACGGTGCATATCGGCTTGATTTTTCGGTTTTTGGTTCAGTTTTTCGTTTATCAGTTTTTTGCTCACCACTAGAGCTTAGAACGAAAGTACATATCTTTAAATGAAATTATCTTATCCTCATCCACATCCTCTATCCTCAAAACCACCTCCAATCCAAAGAATAGCATTTATTCCACTCGCGTGCCTTTAAATACCGGTTATCTGTCATCGACCGCCTAATCCAACCGTGGAATTTAGCCCAGTTCTAAGCGAATTAAGATAAATCTCATTTTTTTTAATAGATGCGCAATTTAAGAAATCAACTTAATTCACCTAGGTGAATTCCCTTCCCTTAAACCAACTTAATTCGCCTAGGCGAAACACGGATATATTAGGAAGTTAATGTTTTCGTGTTACATAGTTTTAGTCTCAAATGGAACACAATGTAGATATAGAGAATATACTATAAGTATGACCACTATCTTTCAAAAGTAATTATAATTTCAAATGTAATTATTATTCAAGTAAAACTAAATTATAAAGCTCCCATTTTCAAATTATACTCTTTCACTAAAACTAGGCTTAATTATTTTAAGTTTATAACAACAAATTCATTAACCTGGTTTCAGACCCTTAGTTCTCATTTACAATTAGTCTTTTGAGTCATTATGATGGATTTTAATTATCTCATTAGAGTCATTTAAAATAGGCAAATTACTGTAATCCCTGGGGTAAGACCAAATTGTGAAAAAAGTCATTCTTCTTTGAATAATTACAACCACTCCATCAACTATGTACTTTCATAAGACACCCTCCCCCCTTTTATGTGTAAGAATGTGTTATATTAATATTTAAACTAAAATTAATTTAAAAAAAATCAAAATCAAAATCAAAATTTAAATATTTTTAATAAAATTTTGGTAATTTGGTTATTTATAGAACCAAACGCAAAACGGTATAAAATTTTGGCGCACCCCGCAATTTATTTACAATTTTACTGAATAAACGCCCCTAAAGTTATCAACATGAAGGATTTTTTCGTAAGATAATACATAGTTGACGGGGGTGCTTGTAATTGTGCAAACAGGAGGGGTTTTTTTCGTAATCCACCAAAATTACTAAAAATTAACTCAAAATGAGAATTAATTATGAAAAGTTTCTTATAAAAGAAATTTATGTACAAAAAGACTCGGTAAATTTATTAGAGAGAACCCCTTCATTATTTATTTCAATAGGACTAAACCCACTTTGTTATTTGGATTTGAGAGAGCCCCTAACTTCTCATAATCTCATTTTATCCTTACACTAGTATTTTACCCCGTGCGGTGCACGGGTTGACATTGCAAAAAGAAAGAATGAAAATTGAAAAGCAAAAGAAATATATTGTACTTTCAAATAAAGACACAAAAGGAAATAAAATAATTATTCAAATACACACAAAAAAGATTGTAATAAAAAATATACTAAGCAATATTAAAATATTTATTTGTGAAATTTAAATTACCATTCATATAGTATATAAATAAAAATATACAGTTGTTCAATGAAAAATTATAAGCAGCGAAATAAAGTTCAATATTCAGAACAAAACAACAATTCGTTTCTCCAAAGCGGAAAGAAAACCAGGATAAAACTCGTAATTGTAGACAAAAGATACTGTTATTTTTTACAAAATAATATAAAACTTAATCATTCTATCTCCTATTCAAACAAACTTTAATGTTTCACTGAATAAATCTAACAAAATCATCTAATTTGTAAAATAATTATATCTGGCTTATTTGTAAAATATGTATTCATTGATGGAGACTACACAAAAAAAAAAAAAAAAGTCCTAGTGATTCTTTTATTACAGAGGAATGAAAAATGCAAAATGAATAAAACAAATCACCCAAAATCACAAACTTATCGTCGCATGAACCCCCTTATAGCTCTTAGCAGCAGCCGCCGAGTCGATGGAATTCTAAGCAGCGAAGGAGAACTTCTCCAAGAAGAAATCCTCCACGCGATAACCTTTTTTTCCTTGAGAATTTCAATACGACCTCCAATTCAACATCCGCTGAAGTAAGAAACTGTTGAATTTAAAAAAGAAAAATAAAATTTACGGACATTAAGCATTAAGCTTTTCGTTCGCCTCCACCATTGCTACAGCAGATCATTTTATACATTGACAACAGCATTATCAGTGACTTAGAGCATGCAAATCTTAGCAAGATTAATAATAAATTTTATGAGAAAGATATCAACTTTGCCCACATATAATTGATGTTGTAATAATAATAACATATTCATCCAATTGAGCTCTTTGCATCCAATCATTCATTGATTTTGCATGACTAAATTGGTTCTCTTCTTAATATATCAAAATTGGGCCACATTTCAGCACTATAAGGGGAACCTAGGGTCACAACATAACATCACATAACAAACTCAAATCACCAAATAAAAAATAAAATTCACAAACCAAATCAGAAAGAAAACAATATAATGCATGGGCCCAAACAATCCATCAAGCAGAAACAAAAGAACTTACAAATTTTGACGATTAAATTTATTTGATCAAATATCTTCTCGGGGTCACCGTACCGCCCATGTAGGGATGATTCTTGATAGCAACTTTCTTGTATGCTTTCTTCAAATCATTCGGAGACGCGGATTTACGGTGGTGTCCTCAACAATGACTCTGTTCAAACATATGAAAAAACTATTAAAAATTTACTGTCTTAAACCATAACAAACCAACCTTTTACATTGAAAAAGAAAACTGAAAAAAGAAAAAAAAAAAAAAAAACCAATAATACTAACCCACAAATCATCATGAACAATTGGAAACTAACTCAAACTCCTACCACCAACTTATAAGGCTAACTCGCAATTTGACTAATTATTTTTCGCCATCCCACTTTACAGAATTTCTTATACCCAAAAAAATATCGCAAAAAAGATACCTGCCATTCTAGTAGCTCTCAAACAAATTGAGGTACTTAGTAATCGGAAATAAATTGTCTCATCAGAAGCTTGTCCTGCTCACATTAATCATATTATAAATCCAACCTGCACTATAGATTTAAATTTCAAAGTTTAAAAATAAACATTTACACATGAAGTCGTGATAGGTGATTAACTTTCTTGCCGGATAATACGTAGTGGGTTAAACTAATGGTATTCCATCATCACGTAACACCGATAAAATTAGATATGAACAAAAAGGAATGAAAGTCAGAGCATCAACGCATAAAATAACGAAAATAATATGCGTATGAGTACAATTTTCACCAAAATTATAAGTGAGACGTTTCGTGTACGGTGTGTATCTACAAACATGCAAAGAAATAAAATATATTATAAAAACTTAAAATGATAGGAATTATATATGACTGTATAATGGTTATGTTGAAGAAGAAATAATGTTTTCATAGGAAAAAAACTAAACTTGAAGTCATTTATTTTCCACTACTATTATATTACACCATTTGATAACTACGTAAATTGGTGTAAGAAAGTGTTACTATTATGTGTAAGAAAATACGTAAATTACCCTGCTAATATAGAACATGTATATACATAATTACAAAAAGTCGTATTTTCCATAATATATACCTGCTATTGGATGAGGGCAGAAGCAACAAATGATGGAAATGTTTGTTTAAAAGAAATCTGCAAAAAAGAAAAAATAATTCTACCAATTTGAGACCACAAAAAAGGCCGAAATTTTGCAAAGTCTTACAAATGATTTCAAAGAAAATGAGACAGAAACTTGTAGTTTTCAATTTTTAGATCGTGTCATTTTTATCGGAAATTGTAATCGATCGCGATCAGTTTTTCAATTGTATGCGATTTATTATTTTATTTTCTTATCGTTGAATTGAAATTGTGGGCAATAAAATCAGCAAATAAAACTATTCAAATAACTGATGCATACAATTACAAAAATATCCTTGGTTATCAAAATTTTATCAAAACTGCCATTAGGGTTTCCGGGAAAACCTTTCTTTTATATATCTAGATTATTCCAAACTCTTACTCACTATCTATATATCGTTCTAATTTCTACATCCTTTTCCTTTTTCCTTTTTAATAATTTTTTATAATAAACTCGTTTTTGTTTTCCTAGCAGATTGACCACATCGTAAACAACTATACAAATTACAATAATCAACTACAATTAATATTTATTCTTTATTTACTAAATTTATAATCAACTACAAATTACAATAATCAACTACAAAATTTTATTAGATAACAACTATATCAGTATAATATATGAATTGAAACTCTCATACATTAAGATTTCGACATTTGGCATTCACGCTGGCATCCTACTCATCCCTCATGCGGCATTACATATTTCATTAATAACATCAAATTAAAAGTCAATTTATATTACAATAATTCGTTATTAGTGGTAACATATTAATTTCATATATATTATAATCAATTATTCTTATACTCTTCCTTATAATTTACCTCAAGATTTTTATAAATATACCTTGTTTCATATATAAAGAAAATAAATCATAATTATTTAATATTACATAAAAATATTAAGGAAGAGTATAAGAATAATTTATTGTACCAATATATAAATATATTAACGAATTATTGCAATATAACTGGAATTTAAATAAACGTATAAATTCAATTGCAATTTTAGTATAAAATAAATTCTTCCTTAAAATTAGGCCCATAATTTTTGTAGTAAAAACGTAATTATATATATATATATATATATATATATATATATATATATATATATATATATATATATATATATATATATATATATATATATATATATATATATATATATATATATATATATATATATATATATATATATATATATATATATATATATATATATATATATGTATATATATATATATATCTATATATATATATGTATATGTGTATATGTATGTATATGTATATGTGCATTTATTGGTGTGTTTTTTTGTCCGAATGTGTGTGTGTGTGTGTTTTTTTTTTCTCTTTCTTTCTCTCTCTCTCTCTCTCTCTCTCTATCTCTAGATCTATATATCTCTCTCTCTTTCTCTCTATCTCTCTCTCTCTATCT
>NW_012192899.1:575320-615850 GCF_000504015.1 Erythranthe guttata
CTCACAAATTCAAAATCCGCATTCAGTAAATTCGAACTGCATTTATTATTTTATTCTGCATTTAATGGTTTCATTTTTACGCCTAATGTTTTTTTTTTTAATTTTTTTTCTTCTCTTTCTTCATTTTAGCATTTATACAAAATTATAAAAATAAAATTATTTTTTTCCTTTTTTTTCTACATAATATTATTACAAAAACAAAAGCATGCATGCTATTTTTTTGTTCATTTTTTTAATCCAGTATACATATTTTTCTGTAGTAGACTATAGTATACTACGATATACGTACTATAGTATAGTACTATTGTATACTACGGTATACTATGATGTACTATCAAACCCTAGCCGCCAACAACTCCCAGCCGTCGCCAACCCTAGCAGCCAAACGCAGCTGCTGCCAAACTCTAGCAGTCATACCAAGCAAAATCTCTTAAAAGATAATCAGATGCAATTAGTCAAAAAATGCTTTCAATAACAGTTGATTCTTCGATTCACAGCGCCGTCAGACACTCGTAGTCTCGTATACAACTAGAGTCATTTTCAAAACCCTACTTTTGCCATTTTTGGAACCCTAGCACTTCTAGCAAACATAAACCAGCCACCGTCCGCGCAGTATATGCAATTCAACGCACACATACATGAATTCATCATAACCGGCCGTAGCCACCGCTCAAAAAGCAACGAAAAAATCTACGCAGACACACATCTCTCCAACCCTTCCGTGATGCAATCGCCACTTCCCCGACCAAGGCGAGTCAAGGACATCCGCACCGCCACACAAGCGCATCTAAATTGGCCACCACCGTTCGTTACAAATCTATTGTCCCCCCGCCAATTTTTAAAACTCATATCTAGTAATTAAAAGGAAAGAAAAGAAATCAAAAGAATGAAAAAGAGTGATAGAGAGATTGGGGCGGGTAGATAGAGAAAGTGAGAGAAGATGAGGGGTTGAACGGCGGAAGAATAGAGAGAGAGGGGGAGAAAGAGAGAAATAATATAATGAGATTATACTGTAGTTTTCTATTAATTATATGAAGGGAAGTTTTGGGTTTTAAATAATTAAAAGCATGTGTATCAATTTTTGTTTAGAATTAAGAATTTAACAAAAAAATTCTAATTGAGTTTGTCCCCTACATCTAATTAAGTTTGGCTTGAGGGGTGTTGTGCATATTATTTGTTTTTTTCATATTTTCAACAAACACTTTAAATAAGCTCTTATGCTGCACAATAATCCACAAATTTTCAAACACCTGCAACTTTTAGAAATAAGCATTTAATTCCAACTTAACTCGCAATTATGGGTGAAAGTCGGATGGATCGGATCGGATCGGAGTTAGGCTTTTCGAAGAATTTCCAAAAAAATTCGGAAGTACAAAATCGTTCCAATTCCGATTCCAAAATTTATGGAATCTAAAAATCCATTCGAATTCCAAAAAAGACGGAAATTTCAGAATTTCGGGAAAGTTTCGGAAATCACATAAGTTTTAAAATTTCAAAACTTAGCGGAAATTTTCTGAAAATTTCATGATTTTGAAAAAATAAGAGCATCCACGTCGATAAAAGTAAAACTAATAACTACTAAATTTCAGCTCAAAAAAATAAATAAATAATACCACATCTTATAATCCGTTAAAACTTCTATTAACAATTCAATATGTCAAAATCCTTAAACAAAATTTAAATCAAATGACTATTTCAAAAAAACACAAAAAACTTAAAATAAGTATTATATAATATATATTATTTATAGGTGTATTTTTCGAGAAAACATCGGAATTTTTCAGAATTAATTTTGGAAATTATATTGGATTGGAAATCGAAATTTCTAAACTTCTTTATATAATTCCAATTCAAATCCAAAAAAATCGGAAATTGAAATTTCGGAAGTCGGAGTAAAAAAAGTTGTTCCGAAACCGGAACTTTTCGGATCGGAATCAGCAGAAATTGGAATTTCCGTTCCAACCATCCCTACTCATAATAATCCACACTTTTTCAAACACCTCGAACTTTTAGAAATAAACACTTAATTTCAGCTTGACTCATAATTACTTAACTTCTATATTCAAATAAGTTTTTGCAAAGACAACCTTAACAACCTATTACATATCAATTCATTGAAAGAGCTATATAAAAGACGAATAGGATTCCAATATGTTTTATTTTCCATTTCCAATTAAACAGGTGAAATGCAACCACTTCCCAAATCATATATCCATCACTTATTTTCTGAACCTTGTGTGAAATAAATACAATTTCCTCTGTAACCAGTTTCTATCGAACTCACCCGATTACGACACTGATCCACGAACAATGTCTTGCCTTGAATCTTTTCAACCTTAATCAACTTAAGATCGGGAAAATGAAGACGAAAAACCTCGACTTTGTCCACCACACTAGTTGTTTTTTGATTTGTTAAGAAAACCAACAATATCTCTCCATTCAATTGAACAAAGTACTCCTTGAAAAACCTCGAACTTATAGACGGAACAGCCCTGCTCGAGCTTATCGCCTTAATTTTAAGACACGAGTCGGTTTCTTGGATAACTGCAAGAGCCCCGTGCAAACTCAATGCAACGACTACACCTTGAAGTTTTGCGATACTGGTGAATTGCATGCATTTATTCTAAGCATCGAACGGGTCGATTGTGTTGCACTCGTATTTGATCAAAGTGAATGTGTATTGGGTACACGGAACGTGATTATTTTGCGGATTCAATCGGTAGGTGAAGAGGGCAGGGCTAGAGACGCTACTCATACGCATACGAGTAACACAAGGAGTATTAATAGCTTCATGTGAAGATATTTTCGAAGCAAATTTCGATGGAATTTTCGCATTCACACACGGTAGAATTCGACTAGTGGAAACATCAACAACCGAAGAGCCGAAGTAGTAAGTAGAATCCAACGGGTTGTAGGTTGCGTCGACATCTACTTGGTAAATTTGAGGGCATAACCGGAATTGATCTTCACTCGCTTTGCACCGGCGTACCCATGACTTGGTCAACCCTAGATTGATCATATTAGGGTTGACTTTCCAGTTCCATGGTTGGATTAGTTGTTGTGGCCTAGTGGACAATTTTGTTGCCTTGTTTTTCTTTGCCCTCATTTTATTTAATTACTAATTAAAGGCAGAAATGAAGGTATTATATATAAGGTCAAACTCAAAGCCTTGGTATCCAAGTTTTAGTTGTTATAAAATATTGTAAGTTCAGGTCAAATTGTATTGTGTACATTCCTGTTTTTTTGACTATGTGTAGCATAGAAATAACCGTCTTGATCTCCCAAGAAGGAAAGTCCAATGGTATGCTACATATAGATTATTTGGGCGATTTGCTAAACATTCTTTGATTATAATTTTCTTTCATATCAAGACGACAAGACACTCATATTTTTTCATTTTGCTAATAATCTTTCGGACAACTTAGTTAGAGTGTTGGAAATGAATAAGATAGATTCATTAATCAAGTTCAAAGTATTGAAGGTTCTAGAATTCATGAATGTGGAAGAATACATGAATGTGTCTTTTGGAGAGATTCATGTATAATGCTATGGAGGAAGAATATTATTAATTATGTGTTCATGTATTTGTTTAGATACATGCTAGGAAAATCCTATAAATAGTCTATGTAGTTTTTCATTTGGAGTATGTCAAAAACAAGAAGAAGTATTCTAGAGAGAAAGAAAAGAGTTCTTGAGTGAGTTTATATATTTTGTGTTGATTGAGTGAGTAATATAATTTTATCTCCTCTCCACTACTCCTCCTCTCTATTTTAAGTTATTTCCCTGCGTGTTTTCGATCTATATTATTAAATCGATCCAACAAAGTGGTATCAGAGCCACGTCTGAATAGAAAAGATCGATGGCAACCACAAATGGAGCTTTCCCATTTCAAAAGCTTGCAAAGGAGAACTATGATCGATGGAGCATACAAATGAAAACTTTCCTTGGTGGACAAGACGTTTGGGAAACCGTTGAAGAAGAGTATGTTGAACCGGAGAATTTGGTTTCGTTAAGCCAAGCCCAAAGGAAGACATCCAAAGAAGCCAAGGTGAAAGATCAAAGAGCGCTATCAATTATCCAACTCGGTGTAGATTATAGTAACTTTGAGAAAATTTCTCAAAAGCTACTACGGCGAAGCAAGCATGGGATATTCTTAGCGATGCTTTCAAAGGCATTGATAAGGTGAAGAAGGTACGACTCCAATCACTTCGTGGAGAGTTCGAGTCTTTGAAGATGAAAGACTCCGAAGATGTTTCCGACTACGTCTCAAGGGTGGTTTCGGTCGTCAACCAACTTGAAAGAAATGGTGTAACAATGGAAGAGAGAAGAGTGGTCGAAAAAATACTTTGATCCATTGATCCTAAGTTCGACTACATTGTCGTGGCAATTGAAGAGTCAAACGACGTTGAGACTCTTAAAGTGAACGAGGTATTGGGCAAGTTAAAAGTCCATGAGGAAAAGATCAAGAGGCGAAACAAAGGGCCCGAAGTAGAACAAGCCCTTCAAGCAAAGACGAACCTTGCCGACCAACCGAAATATGATGGTGCTCGATTTCGAGGTAGAGGTAGAGGCCGTGGTCGTGGACGCGGTCGTGGTCGTGGCATAGGTCGTGAAGGAAAATCCTCGTACGACAATGATGATACGAAGCAAGAGAATCGACCAACAAGAGGTCGTGGAAGATGTGGATTCAATCGGCGTCAAGACAAGAACGATGCCGAATGTTACAAATGTCACAAATACGGACAATATGCTTGGGAGTGTCAAAATGAGTCAAGTGATGAAAAGACTCATTATGTTGAAACAACGGAAAAATAAGTTGCCGGGATATCACTCTTGGCGTATGAGGTATCGACAGACGCAAAAGATAACTTGTGTTATCTTGATTCGAGTACAAGCAACCACATTTACGAAAGTAACAAAGTTGAGGACTCACTAGTTGCTGAATTAATGGAGCAGTAAAAATAGAAGTCCCTTGAACTTGAGGCCAAAGATGCAAATAATCGGAAGATTAAGGAGAAACTCAAGCGAAAGACCTTAGAATGTGCGGAGTTGCAAGAAACCAATGTCAAATTGCAACAAGTGATCTCTCATATTGTCGAACAGAGAGCCTTCATTCCACCAAATAGGAATGTGAATGATTCAAATGATATGTTGCTTCTACAAGCTCGAGCAAGAGAGGTTGAAGAACTAAGAAAACGATTAGTTGAAGCAACCGAGTCAAAGAAAGAGCTTGTGCTACGCAATAAGAAACTTGAAATCGAAAGTTCGTATGCTAATAAATTAGCATCAACTGCAGTAGTTGAATTCAATATTTTGTCTGAACAAGTTGAGAAGCTGGTGGATCACAACGAGAAGTTAATGAAGCACAATGAAAAGCTAATGAATCACAATGAGATATTAGCTATCGAGATGCAAGTTGCTTTGGTAGAAAAAGATCAAGTAGAAGCTGAATATGTGGCGGCGACATCGAGTGTATGTCCTGCAATATGGCTAAGGAACTTACTAAAGGAGCTAAATTTGGCTCAAGAAGGTTCGACACAAGTTTTTGTCGATAACAAATCAGCGATTGCACTAGTGAAAAATTCAGATTTTCATGATCGAAGCAAACACATTGATACTCGATATCATTTCATCCGAGAGTGCATTGCAAAGAAGGAAGTTCAAGTGAAGTACGTGAAGTCCGAAGATCAAATTGCCGATATCTTCACGAAACCCCTCAAGAGAGAATTGTTCGAGAAGTTGAGGAGTCAACTTGGAATGCGTGAATCAAGCTTAGGGGGGCGTGTTGCAAATGAATAAGCTAGATTCATTAATCAAGTTCAAAGTATTGAAGGTTCTAGAATTCATGAATGTGGAAGAATACGTGAATGTGTCTTTTGGAGAGATTCATGTATAATGCTATGGAGGAAGAATATTATTAATTATGTGTTCATGTATTGGTTTAGATACATGCTAGGAAAATCATATAAATAGTCTATGTAGTTTTTCATTTGGAGTATGTCAAAAACAAGAAGATTTCTAAAGAGAAAGAAGAGAGTTCTTGAGTGAGTTTATATATTTTGTGTTGATTGAGTGAGTAATATAATTTTATCTCCTCTCCACTATTTTAAGTTATTCCGCTGCGTGTTTTCGATCTATATTATTAAATCGATCCAACATAGGGAGCTTAGAACGAAAATACATATCTTTAAATGAAATTATCTTATTCTCATCCACATCATCTATTCGCAAAACCACCTCCGATCCAAAAACATAGCATTTATTTTACTCCCATGCCTCTAAATACCAGTTACCTGCCATTGATCGCCTAATTTTTGTTCAGTTCTTGTTGCTTCAGGCGAATTAACTTTATTTTTTTTTTTCAATTTTTGGCTTTATATTTTTTTCACTTTTTATTCCCGAACTCTTTTTTATTCGTAGAGAATCAAAAATTCAAATTATTATTTTTCTTCATTTTAGGAATAATTAAAACATCAAAAAGAAAAAAGAAAAAAAAATCATTTTAATTCGCCTACAATCGGGCGAACGCGATTGAACTTATTTAGCCCAGTTCTAAGCGAATTAAGATAATTTTAATAGATGCACAATTTAAGAAATCAACTTAATTCGCCTAGGTGAATTCCCTTCCCTTAACTTGCCTAGTTCCAGGCGAACTAAGCTGATTTTCGTTATATTCTTTTAGAACTTGAACATTTGAAGTTTTTGGGATATGAATTTGAAGTTTTTTTAAATTTGAAGCATAAAAAAGGGCAAATATATGGGGTGTGTCGGAAACACACCACTCAATTACGAAACGTACCAAATATAGTTAGGTGTCCGCCAGGTGTTTTTGCGTGCCGAACATGAAACGTATTTGAAACACGCATACGTTAGGAAGTTGAAGAATAAATGTTACATAGTTTTAATCTTAAATGAAACACAATGTAGGTGATGAAAATACTACAAGTATGACCACTATCTTTCAAATGTAATTATAATTCAAGTACAACTAAAATATAAAGCTCCCATTTTCACTTTTGGTCCCCCTTGTTTCAAAGTGAACAAAGTTCACCTCCAAGTTTCAATTTTAAACACTTTTGGTCCCTGCCGTTAAATTTCCGTTAGCAAGTAACGGAAAACACTATTTTGGAGTGAAAATTGAAATTTTAAAATTTTTTGGGGCTGAAAATAATTACAAATTAAAAATAGACTACTTATAAATTTTAATAATAATAATAATAATAATAAAAAAGAAATTAACCAAACAAATTATTTTTTTATTATACTTAATATTATTATAATTATACTATTTATAATTATATTTTTAATAATACAAAAAAATAATTAAACAAATTATTTTTAATCATACGTAATATTAGTTTTAATTATACTACTTATGATAAAAAAACTAATAACAAAAAAATTAACTAACTAAACAAATTATTTTTTTATTATACTTAATATTATTATAATTATACTACTTACAATTAAATTTTTAATGATAATTTTTTTTTGTCAAAAAGATTTTATTTTTCCACTATGATAAAACATTTTGGAGCCTCGTTGGTAATAAAAAAATCCGAAGCGACCCTATCGATTCTTTTGTTTTTAATAATAAAAAAGAAATTAATTAAATAAATAATTGTGAATTATACTTAATATAGTTTTAATTATACTACTTATGATTATTTTTTTAATAATAGAAAAAGTAATTAATAAAATTTCATTATACTTAATATTATTAAAAATTTAATTATAAGTAGTCTGTTTTCAATTTATAATTATTTTTTAGCCCTAGAAAATTTAAAATTTCAATTTTCACCCCAAAATAGTGTTTTCCGTTACTTGCTAACGGACATGTAACGGCAGGGACCAAAAGTGTTTAAAATTGAAACTTGGAGGTGAACTTTGTTCACTTTGGAACAAGGGGGACCAAAAGTGAAATCGGGCCAAACATGAGGGACCAAAAATGTAATTATCCCCAACAAATTCATTAACCTGATTTCCGACCATTAGTTCTCATTTAGAATTATTCTTTTGAGTCACTTAAAATAGGCAAATTACAGTCACCCCTAAAGTAAGATGAAACTGTGAAAAAAATTATTCTTGTTTGAATAATTATAATCATTCCATCAACTATCTATTTTCTTACTAAGAACCCCCTCATTTAGTAGGTAAATTTGACACCGTAAAGGTGAATGTGTAAGAATATATAGTTTACTGAGATGGTTATAACTACCCAAATAGGAGGTGGGGTTCGTAATTTAGCCTTATCTTAGGGGATTGACGGTAATTTTCCCTTTAAAATATGTTTACAAATTATTTCATTCTCTTGCAACTTGAAAATCTCTAAAAATTACTAACTTTAGTGCAAGAAAGTTTTAAGTTGAAATGAAATGTGATTCCTATGATATGCATTTTGATGGAAGAATTTGATATTGGAGGGATGATTTATGGAAAAGTTAAGCCGAATTCGTACAAAATGAACTTAAAATATAGGGTAGATTACGGCCACCCAAGGCCGTTCCTAAGATTTTGGGGGCCCTATGCGAGATTTGAAGACAACAAAAAAATGGAGCCTTCTAAAATCTAATATAAAACTCATTTTTTTAAAAACAAAAAAAGGTGATAAACTATATGTTAACTCAGCTTTTGTAATGTATATGACCAATGACAAGGCTAGATATTTGTGATACAGTAGTGTTAAAGTTTCAGGGGTACGGGGGCAACGCCCCCGATTTTTTAAAGGATTATTCGCATGAAGTAGCACTAAAACAAGTGAATATATATAAAAATAAATAACTAATACATTATAAATTTAATAATTAGGGGCCCCATGATTTGAGGCTTATAAAAACAAGTAACAATCGTTGATTATATCTATTTATGAATTATCTTTCTCAATACTTATATATATATAATAAATTTTTATTTTTGATAAATTCTATTATATAAAGGGTATGAACAAATTTGGGGGCCTAAAATTTTGAAAAAATCCGGGGGCTCTAGGCGACCGCCTACTTCGCCTCCCCTCAGAACCGGCCCTGCGGCCACCCCTTGAGGTAAGGTATATTTACGAAAAAATTCCTCCTATTTGCATAATTACAATCATCCCCTCAACTATATATTGTCTTACACGTCCACCGTTGCGATGTCAAATTTACCTCGGGGTCATTCGGCCGGTAAACCGATTGAATCGAATCGAAAGAAAATTCTTATATGTCGATTACCGAACCGTTAATTCGGTGTGGTATTCAGTTTTATTTTATTTGATATATATTTTTATATGAAATATTAGTAATAAACTAAAATTAATTTTAAAAAATAAAAAATCAAAATCAAAGTTTTAAATATTTTTAATAAAATTTTATTAATTCAGTTATTTATATAACCAAATGCAAAACAGTATGAAATTTTAGCTCACCCAGTAATTTATATACAATTTTACCGAATAAACGCCCATAAATTTATCAACAGGAGGGATTTTCTCTTAAGATAAGACATAATTGAGGGGTGCTTGTAATTGTGCAAATAGGAAAGGGTTTTTTTCGTAATCCACCAAAATTACTAAAAATTAACTCAAAAAGAGAATTAAATATTAAAAAAATCTTATAAAATAAATTTATGCACAAAAAGACCCAGTAAATTAGTAATTGAACTAGTCTCTGTTAGCGAGATCCCCTCTTTATTTATTTCAATAGAGTTAAACCCACTTTGTTATTTACATTTGAGAGACATCCAAACTTCTCACAATCTTATTTTACCCTTACATTATTTCAATTCCCCACCCACTCACCCACTACCTATATTTCGTTCTATTTTCTACTGTTTTTCCTTTTTCTTTATTAATAAATTTATTCTTTAATAAATTCGTCTTTTTGTTTTCCTGGCAGATTTAGTACATCGTAAACAACTATAAATTACAATAATCAACTACAATTAATTTTTTTTCTTTATTTACTAAAATTATAATCGATTACAAATTACAGTATTCAGCTACAAATTAAAGTAATCAACTATGAAAAAATTCAATGTCTCTGAATTCGTGTAAATGAATATAAATCGATATAAAATTAGAGAAACAATAAACAAAATAAATTGTGTTGAGAAAGATTATGCAGGATATATAAATGACACATGTTTTAAATCATTATCCACAAGTATATAACTTGTAGATGGTGCTTTCATAGGCGAAAAACAATATTCTAAAGAATACAAATGAGAAGCCAAGATCTTCTCTTCTCTTCTAAGAAGATGTCACAAGTTGATTTCTTCGAAAACCAATTACTATAATCTCGAACAATATTGTTTAGCAGCACTCTAGGAATACAAACGAGTATTCAAGATATTGAATACATATATAACAAACTCAATTAAATAGCGAGAAATCCATAAAGAAAACAAGGTGTTTTAAAAGATGTCCAACACCCGCAGCTCTGTGCTCTCAACTCTCTGCATAAAAGGTAACAAATCAACTGAGTTTTTCTCCTATTTATAGAGGCCGAGAGCTCCTTGCCCGCAATGAAATAAACACACTAGGAGAGATAATTGGTTAGTGGGACAATGGTGTAGTTGATTAATTAAATATATGCTTAAAAATTACCCACTAAGCTAACAATAACCGTCCTCTAACTATAAATAATAAACCCGAATTAAAATAATAAATTCTCTAATAATGGTAAATTCAGAAATAATAAAAATTGATTTAAGAAAGTCAAAACAATTAAATTATATTTGACTCAAAAGTCAAATATTCAACGAACTACAAAATTTTATTAGGTAATCAATTGTATCAATATAAATCAATATAATATATAGATTGAGACCCTCGTACCTTAAAATTTCGACATTTGGCATCCACGTTGGCATCCTACTCATCCCACATGTGGCATTACATATTCCATTGATACATTAAATTAAAAGTCAATTTATATTGCTATAATTCGTTATTTATGGTAACATATTAATTTCATATATATTATAATAAATTATTCTTGTACTCTCCCTTATAATTTAACCCAAGATTTTTATAAATAGTCGGAGGTGGTAAGTTGGTACAGTGTCCTAAGATCGAATCCTGGCAGCCGTAGTGTGCGAATTTCAACTCCAATGAGAGTTGGTTCATTGTGGGTGTGGGAATTTCAACTCCAATGAGGGTTGGTTCATTGTGGGCACCAGGTCCGGTCCGCAACTTTAACGGGCCGTTGAGTCACCATGATTTAAATTCCTCCATCAAATACTTGTCGGGCCAAGGGATGGGGACCCTAAGGGCGACTAGGATCGAATCCTGGCAGCCGTAGTGTCCGAATCTCAACTCCTATGAGGGTTGGTTCCTTGTGGGTGTGGGAATTTCAACTCCAATGATGGTTGGTTCATTGTGGCACCATGATTTACATTCCTCCATCAAATACTTGTCGGGCCAAGGGATGGGGACCCTGGGGGCGAGGGATTTCGCCTTCCGGTACAAGATTTTTATAAATATACCTTATTTCATATATAAATAAAGTAAAATCGTAATTATTTAATATAAGATAAAATATTAAGGAAGATTATAAGAGTAGTTTATTGTATTATTATACAAAATTGTAAAATTATTTTATAAAATAAATTGAACGTATAAGAATAATTTACTGAAATGCTAAATCTCACACTAAATTTCCTAAATCTTGCACACAACTCAAAAAAAAATTCTCTCTAAAATCTTTTTATCTCATTCTTCACCCTTCTTCTTTTCCCCTAATTTTTTTCACAAAATCACACACTAAAAACGTTCGTAGCATTCTAAATTCGAATATGAGAACAACTTCACGTGTTCAAACTAAAATAAAGTAGAAATTCGAGGAAAAAAATCGAATTGATATGAATTTGAATAATTAAAAAGGCTTAATGAAATTGAATAAATATTAAATAAAATTGAACTCATTTTTTTTATTATTCACGTAAAAAATTAGTGAATTTTGAGTGACTTGAATAAAATTATGTTAGAGAGATGTCGAAGAGAATATGAGTAGAGAAATAATTTCTTTTAATTTATGTATGGGATTTAGTAAAATTTAGTGTGAGATTTAGCACGCCCTAATAATTTATTATATAAGAATAATTTATTGTATCAATATATAAATGTATTCACGAATTATTACAATATAAATGAAATTTTAATAAATGTATAAATTTAAATACCAATATTAACGAATCTTATATTGTATAAAATAAAAAAATATAAAAACATAATAATATATATAGAAACATTCTATCAAAAAAATTGAATCATATAATGACAAATTGATATTGTTACAATATATAACTAATATTTTCCTTTTTCATATTTTCATAAAACATTATCAATAAG
Source organism: Erythranthe guttata (assembly GCF_000504015.1). The sequence goes on from NW_012192899.1 coordinate 587,649, forward strand.
CTCTTATGCTGCACAATAACCCACACTTTTTCAAACACCTCCAAGTTTTTGAAATAAGCACTTAATTCCAACTTAACTCACCATCACTTAACTTCTACTTTTAAATAAGCTTTTCCAAAAACAACATTAACAAACTTATTACATATCAATTCATTGAAAGAGATATATATAAAAGAGGAATAGGATTCTAACATGTTTTGTTTTCCATTTCCAATTAAGCAGGTGAAATGCAACCACTTCCCAAATCATATATCCACCACTTATTTTCTGAACCCTGTGTGAAATAAATGCAATTTCCTCTATAACCAGTTTCTGCCGAACCCACAAAATTATCACGTTGATTCACGAACAATGTTTTGCCTTGAATCTTTTCAACCTTAATCCACTTAAGGTCCGGAAAACAAAGACGAAAAACCTCGACTTTGTCAACGACACTAGTTGTTTTTTCATTTATTAAGAAAACCAGCAATATATCTCCATTCAATTGAGCAAAGTAATCCTTGAAAAACCTCGAACTTACTGATGGAACAGTTCTGCTCGAGCTTACGGCCTTTATCGTAAGACACGAGTCGGTTTCTTGGATAACTGCAAGAGCCCCCTGCAAACTCAATGCAACGACTGCGCCTTGAAGTATCGTGATACTAGTGAACTGCATGTGTTTCTTCCCGACGTCGAAAGGGTCTACTGTGTTGCACTCGTATTTGATCAAAGTGGATGTGTATTTGGTATACGGGCCGTCATTATTTGGCGGATTCGATCGGTAGGTTAAGAGGGCAGGGCTAGAAATGCTACTCATACGCATACCACTAACGCAAGGAGTATTAATAGCTTCATGTGAAGATATTATCGGAGCAAATTTCGATGGAATTTTCGCATTCGTAGATGGTAGAATTCGACTAGTGAAAACATCAATAACCGAAGTGTAAGTAGAATCCAATGGATTGTAGGTTGCGTCGACATCTACTTGGTAAATTTGAGGGCATAATCGGAATTGATCTTCACTCCCTTTACACCGGCGTACCCATGACTTGGTCAAACCCAAATTGATCACATCACATGGTTGGATTACTCTTTTGCGCATGGTGGACAATTTTGTTGCCTTGAGTTTCTTTGCTCTCAAGTTTTTTTTTTTTTAATTACAAATCAAGGCAAATGAAGGTTGTTATGGTTTGAAAATGATGATGGAGAATTGTATTATATATAGGGTAAAAAGCCTTGGTTTCCAAGTTTTAGCTGTCATAAAATATTGTAAGTGAAAGAGTATTATATAATGAGAAATTGAGAATATATTAAGAATTCCACTAGAGGATGGCCTAGCAGTTGGAGTAAGTGAGTTTGTGTAATTGACTCAGGTTCGAATCATGATCTTGCCAACAGTCGTTAGGTCGAGTTTGTCACACATAGTTAGAAGGTGTTTGGCTAAGTTTATAAGATGTTAAAAGGAGCTTATAAGATGTTTTAGAGCTTATAAGCTCTTCCAAAGTGTTTGGTATTTTTTTTAAAAGATTTTATTTTAAAAAAAAATAAGCTGTTGGAGAGCAAATAAGATCTTTTTAAATAAGTAACTCTACCCTACCTTTTTATTTAAGATCTTATAATGAGTAAAAATAGGAAATAAGCTTATTATCCAAACACTCTAAAAATTAATCCTAAAAATAAGATATAACAGCTTATCAATCTTAAAACATTTTATCAGACATAAGAGCTCATCAGCTGTTTAAAATAAGCTTAGCCAAACACCCTCTTAGTCTTGTGTGGTTTACATCTCTATATAATATGCAAGTTATTATATAATTGGGTGCTGAGTTACTTTATTAAAATAATGTACTAAGAATGGTATATACTTGGGGCATACTTATAAAATTCTGGTCAAATTGCACATCATGGCCCTTTGTATTGGCAATTTGCATTTCGTGGCCAGTTGTTTTGACTATTTCAATTTCAGTGGCTTAAAGTCTAGCATAAATTTTGAAATAAATAATTCCCATTATGATTTCAAATTGAAAATATTTGAAGTTTATCGTTGCTAAAACAATATCTAACTTTTATCACTAGTATATTACAATTACTTTTTTCACTTTTTTCATCCATTGTGTTCGTCCAGATTTTACTTTTGGTCCCCTATGTTCCAAAGTGGACAAAATACACTTTGGATTTACCATTTTATACACATTTGGTCCACTTGGTTCGTTGGCGTCAAAATCTAACAGAAAATACTATTCGGGGCTAAATTGAAATGTAAAATTATTTTGGGGTTAGAAATGGATATAATTTATATTTTATTTTTGGTATATGTTTTAAGAGTGAATTGCAAACGCCACCCCTATAAAAAATTTAACTGTTATTTTTTTCTATGTTTTTAGCAATTAAAAGATCATAAAAATATTTTTTTTTTAATAATATTATGGGGTTATTTTACATACCCCCTAGCAACCAAATAATCTAGGGATAAACCCAAGCTCAAATCATCCTTCGACATACCTCCCTGGAGAAGCGAAAGTACTTGATAAGGAACGTCAAATTGGATTCAAATTGCAAAATAACTATTCAAATCGTAGAAGAGTTATTAATGGGCATCGGTGGAGATATCGAAAGAAATTATGGAAAATAAGCGTTTTCAACGAACTCAAATTGTATTTGAGTACGAAAGGAACTATATCTCAAGCGAAATAGCGCAAGGAACAAAACTCATGAGCTTAGCTCATGAATCACGTCAAATTTCAGCAATCCAATGTCGTTTAGACTCCTAAAAGTTCGTTTATGCTATTTTAGGTAAGTTATACAAAATTAATATCAAATCATAGAAAACACGTATTAGGATTCCGTAAATTGGGTTGTTCCCAAAATTAAGAGATCTACTAGAATTAGGATTTAACTTGTTTTTGCCGTTTTTGGTAATTTTTAGTATTTTCTTAGTTTAGTTAGGGTTTTCAGTTTTTTAGTATAAATAGCTGCCTTAGGACTTTATTTTGAGAAGAATTTCGAATTTTAATAAAATGTTTAGAGTTTTCTCTATTTTTCTGGTGGATTCCGAATGTTATTTTGTTCTATAGGATTAATTCGTGGAAATTAATTCTTTACTGTGCTTCCGTTCTGCGTCAGATGGTATCAGAGTTTTCGGTGGATTCCGAATGTTATTTTGTTCTATAGGATTAATTCGTAGAAATTAATTATTTACTGTTTTTCCGTTCGACTTTGTTGATGCTGTCTTCAACCTCGTTCACTCTTCCTTCAACTTTATCGACTTTCACCTTAATTTCGTTAATGCCATCGTTAATCATAGCTACGCTAATTTTAACGTTTGCATCAACAATTTCGTCTTCAACTTCATTAATTCCTACGCCATGATCATCCACCGAACTAGGTGCTTGAACAATGAACGAAGTATCTTGTACCTCCCTAACTTTGACAATGGGTGGAACATCTTTGGTTTTTCTAGAAGAACTATTTCACTTATGATAATATTCCTCCTTCCATACTGTACACTTAAGCCTTTTCAAGGGAGTCGAATGCACGCCACCTCATCCTAAGAAGTATTGAAATATTCAATCCTGCCAAGTACCATGAAATTTCCGTACTTTCGGATTCTTGCAGGTTATTTAAGTTTGCTAGTCTCATAAACTCAGCAGTATACTTGTTAACAGATCCACGCCCTTGCGAACAATTACGATACAGTATAAATAGACGTTGCTTATAACCCAGGGGTAAAAAATGATCCATCAACATTTTTCTCATCCTCCTCCATGATTGGATTGGAACTTTTTCTTGTCTAGCTCTGTTCCACTGTATCCCATCCCACCATGCGGCTGCACAACCCTTTAACTTCAACTTCTGATACCCAATCGATAAATTTCTAAACTTCAAGAAAATTTCCTCTAAAAGAAGGAATTTCAGCTCTTACTCGATATTTATCACGATCCTTTTGACTCCTTATAGGCGGGGTTTCTTCAAACTCAGAGTTACCGCTCACCTTTGAATAGTCGTAATACCTTGATTGAAGTTGAACAGGTCCATGATAATTGTGTCTAACATATGCACCAGGGGCTACACCGTCGATAATCATCATGTTAGATTCAATCCTTCTGTTGTTGTTGTCAAGGGCAAATCCCTCGCGCACCAACCGCAGATCTTGCAGTTTTTAAACCCCGCGGTCATCGCCAACGTAGTTGTTGTCTCCATGTTTCTCACCTTTCGCCATCTAACCAGGAAAAACCTCGCTACTGATACGAACTGACGCAGAACGGAAGAGCAATAAAGAATTAATTTCTACGAATTAATCCTATAGAACAAAATAACATTCGGAATCCACCAAAAACTCTGGAATCCACCAGAAAAATTGAGAAAACTCTAAATATTTTATTAAAATTCGAAATTATTCTCAAAATAAACTCCTAATGCAGCTATTTATACTAAAAAACTGAAAACCCTAATTAAACTAAGAAAATACTAAAAACTACCAAAACCGGCTAAAACAAGTTAAATTCTAATTCTAGTAGATCTTGTAATTTAGGGAACAACCCAATTTACGGAATCCTAATACGATTTTTCTATGATTTGATATTAATTTTCTAAAACTTACCTAAAATAGCAAAAACGAACTTTTAGGAGTCTAAACGACGTTGGATTGCTGACATTTGATGTGATTCATGAGCTTTGCTCATGAGTTTTGTTCCTTGCATTGTTTCACTTGAGATAGAGTTCGTTTCGTACTCAAATACAATTTGAGTTCGTTGAAAACCCTTATTTTTCCATAATTTCTTTCGATATCTCCACCAATGCCCATTAATAACTCTTCTCCGAATTAAATAGTTATTTTGCAATTTGAATTCAATTTGACGTTCCTTATCAGTACTTTACTACCCATATATGCAATTATCGGCCAAACTGCATTCAGCATTTCTGGTCCTGCATTTATCATTTTTGCTGATTTATTTATAATTATTATTTCTAAATAATGATAAACCTGTTTGTTAAATTTATATATATATATATATATATATATATATATATATATATATATATATATATATATATATATTGATGATGGGCCTACAATTATTTACCTACTGGGTCACGAGCCCAATATCGAAGAACACTATCACCGAGGCCCAATCACCTTCAAGTAAGGTTTGGGCCCGACAATCTCAACTAAGCTATAAATGGTTTGAACTCATTCCTTAAGGTACGTCCTATTATCTGAGCAATACTATTCATTGTATTCTCTGGACCATTTATACTATCAGCACGTCTGACTCGAGCGTCGGAGGGGTTTCCGTCAAATCAACCCCCGGCCTAGTTCACGTGTTCTATGATCGCAGGTATCTCAAGGTCATCAAGCTCGTGAGCCAGTGATCCACTCTGCTCTTCCAGCTCATCCTACTTCAATTATCTAAGGTGATCTAACTTTAGTATCATCATTTAGGCGCCGTCTGTGGGAACGCAAACAAGATTGCGTAGCACGCAAGATGGCCTTGAGACTTCTGCTCAGGGGAGTGTAACACTGCTAACAACCTCCCACCTCGTGGAGGCTCTGGCTTGCCACTTCCTCCTCGCCATGCTTGGGATCCACCACGAGATCCTCCTCGTGATGTCCCACTAGATCCTCAACAGGATCCACTTCTTCCCGCCCCTCGATCGTTTCAGACAACCGGTGAGGCCCTTCAATGCTAGCAAGGGTTATCGACTCCCTGGGGGCTTACCTCTGCCCCCAAAACATTTCGTTCGCCACGGGTTATCGACTCCCTGGGGGTTTATAGTGCCCCCAAAATATTTCGTTCGCCAAGGGTTATCGACTCCCTGGGGTTTATACTACCCACAAAATATTTCGTTCGCCAAGGGTTATGGACTCCCTGGGTGTTTACAGTGCCCCCAAAACATTTCGATCGCCAAGGGTTATCGACTCCTTGGGGGTCTAGAGTGCCCCCAAAATACTTCGTTCGCCAAGGGTTATCGACTCCCTTGGGCTTATCTCTGTCCCCAAAGTATTTCGTTCGCCAAGGGTTATCGACTCACTGGGGGTTTATAGTGCCCCCAAAACAAAATAGAACATTGTCCCAAAGAGTGAACAACAAAGGAAAAAAAACGCGCGTGCACAGCACGCGCGCCCAAAATCACGCGCGCGCGGCAGGAGCGCCGGACGCGCGCCCAGAATCGCGCGCGCGTCAGAAAAAAAAAAAAAAAACAAAAAACGAAAAAGAAAAAGAAGAGGAGAAAAGAAGAAGAAGAAAAAAGAAGGAGATAAAGAAGAAAGAAAAAGAAGAAGAAGAAAAAGGAAAATGAAGAAAAAAAAAATTGGAAGACCGCGTGCACAGCACGCATGACTTACACGCGCCGGACGCGAGTCCGGAAACGCGCGCGCACGTCAGAAAAAATACAAAAAAATAAAAAAATAATAAAAAAAAAAGTTGCACAGACCGCGCTACATGTATTCTCCGCGCGTACGCGCGCGCTCGTGATAAGTGTTCATTTTGAATGATTTTCACTTATCAATTCTTCGAGTTTTGTACTTCGTTTGTCCGAGTTTTCGGCTTTATTTGTATATATTATGTTGTTTTTGTTTTATTTTTATTTTAGGTATGAATCTATTTTTGCTGATTCGAAACGATTTTAGAAGCGAAGCCGAAAAACAAACCAAACACGTGCAAAGGTGCATTATCGCGGGTTGTGGCACTATTTCGTATTGCAAGCATAACTTTTGCATACGAACTCCGATTAAGCTGACTCAAGTTTCCTTTGAAAGCTAACTTCAAAATCTACAGCTTTTGTGAAATGCAAAATTGTCAAATTCGGGCTAGAAAAGGGTCAAAACAGTGTTTGAAGTTGGCGCAGAAGTTCAGATCGCGATCTAGCCTCTCTGTATCGCGATCTGGGGGGTCTTATAGAAGGTTTTCTTGATCACGACCCAGATCGCGATCCAGCCTTCCGGGATCGCGATCTGGGGGGTCTCACAGTACATTTTTTTATCAAGAATCTGATCGCGATCCACCATGCGCGTATCGCGATCTGAAAAGGCGGTGCGAAGTTTCCAAGGCTGCCAGATCGCGATCCGGGCACAGAATTCGAGACGAGATATTTTTCTTTGATTTCTTACTATTAATAGAAGGTATGTTCTTCATTTTTAGAGATCTCGACCATCTCTGGACCATCTCTCGACCTTTTCTTCGGTTTTCGCTAGTTCTTCGCGGGAAGCTTCGACGAGGGTTTCGACTCGGGTTTTTCATAAGCTTTTTCTTTACGTTTAGTTTATGATTTCTCGTGTTCTTCATTTTGATGCTATGTTTGTAATGAACTGAGCATTTTCTTCTAGTGAAATGAAACCTTGTATATATTGATTTTGATTTCCAGCTCTGTGATCTATTTGTCGTTCTTTGATTATGTTTATGTTTTCATGAATTAAATACTTTCAATTGTTTGACCAACAGTTGAATTGATTGTAAATGGGAATGAACTCGAGAGAGGATTTCTCGTTTGATTTTAGGAAAACATAGCTCGGGTTGTGGAAACGGAGACGTGATGCACCTCGGGTAGCCCTTAAGGACTTGACCTAAATGCTCTCTTAATATCAGGTTCTGAACGGAGACGTCGAACCTGTGGGTAGTTGTAGCACCCTCAATGATTTAAAAGAAATTTTTGAAATACGGACTTTATTAAAAAATTTTAGAACAAATTTGAACTTTGAGAAAAACCACTTTAAAATTTTAGAACTATTTCCCTTTACTTCAAATCTAACCCACAATCGGAAAATAAGATTTTTCATAGAGAGTGTACCATAACATGAACGGGATTTTGAAAATAATCTCGAGGTGGCAGAATAATCCACATAAAACATTACCGGGGTTTAGAAAACACTCGTAAGACAGCGGAAGGAAATAAACTTTATTTAAGATACCCCCGTTTAATAGACCGGGTTCCAATCAGAGTACAACATAAAATTATACTATGTGATTAGTTTTTTTTTTGATAAAACGTTGCGTAGAAAATACGAGTAAAATGATCTAGGCACTAAAGCTCGTGATTCCTCGAACTCCTCTCCGCCGGCCTCCTACATAGCTTGGAGAACCTGAAAAGATAATTTGCATAAAAGCATGAGCCCAAACACTGGCTCAGTAAGGACATTAGTCTTAGTCTGACGAACTCACGCCTCTCTCAACGTGTCACTCACGACCTATGGGAGTCCTAAAGTATTCGTCAATGTCCTTTCCAACTAATTATTATATCTCTACCAACACGTCACACATATTCAAGCATATAATTACACATATAAGCACATAACATATTTTTCTTGAAATCGAGAGCAATATAACAAAAGTATGGTTTTGTTTCGAAAACTACTTGAAAATCATTCTGGAAATAATTCATGTAAATTAATTCATAATTTACTTGGGAATCCAATTTAGGCATAAAGTCTCTTTGAACGAAGTTCCCCTTTTTAAACAAAACAGAATTTCTTTTAAAAGAAAATCATTTTTCTTCCAAAATCATTTTTTATGCGTAGATGCGTATGACAGGATCCCTATCAAAACCCTAACGTAAGCATCGACAATAGACATTTTTATACTGAGCCCGGTCTTTGGTGAGAGCTACCCACCCTGCAGTCTATAGTAACTTGTCGTTTTGGGATACCGGTCCGCCGTATCCCGTGTCTATTCATCGGAGCAACGTTACCGTTTTGACTCTTCTATACTAGACCGTGCGATACCAATTAATGACTCGAAGAATGCACGTATTTTGAAGATCTTAATGCACCATTCAAATAAATAGTAGTAATTCCAAGTATTTCATTCACATAATTCGAAGGAGTTAAATCACATAACTTGATAATCAAACCATACAATTCGGAAGCAAATTCCGGAACAATAGTAAGCACATATAGATCAAACATTAGTAATAAAAACACATATACTTTTACACGTATATACACATAGGTACTTATACGTATAGGACTTTGCAGAAAACTGGTTTTATAAGTTATAAATATATTCCAAGTGGAATCAAAGAAATCAAACTAGGAAAACATCGATTTTAAAAGCAAATCCTCAGCTGACTCAAAAACTGTGCAGGTTTAGTAAATAATTCATATCTTAATCATCTGAAATCCGATTGATGATTAAAATATATCAATTTAAAGAAGACAGAAAGATCTAGTTACCCATGAAATTTCGTGATTTTATGAAAACAGGGCATCTGTGAAAAATGCAGTAAACTCCGAGGCTTAGAACCTGAAAATTCATTAGTGATCTATATCTACATCTTTGATCAAAACAGATCTGGCAGTTTAGGCACTATAACTTCAGAAATTCATATCTCCTAAACCGTAGATCCAAACCTGATGAAATTTGGAAAAAATGTTCATATCTAAGTCTAGTTTATAGGGTTAAAACAGTTTATGAAGAAACTTATCTATGTAAGAGATATAATCAATTTAGTGCAGTAACATAAGCAGAATTAAATTCAGAACAGATCCACTAACTTTAAAAATACCAATTAATTCATATCTTTACTTAAACACTACCAAACTTTGTGGAAAGTCAGTTTCATAAGTTTATAATCATATTCAAGTGGAATCAACTAAATAAGATTAGTATAAAACGCTATTTAATACATAATTCGTGGATGACTCCGAAACTGTGCAGATTCAGAAAACGATTCATAACTCACTCAATACAAATCCGATTTATGCATAATTTATATCAACATGAAGCTAACCGAAGGATCTATACTACCACCAAATTTCATAATTTTATCTTAGGGATTACCCGATGAGACATGCAATACAATCAGAAGCTACGAAACTGAAATTCAAGTAGTGTTCATCAAGAACTTTATCTTCTAAAGCTCAAAATTAAAACCTCAAACATAAAATTCATTAAAACACATAAAATTTATATTAATTAGGTTATTATTTCAGTAAAGACCAAGGTCCTTACCCAAGAGCAAGAAATCGAAGATGAAGGAGTAAGAAAACCAAAGGCTCGGTGGATTTTCGGCGGGTTTGGCTTGGATGTTCTTGGATGGCTTTGGGGCTGAGTTTGAAGGATGTGAAGGGGCTGTTTCTTGAAGATTTTTAGCAGAATTGAATAGGAGGGAGTTTATCTTGGAGAGGAATTGAAGAGAGGGGCTTTGATGGGGTGATAGAATTGAAGAAGAGAATTAATTCTTCTTTGGGGCTGTTTTTGCTCGATGGAGAGGGAGAGGAGAGGGAGAGGAGAGGGCCTTTTGGCTGATGTTTTGGTGTGAAGAAAATGTGAAGAGGAGGGGTTTATTTATAGGGGAGATGAGGCCCTTATTTGCAATATAAAAGACATTGGGGTTTTATTAGCAATTTGGGAGAAAAGTACCTTGGGGGCTCCTTAGCAATATAGAAGAGAAGAGGGGAGTCTTTAGTAATTAATACACTTAGGGAATAATTCACACACACAAAACATACGGTCACCTAACTATTAATTATTAGCATTAACCCATATAATTCACATAAATTCAATATGAGGCCAAATAGAAATTAGTTATCATGTCACAACTTATTAAATCTCATATTATCCTAATAGATTAATTATCAACTAAAGCACATCATTAAAATCCATGGACTAAAGCACATAATTCATTAAATCACATAATTAGAATCAACTACTCAATTAATAATAATGCCTACTTCTAAAAATACTATAATGTATCTAAATCACATAAACACATAGAGGACGTGTAAATTGCTACTCGATTCATGAAATGCACGTATATTCGTATTTACTATATGTTCAATATAATCATACATAAATGCTTATGAAAATGCGGGCTGTTACAGGTAGACTCTAACTACACTGAAAACGGGGGTTAGGGTATTTTAGTGTCTGGGTTAGCGAACATAGAATTGACATTAGATTCGGATCTGTAAATCTTTATCGATGGTACATTGGTGGATTTTACCCTAGAAGCCATCAGACGTTGGAATTCCTCGTTTTTACTGGCGGACCGTTGTTTTTATTTATTGTTTATTTTTAGTTTTATTTCTCCCTTCCATTCTTGATCATCTAGATAGAGTTTAGGATAGTATAATTACGGTACTTGGTAATTTTAGGAACTTAATTCCCTATGGATCGATATCTGGAATACACTATTCTACAAAACGCGATACTGTACACTTGCGGTTTTTCATACGTAGGTTTTACGCGTATCAAGTTTTTGGTGCCGTTGCCGAGGAATTAGTTAATCTTGAATTTACTAATATCATTACCAACTATCCTTACTTTACTTCACACATTTTTTCTCTTATTTTTTTTTTCATTTTGATTTATTTTATTTATTTTTACTGATTTGTATACATGAGGGCCTCGATTTTTTATCTCTCTCTTGGCGAGATTCAATCCAGAGCTGATTACATATAACAAGAGTTGGAGGATATTGAAAGATATCGAAGGTTGAACCCAGAAAATGGAATTGCACAGACAAATGAGCACTTGTGCGATTTACAAGACGAACTCCACTTTCTGGCAAATATTTTGGAAAATTTTCAGAGATGTCACAGTCCCGAACCACATCCAACCATCCAATATGAACACAACGAGGTATTTACAGATTTTCGTATGAACGACGAGGTTGAGCACCTTGAGGGAATTATTCATCCCAGTTCTGTAGATACTTTGGCGTGTAATGAGAGTGGGATGAAGATGATGGTAGAGGAACATGACGAACAAAATCATATCCACATTGCTACTCCGGATTTGAGTGTGAGCGAGGGGACGAGTTTCAATTTCGAGGTAGAGCTTACTCCAAAGCTCGAATATCTTGTGTACGAGTTTGAGAGATCTGTAGGCAAGCAACCCATCCTAGTCTCCTACCGACTGATTTCCACAACAAACAAAAAGCGCCATGGGTTGGGATGGTCATCACAAGATTGCAATCTAGTCCATGATATGATTGCAAACTATGTATCAAGACTGATTGATGGATGCGCAATCTACAAGGTTTTGGATTGGACATAATCCGTCCAAATTCTGTCGAGCCGTCGATTGTAAAACATGTGCTGAATGGGAGGCAACCCATTATTTATTTGTCGTCATTTATTTTGTTATTCTTTTATTTTTGCATTTTCTTGGATTAAACCTAAATTTCACCCATTTTTCTTGATTTTTACCGGTATCTCGTCAAGGAAGATGAGTAAGAAGTTGGAAAGTCTACACAACTCCGGCAATTCGCCCTCGGTGCCAAAATCCACGGCACCCCGTGCAACCAAAGGACACTTTCGCAACCGTAGAACACTGATCAATCTGCGGCACGACTGTTCAGGGTGTATTTCTTTCTCATATCTTTTATTTTTCGCATTGAGGGCAATGCATGATTTAAGTTTGGGGGTGAGTTTAGCTTATTTTGATTTATTCTTTTGCATGCATATCATATAATTTAGTTTCGTTTATGTATTTCGATTTCCGTAATTGTGTTATGTTTGTCACATGCATTTCATTTAGGATTGAGTGTAAGTTGCATTTCCGGATTGTATTGAAGCAAAGCAATTAATGAATTAGTAGATGGGCTAGTTGATTTTAAAATTGAAATTGTGGATAACCGGCTAATTATAGATGAACCTTCAGACTGCGTTTTTGCAACTTGTGCCTTTCGAATCCTTTCCGATTAAGCTTGAGCGACTTTTCTGAGGGGTATAATAGTTTGAGGTTTGGTGGGCGAGTTAGAATTGAATTATGTGTTCACGATTTCCAGTTGTTGGCTAAAAGTTCTATCAATGGTCTTTACATTTTTATTTTATGTTTTATGTTAAAAAAAAAAGATAAAAATAATAATTTGTGGTATTGTTGTGATTCACGTTCTGATTTTCCCGCCTTTCTGACTCAAGCTTAACCCGTTGGGTGCACCTCGTCGCCTAAGTCTCTCGAGTTGTCAAGCTTGGGGGTTTCTTAGACTAAAGTTCGATACATGGCTCAGAGAGATAACACAGTGGTATCGAGCCTTGCACAAGTCACTATTATTCCCGTTTCAAAAAAAATGGAAAACGAAAAAATTTGTGATGAAAATCACCTTAAATATTGTTGTTGTCATTTCTTATTGAATAAATAGACCTACTTATGCCCAACTCGAGTTTTTTAATTTCAAAATCAAAACTTACTTTCCACCCACATTTCCACTCAAAACCCTCGATGATAGTGTTTATTGTTTAATTACGGGTTCTTGAGTCTATCTTTCATTTTGGTGTAGAAACAACTAATTGCGTCGGTGGGAAAGTCGAATACCTTAAGACGTATGCCATTCTAAGATTTTAAGTTATCTAGCTCGTTTTATCTTTGGAATTAATTGCAATGTCTTGACCAATCCGGCAACTTTGTGGGTATGTTGTCTGAAAACTCTCATGAGACACAACTCGTCCTTTGGGGGTACCCAGGGGTTCAAAGGCTTGTTGCATACACTAAATGCAATCGTGATTCCCTACGTTAGTGGCCTAGTTTTAGTTTGTTGTTTTTATTTATTTTTTTTGTTGTTTCGTTTTGATTTACTCGGGACGAGTAAAGATCTAAGTTTGAGGGTGTGATAAGTGTTCATTTTGCATGATTTTCACTTATCAATTCTTTGAGTTTTGGACTTCGTTCGTCCGAGTTTTCGGCTTTATTTGTATATATTATGTTGTTTTTATTTTATTTTTATTTTAGGTAAAGAGAAGCTATTTTTGCCGATTCGAAACGATTTTGGAAGCGAAGCCGAAAATCAAACCGAACACGTGCAAAGGTGCATTATCCAATTGGGCCGAAAATCAAACGATTTTGCAAACGAACTCCGATTGAGCTGATTCAGGTTTCCTTAGAAATCTAACTTCAAAATCTATAACTTTTGTGAAATGCAAAATTGTCAAATTCGGGCTAGAAAAGGGTCAAAACAGTGTTTGAAGTTGGCGCAGAAGCTCAAATCGCGATCCAGCCTTTCTGTATCGCGACCTGGGGGGGTCTTACAGAAGGTTTTCTAGATCACGACCCAGATCGCGATCCAGCTTTCCGGGATAGCGATCTGGGGGGGTCTCACAGTACATTTTTTGATCAAGAACCAGATCGCGATCCACCATGCGCGTATCGCGATCTGGAAAGGCGGTGCGCAGTTTCCAAGGCTGCGAGATCACGATCTGGGCACATAATTCGAGACGAGATATTTTTCTTTGATTTCGTACTATAAATAGAAGGTCTCTTCTTCATTTTTAAAGATCTCGACCATCTCTGGACAATCTCTCGACCTTTTCTTCGGTTTTCTCTTCGGTTTTCGCCAGTTCTTCGCGGGAAGCTTTGACGAGGGTTTCGACTCGGGTTTTTCATAAGCTTTTTCTTTACGTTTAGTTTATGATTTCTCGTGTTCTTCATTTTGATGCTATGTTTGTAATGAACTGAGCATTTTCTTCTAGGGAAATGAAACCTTGTATATATTGATTTTGATTTCCAGATCTGTGATCTATTTGTCGTTCTTTGATTATGTTTATGTTTTCATGTATTAAATGCTTTTGATTGTTTGGCCATTAGTTGAATTGATTGTAAATGGGAATGAACTCGAGAGAGGATTTCTCGTTTGATTTTAGGAAAACATAGCTCGGGTTGTGGAAACGGAGACGTGATGCATCTCGAGTAGCCCTTAAGGACTTGACCTAAATGCTCTCTTAATATCAGGTTCTGAACGGAGACGTCGAACCTGTGGGTAGACTCTAACTACACTGGAGACGGGGGTTAGGGTATTTTGGTGTCAAGGTTAGCGAACATAAAATTGACATTAGATTCGGATCTGTAGATCTTTATCGATAGTACATTGGTGGATTTTACCCTAGAAGCCATCGCACGTCGGAATTCCTCGCTTTTATTGGCGGAACGTTGTTTTTATTTATTGGTTATTTTTAGTTTTATTTCCCCCTTCCATTCTTGATCGTCTAGATAGAGTTTAGGATAGTATAATTACGGTACTTGGTAAATTTAGGAACTAATTCCCTGTGGATCGATATCTGGAATACACTATTCTACAAAATGCGATACTGTACACCTGCGGTTTTTCATACGTAGGTTTTACGCGTATCAGTCCGTGTGACACTTAGCACCCCACCCCCCCCCCCACACCCAATATCAATGCGCGGCTCCCCCCCCCCCCCCAACAAACCGCGCGCGCTTTCCTAGGCAGTCAAATCGCGCGCGCAGTTCTTGATACGTCAAATCGCGTGCACCACCCACCTCATCAAATCGGGCGTCACTCCTCACATAATTGCGCGCTGATTCTACCGCGTTCTACCAAATTGCGCGCGGATTTTACCTCGCTTCACGAAATCGCGCGAAAATTTCAGCACGCTCCACCAAATTGCGCGAGTTCTCCAGCACATCAATAAAAATTATTATTTCTCCATACCATGCCAACAATTAACGGTACACCACAACACCCAATCATGCATTGCACGCTCCAACATCTCCAATCGCGCTACGTGCGTGTGCTCCTCCTCCACTGCGGGACCATCATTTGCGTGCGCGATCTCGATCCACGTGATCCTCTACCGAGCGACTTTGACCACGTGATTCTCCACCGTGCGACATCGATCCTCATGTGCGTCCTAGATACACGCGTCACTCCACATAAGTGGCGATATCAGTTCTACGAACATCAATTCGCACGCGCACCTCCCTCCACTCACTTAATCGCGCGCATCTTCCACTGCGCACCACCAAATCACGCGGGAATCTCATCGCGCTCTACCAAATCGCGCAAGGATTCCAACGCGCCCCACCCAATAGCGCTCGTTCTCCGCATAAAAAATAAAAATTATTATTCCTCCACGCCATGCCAAGGACTAACGGAGCACTATAGCACCGATCTACTCTCGGCACGATCCGGTACCCTTTTCAACTTGGCTCCCACATCGACTCGAGAGTGGGGGTCTTGCGGGACAACTCCCACAAGGAGTCAACTCGCTCGGTTATACAAACCCGTTGCGAGACAACTCCCCCAGGTCTACGAAACCACAGGGAGATAACTCCCACGAGGAGACCACTCGCTCCGTCCTACAACCCGTTGCGAGGCAACTCCCGTGAGGAGATAACTCGATCGGTCCTATAACCCGTTGCGAGGCAACTCCCACGAGGAGCAAAGTCCCTCAGGTCTACGAAACCACAGCGAGATAACTCCCACGAGGAGACCACTGCACTCGCTCCGTCCTATAACCCGTTGCGAGCAACTCCCACGAGGAGCAAACTCCATCGGGTCTACGAAACCACAGCGGGATAACTCCCACGAGGAGACCACTCGCTCCGTCCTACCACCCATTGCGAGGCAACTCCCACAAGGAGTCAACTCACTCGGTACCACAACCCGCAGCGAGACAACTCCCACGAGGAGCCAACTCGCTCGGTAACACAACCCGCAGCGAGGCAACTCCCACGAGGAGCCAAGTCGCTCGGTACCACAATCCACAGCGAGACAACTCCCACGAGGAGCCAACTCGCTCGGTACCACAACCCGCAACGAGACAACTCCCACGAGGAGCCAACTCGCTCGACACTACAAATCCGTTGCAAGGCAACTCCCACGTGCAGCCACCTCGCTCGATAATAAGACTCGCTGCGAGACAACTCCAACGATGAGACAACTCACACAGAGCGACCTGAATCCGTATGCTCCCTAGTCGCGCGTCCAATGCTCCTACAACTTCGCTGCGAGACAACTCCCATGAGGAGACAACTCGCCCGAAATTCACTATATAATCGCAAGCTCAAGTTAGCACGATTACAACCCTAGAAACACTTAGAGATATTATGGGAATCTATATAGCCTGGCCAGCTTGATTACTCAAATTTATCTATTTGTTTTCGATGGGTCCTTCATTAAAACGTGGCCATGGTCCAAACATACTTACGACCCACGAGGTCTAAGAAGGGGTACGAACCCCATAGAAAAATCTTGAGAGTCTGATCCCCTCCTCAAGTACATCACGCTCCAGGCTATATGTAAACACATACAAGCAACGCGTCAAAACATTGACAATGTCGATAAATAACAACTCCCACGAGGAGAATACTTGCTCCGTGCTACTACATTATCGCGAGACAACTCCAGCGAGGAGCAAACTCGATCTACTCTATTACCCCGCGACGAGACAACTCCCACGAGGAGATAACTTGATCCGAGCTACTACATCGCCGCAGGACAACACCGACGACTCAAGTAACTTATATCGCGACAGCTTGGTCGCGCTACGCGCCAACGCGCCTTCACGCCCCTCCGACACACACTCCAATGAGTTTTCGCACACCATTAGGCCATACGCCAACGATCGACTTCTACATTTTTTACTCTCGATACGATCTGACACCCATTTCAACATGGCCCCCACATCGACTCGAGAGTGGGGGGCTTAATGATATGCCTAATTGGCCCAACCCAATGGGCCTACAAATTATTTACCTATTGGGCCACGAGCCCAATATCGAAGACCACTATCACCGAGGCTAATCACCTTCAAGTAAGGTTTGGGCCCGACAATCTCAACTAAGCTATAAATAAAGGTTTGAACTCATTCCTTAAGGTACGTCCTATTATCTGAGCAATACTATTCATTGTATTCTCTGGACCATTTATACTATCAGCACGTCTGGCTTTAACGTCGGAGGGGTTTCCGCCGGATCAACCCCCGGCCTAGTTCATGTGTTCTGTGATCGCAGGTATCTCAAGGTCATCAAGCTCGTGAGCCAGTGATGCACTCTGCTCTTCCTGCTCATCCTACTTCAACTATCCAAGGTAATCTAACTTTAGCATCATCACATAATTGTTTTAATATTTTAATTTTTTTAATTTTCAAAACAATATGTTTACTGTACTAAAAATAACTACATGTAACTATATTACCTATAGTAACTCGTAGTTATGTTCATTTTTTGTCCCATGTTTTTAGTCGATCAATTGTATACACACACGAATACTAGCTTTTATACAAAGGAAATTCATAAACTCCAACAAAAAATTACAAATTTCAATATTTTTATTATAAATCACCTTAGAACCAATAAAATACAAATCGAAAATACACAAATATATGCATATGTAACTACATGTTACTATACGTATAGTAATGTATAGTAATGTATACAGTTTGTTGAACACTGCTTCACATGTAACTTCAACCAAATTTTTGACACCTTCAAGGAGAGGAATAATGGCTTTCATTAAGTTGCAATTGCAAAATCAAAAAAAAAAAAAAAAAACAAAAGACTTTAGTGCAAATCAACAAAATTTGAAGAAACATCAAAACACTCAAAAATCAACAAACACTAAGAGATCGAGAGATAGAGAGAGAGGTTATTGTTGGGAAATGCTACATATTTTAAATCAAACCGACAGTGACTCCTCACCCCCTGGCTTCCTACCAAAACCCTAGGCGCCGCTAATAACCACCCACGGTTCCGCGCACCCACAAATGCAAAAAAATATATAAATAAATCTGAAAACATAAAAACAATGAAATTACCATCAAATTATAGATCTCGACGAGAGGAATCCAACGGTGGGTAGCCCGTCAAATTTCAACTGGTGGAACACAAAATACACCTCTGGCAAGACCACCACCGTCGAATGAAAAAAAATTGCAGAAACAGATCTGCGCTCCAAACTGAATGAAATCACCACCAAAAGAAAGAGCTCGACGAGAGGAATCCAACGGTAGTTAAACCATCGAATTCCGACTACCGGGGAGAGAGTTATGACTCCGGGAAGCAATTTCACCGGTGGGAGGTTTGTGGAGGCGGGATTTTGAATCTGGAAGAAGAAGAGAGAGACCGAAATGTGAGTGGCTATGATTTAAAACTGATTTTAAAAGGGTATTATAGTTACTTCACGGTGGCCCAGGGGTATGTCAAAATATTTTCGAAATGAGGGAGGTTTCCCCTAGAGTATAATCCACTTGATAGTTAGTTCTATATAACTTGGAAATGAGGGGTCTACAAAATAATCCCTAATATTGAATATAAATTCAAAAAATTGAATAATATTTCAATTTTAACAAACAAAATACCAAAAATATACATTAAATATAAAGTCATGAGAAAAAAGAAATTGAATATTATTTCAATTTTAGCAAACAAAACACAAAGATAATTAAATATAAATAAATCAAAAAAGAAAAAAACAGAGAGAAATGAAGAAAGAAAATATACTGCCCGGCCAGAATCCTATTGTTCTGTCATCTGTCTCTCTCTCTCTCTTGTTTTGCTTTGCTTCAGTGGATTCATCATTTCTAGAGTAAGAAGCTTTTTTTCCTAATTAAAAGATATAAGAAAATTTAAATAAAATTTAAAAACTATACTCTTTTCTAGCCCCAATGCAATTATAAATTTTAATTTTGGCCTAGAACTGCATTTTCCATTCACATATGAACGATCAACGGTCGGCTGATGGGTGGACTAAACGTGTCTAAAAATTGTAAATCTAATATGAATTTTGTGCACTTCGAAACACGACGACCAAAAGTAGAACCAGGACAAACATTAGGAACGAAAAATGTAATTCTCCCCTATGTAATTCTCTCCTCTCATAGACGCTCATTTATTTTTTTTCCCCTTCTGGCACCTTAGTTAGAGAGCTTAGATCGAAAAAAACACATCTATGATATGATCTTGTTCTCATTCACTTTTATCTATCCTCAAAACCTCCTCCAATCCAAAAAATAACATGTATTCAACTCATCCGCCTCTAAATACCAATCCCGACCGCCTAATTTTCGTCAACTACGTCATTAGAAAAGTCTCAAAATAAATAAAAGTATTAGACCGGAAAAAATTGTCTACCTTCATTATTCAAGTAATCAAATCAATCACAAATCAGCCACTCAAATTAACATTTTATTGAATCTAAATTAAAAAAAAGGTTTTAAATCATGGTCTTGATCTTTCAAGACTGAAATACACTAATAAAGAGCCCACATATCTGCTTAAAAGAACATGTGTATCTTTCATTGTGGAAATCTTGAACATTTTAAAGACTTATTTTATGTGATTGCATCAATTAGAACATTTCAAAATTTATATCGTTGTGATTAAAGCATCTGAAATCTCATCTGTATTAATTTAAAATTTGATTCGAAAACCTTTGAAATCTTTGATTGCTT
Organism: Erythranthe guttata; assembly: GCF_000504015.1. Next base: position 607,756 of record NW_012192899.1, read on the forward strand.
GATGTAATTTGGATCACATCATATCAGTAGACTGGTATTGAGAACTACTTTCATCGCTGGCCACCGCATTTATTCTCGAAACGGAGCTCGTTGCTTGAGGCGAATTAACTTCTTTTTTTCAACTTTTTGGATTTTTATTTTTTTCTTATTTTTATTCCTGATTTTTTTTCTTCACCGAGAAATAAAACATGAATATGATTGTTCAAATTATTTTTTTTCTTCATTTGAGGAATTAAAAGAAACAAAATTCATATAATAGTACTAGACTACTAGTAGTAGCAAAAAAATGTTGTACGGGAGGAAATAGGACAAACTGGAAGCATTTTCGAAAAGAAAATACATCATTTTTTTGGAAATTAAAAACTAATTCCAATTTCGTTAAATCTTCTTTTTTTTTTTTTTTTTTGAAAAATTGAAAATCAGAACTTTAAAAATTGGAATAAGATTGTGTTCTATAAACGGAAATGTTCAGATTGGAATATCTCAACCTATTCAATCAAGCGAATACCACTTTGCACCATAGTCATCAGACCGGCACACCCCTCCATGCGGCTACCACAGATAGACATGGCCACGGGCCGGGTCTGACCCGGACCCCGCCCGGACCCGCCCCGGTGACTGTCCCGACCCGACCCGGCCCCGCCCCATTGACCATAGACCCGGAACGGGACCCGCCAACGTACGGGTCGGTTTCGGGTCCCCAATTTCTGGACCCGAGACCCGACGGGTCCACCCGAGACCCGACGGGTCCACCCGTTGGACCCGGGTTTTAAGCAGCATTTTTGTCCAAAAATTGGACTCGAATGGGCAATGCTTACCACTAGGCCAACCAACGTTTTTAATTAAAGATATACAATAAATATACATAATATTAACTCCGGTGTAAAATGATTTAAATGACATATAAATATGTTAAATAAATTATTAATTCTCATATTAATTATTATTATATAATTTTAATTAAATTATCAACAAGTGCAATATAAGAAACTTTTAAAAAAATATAGAGAATTGAATATCATATGACTTAATCATTTTTTTTTTACATTTACATTTTATTCAAATATTAGAATCGAATCGTAAGATTAAGTCCTTTCAATTTATTTTATTTTTTTATCATATTATATTTGTTAATAATTTAATTAAAATTATTTAATAATAACAAATATGATAATTAATAATCTATTTAAAATTATTTATTATAATCGTTTTACACTTTTTGTTTATGTTACATATATTCCTTGTTATAATAATCATAACTATTAATATAAATAACACTGTAAAATGATTATAATAATTGTATAAATAATGTTTAATAAATTATTAGTTGACATGTTCACTATTATTAATATTAAAAATCTCCGCTAATAACAAATGCATATATATTTAATTTTGAAAAACATAAAAAATTACTATTTAATTTAAAGAAAGATTGAATTTCGATTTTTTTTTTGAATTTTGAAATTTTGAAAAAATTCAATTATTATTTTCACCTCTAAATACCCCTAATCCAATCTTCACAACTTTCATTTTATTTAGTTTATGTCTCAAGGTCCTAATGGTTTCATTTTTTTCTGAAATTGTTTAGTGTTTAAATTCAATTTTTCTTTTATAATTTTGAATTTAAAGTTAATTTCAAGTTTCAATTTAAGTTTTTTTTTTTATTTCTTGTAATTATTTGCAAAAAAAAAAAAAAAAAAAAAAAAAAAACCGAAAACCGGTTTGGACCCGGACCCGGACCCGCCTCCCCGCGGGTCAAGACCCGGACCCGGCGGGTCCGACCCGGACCCGACCCGCCCCGTGGCCATGTCTAACCACAGACAAGGTTTTTCAAAATTAACGCGGATGCGACTTTTTTAGAGGGTAAGGATTTCTTTGTTACAGCTTCGGTCGCACGTAATTGGCAGGGTGAATGCGAATGGTGGTCGGTGGAGACATGCAGAGGTCGACCGCCGCAAGTTCATGGTGAAGCCAAAGCGGTGCTTCATCCGAGACAGCCGATTAATCAGTCTACGAGGCGGAGGTAGTCTAAAAATTTTTACGATTTTAGTGAAGATGTTTGAAAAATCGGTTTTTGCCTGTGAGACGGTTTTAGACGGTCTGAGGTGGTCAAATATTGGAGGCGGATCAAACTTTAATAGCAAAAATCGGTCACACATCGTTTTCTTTTTTTAATAAAAAAAAGTTGGACTTTTAATAAAAAATTAGCTTATGGTTTATTTTATTTTGTTAATGTTAATTTTTATTTTTGAAGGACCTAATGATATATGGGTGCAGTGTTCAAACATAATTTTGGATGACAAGATTTTTGTTTTATTTTTGTTTTGTAAGGATTTTTAGTATATTATGATCTTATTATTATTAAAAATTTATTATGTAATTACGATATATAAATGATGAGGATAAAATCATATCTAATTTTTTTTATGTATGTTTTGAGTATTTATAAATAATATCTAAAATTATATTATATTAAATTTCAAAAATTAATTTATTTTCGATTTATCGCCAATTTATTACCTATCAATTCATTGAAAGAGATATATATAAAAAACGAATAGGATTCCAACATGTTTTATTTTTCATTTCCAATTAAGCTGGTGAAATGCAAGCACTTCCCAAATCATATATCCACCACTTATTTTCTGAACCCTGTGTGAAATAAATACAATTTCCTCTGTAACCAGTTTCGATCGAACTCACCCGATTACGACATTGATCCACGAACAATGTCTTGCCTTGAATCTTTTCAACCTTAATCCACTTAAGGTCGGGAAAACAAAGACGAGAAACCTCGACTTTGTCCACCACACTAGTTGTTTTTTGATTTATTAAAAAAACCAAGAATATCTCTCCATTCAATTGGACAAAGTACTCCTTGAAAAACCTCGAACTGACCGATGGAACAGCCCTGCTCGAGCTTATCGCCTTAATCGTAAGGCACGAGTCGGTTTCTTGGATAACTGCAAGAGCCCCCTGCAAACTCAATGCGACGACTACGCCTTGAAGTTTCGCGATACTAGTGAACTGCATGCGTTTCTTCTTGGCGTCAAAAGGGTCGATTGTGTTGCACTCGTATTTGATCAAAGTGAATGTGTATTCGGTATACGGGCCGTCATTATTTTGCGGATTCGATCGGTAGGTGAAGAGGGCAGGGCTAGAAACGCTACTCATACACAGACGACTAACGCAAGGAGTATTAATAGCTTCATGTGAAGATATTATCGGAGCAAATTTCGATGGAATCTTAGCATTCGTAGACGGTAGAATTTGACTAGTGGAAACATCAACAACTGAAGAACCGAAGTTGTAAGTAGAATCCAATGGATTGTGGGTTGCGTCAACATCTACTTGGTAAATTTGAGGGCATAATCGGAATTGATCTTCACTCCCGTTGCACCAGCGTACCCATGACTTGGTCAACCCTAGATTGATCACATTAGGGCGGACTTTCCAGTTCCACGGTTGGATTAGATGTTGTGGCATGGTGGACAATTTTGTTGCCTTGACTTTCTTTGCTCTCATTTTTTTTTAATTACTAATCTAAAGCAAATAAAGGTTGTTATGGTTTGAAAATGATGATGGGAATTTGTATTATGTATAAGGTAAAAAAAAGCCTTGGTATCCAAGTTTTAGTTGTTATAAAATATTGCAAGTGCAAGAGTGTTATATAATGAGAATTTATTAAAAATATTATATACTTGGGGCATACTTAAAAGATTCTGGTCAAATTGCACTTATTGGCCCTTGGTATTGGCAATTTGCATTGTGTGGATTTCAGTTGTTTTGAGTTTTGACTATTTCAATTTCAGTGTCTTCAAGTCAAACAATTTTTTTCTAATATATAATACTCCATCCTTCCCATTTTATTTGTCGTTTTGAGCTCATGCACACATATTAAGAAAATCAATAAATGTGCATGGATTAGGGATGGCAATGGGGCGGGTATGGGGCGGGTTTTGCAATCCCCATCCCCGCCCCGCTATGAAAATCCCCATCCCCATCCCCGTAAAAAATCCCCACGGGTATTAAAAGAATCCCCATACCCGCCCCATAAAATCCCCACGGGTATCCGGGCGGGTAAAAATCCCCGTCTATTTTTTTTCTTTTTTATAAAAAAAATAAATATGCAATTTAATGATTTATTTCAACAAATAAATCAATATTTAATTATAATACTAATATTTAATTATATAATGGAAACCTAAAAATCTCCATTTTAACTAATATTTAATATATTCCTACTATTTAATTATTTATATTTAATATAATAATTAAAAAATATATATTATATATATAAATAATGCGGGGCGGGTACGGGGACGGGTACGGGGCGGGTCTACGGGGCGGGTATAGGCAAACCCATCCCCGTACCCGTACCCGGTCAAAAAAAAAATTCAATCCCCATACCCGCCCCATTTTTTTTCGGGGCGGGTAATACCCGAAAATTTCGGGGCGGGGCGGGCCGGGGATCCGTCGGGGCGGGTCAAATTGCCATCCCTAGCATGGATTCTACAAAAATCATAATAAAATGACTAAAAAACCACTCTTATTTATTGCTCCATCATTAATTCTTTTAATAGTAGTAAGGGTAAATTTGAGAAAACACAATAAATGTGCCATTGAAATTGTAAAGTGACAATTATTTTGAAATAAAAAAATATCTCTAGAAAGACAAATAAAATGGGAAGGAGGGAGTACTCATTATGATTTTTTTTTTTTCAACTTGAAAATAGTTGAATTTTATTGTTGCAAGAACAATATCCAACTTTTATCACAGCTACTAATATTGCAATTGCTTTTCATAGGTCATGATCCCTCAAGAAGGATAGTCCAACTGTATGCTACATATAAATTATTCGGGCAACTTAGTTAGAGAGCTTAGATCGAAAATGCATATCTTATAATAAAATTATCTTATTCTTATCCATTTCATCTATCCTCAAAACCACCCTGAATCCGAAAAATAGCATTTATTCCACTCTCCCGCCTCTAAATACCAGTTGCTAGCTGTCGAACCCCTAATTTTCGTCATGTTCTCGTTGCTTGAGCCAAATTAATGTGGTTCTTTTTCCTGTTTTTGGATTTTTATTTCTTTCAAATTTTATTCCCTAATTTTTTATTTATTCGCAGAGAAATAAAACATGAATTCTAATTGTTCAAATTATTCTGTTTCTTCATTTTAGGAATTAAAGAAAAAAATTAAACGAGAAAATGAAAAAAATAAAGAAAACAATAATCTTAATTCGCCTAGAACTGGGCGAACCCACGAGTTTTTTTTTTTTTGCGACTGCCCACCAAAATGCAAGCACCGTGTTCATCTCTTACCACCATCGTCTTTGCATAGTGGTATGTACCTAAAGGCAAAGCGACGACGACGTATTCATCTTCAAGACTCCAGCTTCTGGTGGGGACCATACACCCTCATAATCATGTTGTCGCGCGCACCCGGTCGTCGTCTGCACATTACAGTATGCAGCCAGAAAGTCGAGAAATTCCAAATCCTTATATCCATCGCATGTAATCAAATTTTTAATCAAGAAGAAATAATAAAAAAAAATTGTCTACTCAAACTAGAGGTAACCTTTGTTCAAATTCTTATTAACTTTAAATTTTCAGCAAATACAAAATATACACTTTAGTGTTTTCAGTTCCAACAAGACCAGCTTTAAGGTAAGGAATCGCCGCAAGAATCATTTGTTTCCTTTCCGGTGAGGTCGATGGGCTAAACACCATGGTGGATTTCTCATGATTAATCTCCTGCCCCGAAACTTTTGCATACTTCCTCAATATGTATCTCGGCACTATAGAGTCCGATTATGTTGCTTGAGTGTATCGTCGGCGAAACATAAGTTTGAAATAGTGGGAGCGGATGGTACAATCTTAACTAATATAAACCTGATGATGCTAAAGTTTAGCTCACCTAGGATAGTATAGAAAACGAGCTGGGAGAGCAAAGCTGATCAGTAGCTAGTCAACTCGATGTTCCTGAGGTCCCTACAAAATGAGCACACGTGAACTAAGCCGGGGGTTGATCCGGCGGAAACCCCTCCGACGCTCAAGTCAGATGTGTGGATCGTAGAGAGAGTAGAGAGAATAAAACTTGAGGTGAATTGTCAATAATCAGAACGTACCTTTTCCAATGAATAAACCATCTATTTATATATCGTTAGATGGGTTGGGCTTACTTTGTTGGGCCCAAGCCTTATTTTGAAGGAGCTTGGGCTTTCGCGTGATCGGCCCACTTGGTAGATAAATTTGAGGGCCCATTGGGCCGGCCTATTTAGGTATATCATCAAGCCCCCCAACTCTCGATTTGAGACGGGGACGTGTGTAGAGGGATCCGGGTCGTGTCGAGAGTTAATTGCGGCGTTGATTGAATTGTTTTCGTTGCTGGTGAATTAATTCCTTAATTTTAAGTAAGGAATAATTGTATTTATTTGGCAGCGAGGTATATATTTAAGGGTTTTAAATATTGTACCAGGGCCAGATAAATAGACTCCTTTTGCGGTGGAAAGTATTAAACTCCAACTCTTGCAATAACTATGGGTATGTTTTTTTTTTTTTTTGAACTCTAGGTTTTCTTCTGTGCTATTTGTCTCTTGAAAAAAAAATTTGTGTGGTAGAGTAGAAAATTTTTTGTTTCTTGGTTGCTTTGTCGGCGAAAATTATTTTTCTCATGTCGAACTCGGGTAATTCGAAATCATTGCGGATTAAACTTCGAGATTCGGTTGAAGGGGGCAAGAAAACTTTTGGTACGGTGGGCTTGGAATCCGAGAATCTTGTGGTATCGAGTGCGAAAAACGGATCTACATCCGGAGGTGTGCGAAATTCCGTGCAGATGGGGGGGTAGATGGCTTGGAGGTGGAGGGCGGCTCGAGCCGCGTTTCCAGCCAATCAAAATCGCGTGAGGGCGCGCGCTTCGAGGTCAGAGAGGAGCTGAGTCGAGCCGTGGAGGGGGAAGCCGGGTCGGTGGCTGAGGAGAGGAGGGTTGGTGCACGTGGTCCAATGGGAGGAGGCCACGTGCGCGCCTCGGGTAGGGCAGAGTTGAGCAGACGCCCACGTGGGCCAGCCGTGGGCAGAGGCGCGTCAGATTTGCGGGGACGCGCGCGCGGGATTGGGGCGTGTCCCGACGCGCGCGTGGTGGCAGATGGAGAGGGCGGCGATGACGCGCGCGCGCTGCCCAATGTGGGCGCGCGTACGCGCGCGTCGCTGGATGGTTTCGGGGCGCGTGAGCGCGCGTTTGTGGCTGGGGAAGAGCCACGTGGGCTAGCTGTACTAGGGGACGCGCGCGCGCGTGACTACGCCCATTTTGGGGTCGCGCGCGCGCGTGAGGGCGCGTGTGAGGTCGGTTTCGTGCTCGGTTCGCGCGAAATTAATGGGCAAATTTCCGAAGGTGTTGATGCGCGTGATATTTTACATGGGGGAAGTTTTGGTCGGCGAGAAATCATTGAATCGTGGAGTGACGATGTAGAAGTGCATAAGGATATTACTATTCCCCCTACCGTTGATGAAACAGATTCCAGTAGACGTCGTTATGGGCGTCAATTCGTGGACTTTGGGAGCGATAGTGATGATTCGAATGAAGTTCCGTTGGCGAGTGAACATCCGGTGTCAAGTAGTGAAGTTGAGCCGACGGATGACGATGGGGAGGAAGATGATATTCCGCCAGGTGATGTTGAGGTTGACACGAGGAGGCAAAAGAAAAAGAAGCTAATTAATTTGGACTTAGTTGATTTTGATAGTGTGTTGACGGAAGAGCATCTTCACTCTATTCGTCGTTTATCTGGAGCGCCAAGTAATGTTGAGTTGTTGTTGCCTCAGAAGGGCGACCGTTTGTATTCGCCACCCGATGGATTTCATACGGTGTTTTTGGGTTACTTGACGTGTACGTCTCAGATTACACCGCATCCGACCTTGTTGAAGGTCTGCGAGGAATTCAAGATTGGGTATAGTCAGCTAACGCCCACTGCTGTTCTGATGTTCCAGGCGTTTCATTTTAGGGTGGTTCGAGTAGGCCTGCCTGTGTCTGTGAGTTTATTTAAGGCGTTATTTACGTTACATCGGCCCAATAATATGCCTTTCTTTTGTTTTC